>OU612098.1:46967108-47508050 GCA_914767995.1 Thecocarcelia acutangulata | reverse complement strand
CCCCGAAAAGTGTGTTTAGCGTTATAGTCGCCAGCCGCTAAAAATCGAGGACCAAGTGATTTGAAAAAATGTGAATATTGGTTTCCTGTTACTGAAAATCGTGGTGGTGAGTAAATCGAGGATATAACAATTTGTTCATGAAAATAATCAAGACATATATTTGTAGCTTGGAGATATTCCTCACATGTCTCGTTCGTTAGATAGTGCTTAATTCTGGTCTTTATCAAAATTGCCGAACCGCCGCAAGATCTTCCACGGGGATTGTTGTGAACTGCGGATTTAAGGTATTTTATTTTTTGAATTATTTACTTTACCTTGTTATACCCTTCACAAAAATGTTAAGGGTATATATAAGTTTGTGATTCCGTTTGTAATTTCTACATTTTTTTTTTTTTTTGCGACCCTATAAAGTATATATATTCTGAATCAGAATTAATGAAAAAGTCGATTAAGCGATGTCCGTCTGTCGGTCGTTGACATACCGTTTCTGAGAAAACCATTAGACATAGAAACTTTTTTCTTTCACTATTCTATTACTCCATATTGCCATGTGTTTGTTATTGAAATTCAGTAATATCGGTCCACGTATAGCTGAGATACATTCAAAATTCCGAAAAAAGCCATAAATTTTTGAAATTTTGTATGAACATTTTTGACAAAAAAAGTTGTTTGTTTTGCTTCGAACTTAACACACTCATTAAGCATGGTGACTAAAAGGCAAAAAATTTTTTTGTCAGATATCGGTCCATATATACCCGAGATATAGCCCAAATCGGGTTTTTCATAAAAATGTCGCGTAAGCGAACTGAAACAACTTTTTTTGCTTAAAAGCATTTCTGGTAATAAAATAAGGTTATATAAATATCTAAAATGAAAATTTCCGATATCGGCCTATATATACCCGAGATATCGCCCAAATCGGGTTTTTCATGAAAATCACGCGTAAGCGAACTTAAACAACTTTTTTGTGCTCAAAAGCAATTCTGGTAATAAAGTAAGGTTACATAAATATGGAAAATGAAAATTTCCGATATCGGTCCATATATACCCGAGATATAGCCTAGACCGGGGTTTTCATGAAAATGTCGCGTAAGCGAACTTAAACAACTTTTTTGTGCTCAAAAGCAGTTCTGGTAATTAGATGAGGTTATATAAATATGGAAAATGAAAATTTTCGATATCGGTCCATATATACCCGAGATATAGCCCAAATCGAGTTTTTCATTAAAATGTCGCGTAAGCGAACTTAAACAATTTATTGTGCTCAAAAGCAGTTCTGGTAATGAAATAAGGTTACATAAATATGGAAAATGAAAATTTCCGATATCGGTCCATATATACCCGAGATATAGCCTAAACCGCGGTTTTAATGAAAATGTTGCGTAAGTGAACTTAAACATCTTTTATTGCTTAAAAACAGTTCTGGTAATGAAATAGGGTTATATAAATATGAAAAATAAAAATTTTCGATGTCGGTCCATATATACTCGAGATATAGCCTAGACCGGGTTTTACATTAAAGTGTCGCGTAAGCAAACTTAGGCAACATTTTTATGCTCAAAAGCAGTTCTGGTAATGATATCGATATCGGTATCATTACCGATATCGGTCCATATATACCCGAGATATAGCTTAGAACGGGTTTTTCATGAAAACGCCGGGTCAGCGATATTAAACAACTTTTTTTAGTTAAAAGCGGGCCTGGTAATAAAATAAGGTTATATAAATATGAAAAATGAAAATTTCCGATATCGGTCCATATATACCGCAGATATAGCCTGGAACGGGGTTTTCATGAAAATGTCGCGTAAGCGAACTTAAACAACTTTTTTGTGCTCAAAAGCAGTTCTGGTAATAAGATGAGGTTATATAAATATGGACAATGAAAATTTCTGATATCGGTTTATATATACCAGAGATATAGCCTAAACCGCGGTTTTCATGAAAATGCCGCGTAAGCGCACTTAAACAACTTTTTTCGCCTTAAAGCAGTTCTGGTAATGAAATAAGATTATATAAATACGGAAAATGAAAATTTCCGATATCGGTCCATTTATACCCGAGATATAGCCCAAACCGGGTTTTTGGTGAAAGTGTCGCGTAAGCGAACTTAAACTACTTTTTTCACCTTAAAGCAGTTCTGGTAATAAAATAAGGTTATATAAATATGGAAAAAGAAAATATCCGATATCGGTCCATATATACCCGAGATATAGCCTGAACCGATTTTTCCAATAACATTTTTTTTTTGCTGAAAAGCAGTTCTTGTTATACAAGAAAGTTACAAAAATAGAGAAAATAAAATTTCTGATATCGGTCCATATATACCCGAGATATAGCCTAAACCGGGTTTTTCATGAAAATATCGCGTAAGCGAATTTAAACAACTTTTTGTGCTCAAAAGCAGTTTTGGTAATGAAATAAAATTATGTAAATATGGAAGATAAAAATTTCCGATATCGGTCCATATATTCCCGAGATATAGCCTAAACCGGGGTTTTCATGAAACGGTCGCGTAAGCGAACTTAAACAATTTGTTGTGTTCAAAAGCAGTTCTGGTAATGAAATAAGGTTATATAAATATGGAAAATTAAAATTTTCAATATCGGTCCATATATACCCGAGATATAGCCCGAACCGATTTTTCTATTAAATTTTTTTTTTTTGCTGAAAAGCAATTCTCGTTATAAAAGAAGGTTACTAAAATACAGAAAATAGAAAATTCCGATATCGGTTCATATATAACCGAGCATATTCAGGTCACATTTTTAATATACTATACATATTCGTGACTATCGTGAAGGGTATTTTAGATTCGGCCCAGCCGAATATACTATAGTCTTACTTGTTTTTATTAAAATCGCTAATTCGTAATAGCAACTCTGTAAAATAGTAACTTACTTAGCTCCGTTTAATGTAACATCGGTTAAGCACGGCAGCATCAATGAAACCAAAATCCAGGTAAACAATGAAAATGAATACCGAAAGTTGTCTGATGTCCTGGAAAAGGAGAAAAGATCGTTTTACACATATCAGCTTAAAAGTGCCAAAGGTATTCAAGTCGTTATAAAAGAATTGACCCTTTTGTAGATACGAATGATGTCAAAACCGGCCTAGAGGACAATGGCTTCAAAATTAAAAATGTGGTTAATATTAGAAACCGTGAAAAAATTCCTCAACCCATGTTTAGGGTTGAATTGGAACCTAGAGGTAGATGTTGCCTTAAAAAAGAATGAAGTGCATCCCATTTATAACCTCAAGTATCTTTTGCATCGTAAGGTTACTGTTGAGGAGCCTCATAAGCGTTTAGGGCCCGTTCAATGCCTAAACTGCCAAGAATTTGGCCATACTAACGCCTATTGTAAGTTGCCCGCAGTTTGCGTTGTGTGTGGTGAACTTCACGGTACATCACAGTGCAAAAAACCTAAGACTGACGCGAGCGTTAAAAAATGCAGTAACTGCAGAGGTAACCATACTGCAAACTACAGGGGTTGCCCTGTCTACACTCACTTCAAGAGGTCAATGACAAATAAGCCATTGATTTTAAATATGCCACCCCAGCAGTCAAACGCCATTTATACAACCAATTTTCCCCAGGTACGCCAGCCAACCAGCCATATACACGTGCAAAACCCCCAAAAAATTTCTTATGCGAATGTTGTAAAATCCGATAAACCAAACTTGAATCAGGAGCCCAAGCCTCAAAACTCCGACCAACATTTTAGCAATCTTGAAGCAACTCTGCAGTCTCTTGTTTAATCCATAAATAAATTTACGGTTTCCATGACAAACATGATGCAGGAAATGCTGAAAATGCAATCCACCATTTTGCAGGCAATTTTAACAAAATGAATTGGTTAAAAATATGTTTCTGGAACGCAAACGGCATTCGCCAACACAAAAATGAACTTGAGCACTTCCTTATGGAAAAGCAAATCGATATAATGCTGATTGCTGAAACTCACTTAACAAGCAACAGCTATTTCAAAATTAATGGTTACAGACTATATGATACTAAAGATCCCCGTGGCAGATCTTGCGGAGGCTCAGCAATTTTGATAAAAACTAGAATTAAGCACTATTTGCTAAACGAGCCATGTGAGGAGTATCTTCAAGCAACAAACATATGTATTGAACATTTTCATCATAAAATTGTTATTTCATCGATTTATTTCCCACCCCGGTTTTCAATAACAGAAAATCAATATTCAAATTTTTTCAAATCACTTGGTCCTCGATTTTTAGCGGCCGGCGACTATAACGCTAAACACACTTTTTGGGGATCACGTTTAATTACCTCGAAAGGCCATGTGCTTTTTGATACCGTTTCCAAAATGGGCTTAGATGTGGTTTCAAGCGGACACCCCACTTATTGGCCGTCAGACCGACGAAAGATTCCAGACGTTATAGATTTTGGAGTTGTGAAAAATTTTCCTTTAGAGTGGATGCAAGTGGAGCCTTCATTAGATTTGTCATCAGATCACTCACCCACTATAATCTCTGTTTCGTTCCCCCAAGAGATTGGCTCCCCGTTGACCGTCAATAGAGTTAATTGGCTAAAATACAAAAAATTTCTGAGTACACATTGTACTGAAAATATCTCCTTGAGAACGCCTGAGAATATTGATGTGTCAATTAACGATTTTTCTGAAAACCTCAAACTGGCCGTACAGCATGCTACCACTAGTCATATAAGATCCAGAAATGAGAACAATAGAACTTATTCGTCTGAAATTGAGCAACTACTGTCAGAAAAAAGAAGAGTCAGAAGAGAGTGGCAACTTCGCAGGTCGCCCCAGCTTAAAACTAGGCTACGGGAATGCATAACTCAGCTAAGAAATCTGCTCGAAATCAACAGAATGGCTTCCCTTAAAACATATTTGGAAAGCCTTGATGGTACTCCTCAATCTGATTATTCCTTATGGAAAGCGACAAAAGGTTTAAAAAGACCCGTAATAGGTAAACCACCTTTACGAACTTCAACTGGCGACTGGGCAAGAAGCGAAAAGGGAATGTTGTATGTCGATAATTTGAGAAATGTTTTTACCACAAATGATACAGCGAGTAATTCAGCTGAACTACCGTCATACGCTGCTAGACCGCCTATGTCTTTGAGATTTAGTTTTCAAGATGTTGAAAATGTTATTCGTAACACAAACCCCAGGAAAGCTCCAGGTATTGATCAAATTACTGGTAAAATGCTTGAGCAGCTACCTCGTGTAGCTCGTAGAATTCTTCTTTATATTTTTAACGCTATTTTACGTTTCGAGTATTATCCTGCAGAGTGGAAGGTGTACATGATTACTATGATACCCAAACCAGGGAAGGATCCCACTAAGGTAGAATCATACAGACCAATAAGTCTACTGCCAATAATTTCAAAATTGTTCGAAAAATTGTTAATGGCAAAGTTGAGTCCAATGTTGAACAATGTGGGGTGCATCCCTGATCATCAATTTGGTTTTCGGGCTAAACATAGCACCATAGAACAAACGCACAGACTAGTCAATGTCATAAGACAGACCTTTGAGGAGAAGAAGTATTGCTCAGCTCTATTCATTGATGTTTCTCAAGCTTTTGATAAAGTGTGGCACGACGGCTTGGTGCACAAAATAAAGTTAAACTTGCCTGCAAATACACACAAACTTCTGGAAAGCTACTTATATGGGCGGAAGTTTGTTATCAGAGAAGGCGACTTTATAAGCCCAACTCAGCCAATCAAGGCAGGAGTTCCCCAAGGCAGCATACTGGGGCCTACTTTATATTTGATTTACGCCTCCGACATGCCAACGACATCCGGAATCCACACTTCTACCTTTGCAGATGACACTGCGTTTTTGAGCGTTCATGAAAACCACCAATTAGCTTCACGAAATTTACAGGAATATATTTCAATATTAGAGAAATGGCTAAAACTTTGGAAAATCAAAGTTAATGAACAGAAATGTACTCATGTCACATTCACTTTGTGTAAGCAAACATGTGCGCCTATCCAAATAAACAACTCACCTATTCCGCAGCACAGTGAAATCAAGTATCTTGGTATACACCTCGACCGTAGGCTAACGTGGAAGTCTCACATTGAAGCAAAAGTTACTCAGTTAAAACTTAAAGCAGCGCAGCTAAATTGACTTATGGGCAGAAACTCGACATTGAAACTAGATTGCAAACTTTTGTTATACAACGCAATACTAAAGCCTATATGGTGCTCCGGAATTCAGCTATGGGGCACCATCTCAGCGTCAAACATTGAAAAAATTCAAAGGCGACAAAACAAAATTCTTCGAACGATTACTGCAGCTCCATGGTACGTAAAAAATTCACGAATTCATAAAGATCTGAGTGTTCCGCTGGTAAAAGAGGAATTTTCTAAGTACGCGACAAGGTATGTCAGTAAACTGGATATTCATCCAAAACCTCTTGCGCGCAATATACTTAATTTTGGCGGCCACACTCGGCTTAAAAGAAGGGATACCGCTGCCACCATCAGATTGCTCAATAGGTGATTTTACCGAAATAGCTCCCGCATAATAAAACTTTTTGTCTAGCATTGGCCGGACTTAAGAATCACATTTTTTAATTTTAGAATCACATTCTTTAATTTTAAATTTAGTTTTAAGATTTGAATATTTATTGTTAGTTCATTTTGAAGATTCAATAAATAAAAAAATGCTTAAAAAAAAAAACTTAGCTCTGTCACTGTCTTGCGATAACCGGTATGTGAATACTTGCCTCGTAGAAATCGTTTGGTCGTTTCAAATTAACGACACAGTTTGTGAAAAGAACGCCCAGGAAAGACAGAGCTGAGTGAGTATACATATTTTAAAATTTTGTATTTTCTTTTTATATATTGTAATGTATTATTTAGATAATAAAACAGCAGAAAAGCAGAACAGTAGCCCTGCATTTGATATTTGATCTTTTTGTAAATTGAGAAACCGCTATTATTATTCAGCTAGAGAGTTCCTTGTACTCTATGCCACGCCGTAGCCAGCGTTTTCAAAGTGTGAAAATGTCGAAGAAGGAAGATGATTCTAATTGTCCCAACAAAAGCGAGGACGACAACGCTCAGTGCAGTGAAAGTGAGGAACAGCCCTCTGTAGCCGATTTGAAGGAAGAAATTCAACAACTTAAACACACGGTGAACAGCCTTTTGGAGAAAGCCAACACAACGTCCCCACCCCAGCCCGCTGAAACGTCATACTCGGCAACAGTGCCGCCAAACAACAGAATGCTACCATCAAGCCAGCCGATGCAGCAGCCTAAGATAAGTACAAATAAAATTTATTTGCCTAATTTTGTTGCACAAAACGCGAACTTGCCCTCTTATTCGCAAAGTTTTATTCCGCCAAACATTGCGCAAACGTATGTCCCTCCGACCTCCGTTCATAGTAACAATTTTGTTTCGTCGTCATACGTACATAATTATACGCCTCAGTCTGTAACACGGAATTTCATGCCGTCCCAATCAATACATTCGTTTACGCCAACAACGACATGTATAACCTCAACTACGCCTTCTACATTTGTGACTACTGCCGCCGCCGCGCCATATAATGGTGCACAATCTTTTAGGGAATATCGCCCAATGCATAAATTATATGATTTACCGGAATTTAATGGCCAGCCGGAAAATTGGCCCATGTTTTCTGTATCGTATAGAGAAACTACACAGATTTACGGCTACACAAATTTAGAAAACCTTTCTCGGCTGCAGAAAGCATTGAAAGGCGATGCCAGAGCAAGGGTTGAAGCTCTTTTAATTCACCCTGAACACGTCAATGAAGTAATTTCAACATTAGAATTTCATTTCGGTCGCCCGCAGATTATGATACGGAGCCAAATAGCCAGAGCACGAGCTTTTCCGCCTATATCCGCTAATAAATTTCATGAAATTATTGACTTGAGTTCAATGGTATCAAACTTGACTGTCTTTTTGGAAAATGCCGGCGCCACGCCACATTTGTGTAATCCAACACTTTTAGATGAACTCATAAATAAATTGCCCATGACCAAACGAGAAGAATGGATGAAATATTCTTTGAACAATTTAGGTCAAAATCCCAGTGTTAAAGAATTTAGTATATGGTTGCATGAAGTCGCTACATACATTTCTCTAGCAACAGAAATTGGTGGCAGAAACCCTGAAACAACCAGTACCAAACGGAAAGAGGTGAGACCATCTTTTGCAATCATCACACACATTCCAAGTTGTTTGAAGTGCAAACAAAACCACTATTTGAATCAATGTCCCAAATTTAAGACCATTTCAGTTGACGATCGGTGGAAGTTTGCCAAGGATAATCATCTTTGTTTTAGCTGTTTGCATACAGGTCACGGTTCTTTGAAATGTAATAATTGTCGCCAATGTGGTTTAATGAAATGTTCGAAATACCATAATCGTCTTTTACATGAAAACAAAAACTTTATCAAGAACGAGAAAAATAATAATATTGGTTGTCAAAATAGCAGTGATGGTACTTCTGGAATGGTTGTAAAAAATAGTGACGACACTTTTGAAGAGATGGGCAAAAGTATACAATACAGAAACATGTAACAACTATTGTTAACGATTGTTTAAATAAAAAAACATTATTTAAATTTGTACCAGTGCAGTTGAAAGGGCCAAATGGTACTGTAAATATTATCGCATTCCTTGACGAAGGATCGAAAATAACTCTTCTGGATGAAAATGTTGCAAAGCGAATTGGATTTAATGGGCCGAAGAGTAATTTGTCACTCGGTTGGATTGGCGGTAAAACGTCAAACGAAGTTTCATCAAAAATTAATATGGAAATAGCTAATGTTAATGAACACAAATGTAGTTTCCAAATGAAAAACGTTAGAACAACAAGGAATTTACAGCTGCCATTACAAAGTTTAATTTAATTTACAATTGCTAAATTTAGAGCATAATTTCCTGTATTAACTGACATAATAGTTAGTGGCTATTATGACGCATACCCTAAATTGTTAATAGGTTTGCCGCACATTAATCTCGTATGCCCATACGGAATTATAAATTTGGACGATAATTTCTCTGTACATCAGACTAACGAAGAAGACACCGGAACAACCGTATGTGTAATTGATAATAAAAATTTTGAAGATTTGCAGAAACAGGTTTCCGAATATTTTACACTAGAGAATTTTGGCAAGAAAACAGCTGATCCTGTTATATCCGAAGAAGATAAGGTAGCTGAAGAAATTCTTGAACGAACAACAACAAAAGTCGGTTGTCAATATGAGACTGGGCTTTTATGGAAACAAGCCAATTTTAAATACAGGGAAAGTTTCTCTATGGCAATAAAGCGCCTTGTGGGCGTTGAAGCAAAAATGAAAAAAGATGACGATTTCGCCAATTGGTACAATGCAAGAATTTATGAATATGTTTCGAAGTCGTACGCTAGGAAGTTATTGCCCGAAGAAGCCAGTGAGGAAAACGATCGTACCTGGTACCTGCCGCATTTTGCTGTTGCCAACGTCAATAAAGGCAATAAACGAAGACTTGTTTTTGATGCCGCAGCATTAGTCGAAGGTGAGTCCTTTAACAGTAGATTAATGAAAGGCCCAGCCAAATATCAGCCGAAACCACTTTTGTCAATATTGTTTAAATTTCGCCAACGTCGAGTTGGAATTTGTGCAGATATACGCGAGATGTTTCACCGTATAAAAATTCGTGAAGACGATCAGGTAGCGCAAAGATTTTTATGGCGAAATGGTGATAGTTCAAGACCACCGGATATATATGTAATGGAGGCAATGATTTTTGGGTCCGCTAGCTCGCCATGCTCAGCTCAATATGTAAGGAGTTTAAATGCCAGAATGTTTGAAAACAGTTACCCTAGAGCTTATAAAGCTATTGTAGAGAATCACTATGTCGATGACTACGTGGACAGTTTCGACACTGTTGATGAAGCAATTGCAGTAGCAGCCAATGTAGTTTCCATTCATGCCCACGCTGGATTCGAGCTCAGAGGTTTTGTTTCGAATTCTAATGAATTTTTGCGTTTAATGCAGGGTACGGAAGCTACTGAAAACAATTTAAATCTTTCCAGTCTATGCGAAGGTGAGAATGCAACTGAAAAAATTTTAGGATTGTGTTGGTCGCCTTCTGATGACACCTTTTATTTTGACCTGAAGTTCTCAAAAGTTCCTGAAGAAGTTTTAAATGGAGATCGAAAGCCCACCAAAAGCGAAGTATTGAGTTTTACAATGTCAGTATTCGACCCATTTGGATTCTTAGCGAATATAATGATTGCATCAAAAATTCTGCTTCAGGAGCTGTGGAGATATAAAATTGAATGGAGTTGCCCTATCCCTGAAGAAGTGTATCAAATATGGTACAGGTGGTACAGAAAGCTAGAATACGTACGTCATATAAAAATTTCAAGATATTATGGATCGCAGTGTGACCATTCTTTAAAAAATATTGATTTGCATATCTTTGTGGATGCAAGCGAGGTGGCATTTGCTGCAGTCGGGTATTGGCGAATCAATTATGATGGCCAAGTGAGCATAGCATTCATTGCAGGCAAATCAAAGTGTGCACCGATAAAACACTTATCGATTCCGAGGCTTGAATTGTGTAGCAGCTGTTCTAGGTGCAAGGTTAATGAATACGATATTATCTAGCCATGAGTTAAAGCCGCGGGAAATTGTGTTTTGGTCTGATTCCAAGACAGTTATTAAATGGATTCGTTCGAATAATCGAGTTTATAAGCAGTTTGTTGCAAACCGTATTGCTGAAATCTTGGAGATTTCTGATGCCAAACAATGGAGATGGGTTCCAGGCGAGCATAACCCAGCTGACGATGCGACGCGTCCTCTATATTCTGCACAAACTTATGCCAACTCCCGCTGGTTAAATGGTCCTCAGTTTTTGAAATTTGATGCTGCCGAATGGCCACGGCTACCTGATGATATTGAAGTGCATGAAGTTAATTCGGAAATTCGGACAAAATATTTGCTAACAATTACGAATGTTAACACTTTTATTTCATATGACGATATATCGGATTATTTTAGACTACTGAGAATAAGATGTTGGTTTAATCGCGCAATTAAGATATTTAAATGTTACGCTTCTCGGCAGAATAAATCAAGTTTAAATTTCCGTTCATATTTAACGGTTCCTGAAATAGATGAAGCTGGAAAATATTGGTGTAAAATTGCTCAGAGAAACGAATTCGCCGAAGAATATGATTTGCTAAAATCAAATAAAGTTTTACATAATAAAAGCCCCATATTTAAATTGACTCCATTTTTAGACCAAGACGACCTGATAAGAGTTTCTGGTCGCATTAATTATGCGGAATGTGTCGGTCGTGAAACGAAACAGCCAATAATAATGCCGAAGAACCACCCAATAACGAAATTAATCGTCAAAAATTATCATGAACAGTTCAGGCATCAACATCAGGAAGCTATTTGTGCTGCAATACGCGTTAAGTTCTGGATTCCGAGCTTGCGTCAACTAGTAAGGTCTGCCAAAACTAGTTGTCAAGAATGTAAAAATAGAAGTGCCATTCCTGAACCGCCTTTAATGGGTCAACATCCCGTAGATAGACTCACACCATATGTGAGACCGTTTACATATACAGGGCTGGACTATATGGGACCTTTCACGGTGTCAATTGGCCGCCGTTGCGAAAAAAGATGGGTTGCTCTTTTTACTTGCCTCACAGTAAGGGCCATTCACCTGGAAATGGCAAAGGACTTGTCAACGGATGCTGTTATTTTATGCATTAGAAATTTTATTAATCGTAGAGGCATACCCATCCGTATTAGAAGTGATAGAGGCACGAACTTCATAGGTGCCTCCAAGGAAGATTTTGTTTTGAATGAAAAAGTGCTGGCAGAAGAATGTGCAAAGCGAAGTATTGAATGGATGTTTAATACCCAGGCAAATCCATCAGCCGGAGGAGCATGGGAACGCATGGTGCGTAGCGTTAAAAATGTGTTATCATTTACGTTGAAGGAAAAGTCACCGCAAGTGGAAACTTTGAATAGCTTGCTGATAGAGGCGGAGAATTTGGTGAATTCCCGTCCTCTTACTCACCTGCCGGTAGAATTTTTTGAGGCTGAGCCACTTACGCCAAACCATTTTTTAATTGGCTGCCCAAACATTGTACATACTCCAGCTGTCGGCGAGAGGGTGATTTTAAGGAAGCAATGGCATATACTGCAGCAATTGAAGCAGACTTTCTGGAAGAGGTGGGTGCTAGAGTACCTTCCAGATCTTACTTGGCGTACCAGATGGTTTAAGTACGTAAAGCCACTACAAGTCGGTGACATTGTAATAATATGTGACGATAATGAGTCACGAGGTGAACGGAAGAAGGGTATTGTTGAAGAGGTTTTTACAGCAAAGGATGGGCAAGTTCGCTCGGCTGTGGTAAAGACTTCGGCTGGACATCTGAAGCGTCTTTCATCCAAGTTGGCAGTTCTCGACGTTGGTGGTGAATCTCCTTAGTCGACTCACGGGTGGCGGGATGTTGTGAACTGCGGATTTAACATATTTTATTTTTTGAATTATTTACTTTACCTTGTTTTTATTAAAATCGCTAATTCGTAATAGCAACTCTGTAAAATAGTAACTTAGCTCTCGCACTGTCTTGCGATAACCGGTATGTGAATACTTGCCTCGTAGAAATCGTTTGGTCGTTTCAAATTAACGACACAGTTTGTGAAAAGAACGCCCAGGAAAGACAGAGCTGAGTGAGTATACATATTTTAAAATTTTGTATTTTCTTTTTATATATTGTAATGTATTATTTAGATAATAAAACAGCAGAAAAGCAGAACAGTAGCCCTGCATTTGATATTTGATCCTTTTGTAAATTGAGAAACCGCTGTTTTTATTATTGCTCGCCCCCCACAGTTGCAGCCGCAACATTATTTTTTTATTATTCAGCTAGAGAGTTCCTTGTACTCTATGCCACGCCGTAGCCAGCGTTTTCAAAGTGAGAAAATGTCGAAGAAGGAAGATGATTCTAATTGTCCCAACACTAGCGAGGACGACAACGCTCAGTGCAGTGAAAGTGAGGATGAAAGAACTATGATTGAACAGCCCTCTGTAGCCGATTTGAAGGAGGAAATTCAACAACTTAAACAGACGGTGAAAAGCCTTTTGGAGAAAGCCAACACAACGTCCCCACCCCAGCCTGCTGAAACGTCATACTCGGCAACAGTGCCGCCAAACAACAGAATGCTACCATCAAGCCAGCCGATGCAGCAGCCTAAGATAAGTACAAATAAAATTTATTTGCCTAATTTTGTTGCACAAAACGCGAACTTGCCCTCTTATTCGCAAAGTTTTATTCCGCCAAACATTGCGCAAACGTATGTCCCTCCGACCTCCGTTCATAGTAACAATTTTGTTTCGTCGTCATACGTACATAATTATACGCCTCAGTCTGTAACACGGAATTTCATGCCGTCCCAATCAATACATTCGTTTACGCCAACAACGACATGTATAACCTCAACTACGCCTTCTACATTTGTGACTACTGCCGCCGCCGCGCCATATAATGGTGCACAATCTTTTAGGGAATATCGCCCAATGCATAAATTATATGATTTACCGGAATTTAATGGCCAGCCGGAAAATTGGCCCATGTTTTCTGTATCGTATAGAGAAACTACACAGATTTACGGCTACACAAATTTAGAAAACCTTTCTCGGCTGCAGAAAGCATTGAAAGGCGATGCCAGAGCAAGGGTTGAAGCTCTTTTAATTCACCCTGAACACGTCAATGAAGTAATTTCAACATTAGAATTTCATTTCGGTCGCCCGCAGATTATGATACGGAGCCAAATAGCCAGAGCACGAGCTTTTCCGCCCATATCCGCTAATAAATTTCATGAAATTGTTGACTTGAGTTCAATGGTATCAAACTTTACTGTCTTTTTGGAAAATGCCGGCGCCACGCCACATTTGTGTAATCCAACACTTTTAGATGAACTCATAAATAAATTGCCCATGACCAAACGAGAAGAATGGATGAAATATTCTTTGAACAATTTAGGTCAAAATCCCAGTGTTAAAGAATTTAGTATATGGTTGCATGAAGTCGCTACATACATTTCTCTAGCAGCAGAAATTGGTGGCAGAAACCCTGAAACAACCAGTACCAAACGGAAAGAGGTGAGACCATCTTTTGCAATCATCACACACATTCCAAGTTGTTTGAAGTGCAAACAAAACCACTATTTGAATCAATGTCCCAAATTTAAGACCATTTCAGTTGACGATCGGTGGAAGTTTGCCAAGGATAATCATCTTTGTTTTAGCTGTTTGCATACAGGTCACGGTTCTTTGAAATGTAATAATCGTCGCCAATGTGGTTTAATGAAATGTTCGAAATACCATAATCGTCTTTTACATGAAAACAAAAACTTTATCAAGAACGAGAAAAATAATAATATTGGCTGTCAAAATAGCAGTGATGGTACTTCTGGAATGGTTGTAAAAAATAGTGACGACACTTTTGAAGAGATGGGCAAAAGTGATACAATACAGAAACATGTAACAACTATTGTTAACGATTGTTTAAATAAAAAAACATTATTTAAATTTGTACCAGTGCAGTTGAAAGGGCCAAATGGTACTGTAAATATTATCGCATTCCTTGACGAAGGATCGAAAATAACTCTTCTGGATGAAAATGTTGCAAAGCGAATTGGATTTAATGGGCCGAAGAGTAATTTGTCACTCGGTTGGATTGGCGGTAAAACGTCAAACGAAGTTTCATCAAAAATTAATATGGAAATAGCTAATGTTAATGAACACAAATGTAGTTTCCAAATGAAAAACGTTAGAACAACAAGGAATTTACAGCTGCCATTACAAAGTTTAAGTATTGCTAAATTTAGAGCAAAATTTCCTGTATTAACTGACATAATAGTTAGTGGCTATTATGACGCATACCCTAAATTGTTAATAGGTTTGCCGCACATTAATCTCGTACGCCCATACGGAATTATAAATTTGGACGATAATTTCTCTGTACATCAGACTAAATTAGGAAATATTTTATTCGGTTCTAACGAAGAAGACACAGGAACAACCGTATGTGTAATTGATAATAAAAATTTTGAAGATTTGCAGAAACAGGTTTCCGAATATTTTACACTAGAGAATTTTGACATGAAAACAGCTGATCCTGTTATATCCGAAGAAGATAAGGTAGCTGAAGAAATTCTTGAACGAACAACAACAAAAGTCGGTTGTCAATATGGGACTGGGCTCTCATGGAAACAAGCCAATTTTAAATACAGGGAAAGTTTCTCTATGGCAATAAAGCGCCTTGTGGGCGTTGAAGCAAAAATGAAAAAAGATGACGATTTCGCCAATTGGTACAATGCAAGAATTTATGAATATGTTTCGAAGTCGTACGCTAGGAAGTTATTGCCCGAAGAAGCCAGTGAGGAAAACGATCGTACCTGGTACCTGCCGCATTTTGCTGTTGCCAACGTCAATAAAGGCAATAAACGAAGACTTGTTTTTGATGCCGCAGCATTAGTCGAAGGAGAGTCCTTTAACAGTAGATTAATGAAAGGCCCAGCCAAATATCAGCCTAAACCACTTTTGTCAATATTGTTTAAATTTCGCCAACGTCGAGTTGGAATTTGTGCAGATATACGCGAGATGTTTCACCGTATAAAAATTCGTGAAGACGATCAGGTAGCGCAAAGATTTTTATGGCGAAATGGTGATAGCTCAAGACCACCGGATATATATGTAATGGAGGCAATGATTTTTGGGTCCGCTAGCTCGCCATGCTCAGCTCAATATGTAAGGAGTTTAAATGCCAGAATGTTTGAAAACAGTTACCCTAGAGCTTATAAAGCTATTGTAGAGAATCACTATGTCGATGACTATGTGGACAGTTTTGACACAGTTGATGAAGCAATTTCAGTAGCAGCCAATGTATGTAGTTTCTATTCATGCCCATGCTGGATTCAAGCTCAGAGGTTTTGTTTCGAATTCTAATGAATTTTTGCGTTTAATGCAGGGTACGGAAGCTATTGAAAACAATTTAAATCTTTCCAGTCTGTGCGAAGGTGAGAATGCAACTGAAAAAATTTTAGGATTGTGTTGGTCGCCTTCTGATGACTCCTTTTATTTTGACCTGAAGTTCTCAAAAGTTCCTGAAGAAGTTTTAAATGGAGATCGAAAGCCCACTAAAAGTGAAGTATTGAGTTTGACAATGTCAGTATTCGACCCATTTGGACTCTTAGCGAATATAATGATTGCATCAAAAATTCTGCTTCAGGAGCTGTGGAGATATAAAATTGAATGGAGTTGCCCTATCCCTAAAGAAGTGTATCAAATATGGTACAGGTGGTACAGAAAGCTGGAATACGTACGTCATATAAAAATTTCAAGATATTATGGATCGCAGTGTGACCATTCTTTAAAAAATATTGATTTGCAAATCTTTGTGGATGCAAGCGAGGTGGCATTTGCCATCGGGTATTGGCGAATCAATTATGATGGCCAAGTGAGCATAGCATTCTTTGCAGGCAAATCAAAGTGTGCACCGATAAAACACTTATCGATTCCGAGGCTTGAATTGTTAGCAGCTGTTTTAGGTGCAAGGTTAATGAATACGATATTATCTAGCCATGAGTTAAAGCCGCGGGAAATTGTGTTTTGGTCTGATTCCAAGACAGTTATTAAATGGATTCGTTCGAATAATCGAGTTTATAAGCAGTTTGTCGCAAACCGTATTGCTGAAATCTTGCAGATTTCCGACGCCAAACAATGGAGATGGGTTCCAGGCGATCATAACCCAGCTGACGATGCGACGCGTCCTCTATATTCTGCACAAACTTTGCCAACTCCCGCTGGTTAAATGGTCCTCAGTTTTTGAAATTTGATGCTGCCGAATGGCCACGGCTACCTGATGATATTGAATTGCATGAAGTTAATTCGGAAGTTCGGACAAAATATTTGCTAACAATTACGAATGTTAACACTTTTATTTCATATGACGATATATCAGATTATTTTAGACTACTGAGAATAAGATGTTGGTTTAATCGCGCAATTAAGATATTTAAATGTTACGCTTCTCGGCAGAATAAATCAAGTTTAAATTTCCGTTCATATTAAACGGTTCCTGAAATAGATGAAGCTGAAAAATATTGGTGTAAAATTGCTCAGAGAAACGAATTCGCCGAAGAATATGATTTGCTAAAATCAAATAAACTTTTACATAATAAAAGCCCCATATTTAAATAACCTCCATTTTTAGACCAAGACGACCTGATAAGAGTTTCTGGTCACATTAATTATGCGGAATGTGTCGGTCGTGAAACGAAACAGCCAATAGTAATGCCGAAGTACCACCCAATAACGAAATTAATCGTCAAAAATTATCATGAACAGTTCAGGCATCAACATCAGGAAGCTATTTGTACTGCAATACGCGTTAAGTTCTGGATTCCGAGCTTGCGTCAACTAGTAAGGTCTGCCAAAACTAGTTGTCAAGAATGTAAAAATAGAAGTGCCATTCCTGAACCGCCTTTAATGGGTCAACATCCCGTAGATAGACTCACACCATATGTGAGACCGTTTACATATACAGGGCTGGACTATATGGGACCTTTCACGGTGTCAATTGGCCGCCGTTGCGAAAAAAGATGGGTTGCTCTTTTTACTTGCCTCACAGTAAGGGCCATTCACCTGGAAATGGCAAAGGACTTGTCAACGGATGCTGTTATTTTATGCATTAGAAATTTTATTAATCGTAGAGGCATACCCATCCGTATTAGAAGTGATAGAGGCACGAACTTCATAGGTGCCTCCAAGGAAGATTTTGTTTTGAATGAAAAAGTGCTGGCAGAAGAATGTGCAAAGCGAAGTATTGAATGGATGTTTAATACCCAGGCAAATCCATCAGCCGGAGGAGCATGGGAACGCATGGTGCGTAGCGTTAAAAATGTGTTATCATTTACGTTGAAGGAAAAGTCACCGCAAGTGGAAACTTTGAATAGCTTGCTGATAGAGGCGGAGAATTTGGTGAATTCCCGTCCTCTTACTCACCTGCCGGTAGAATTTTTTGAGGCTGAGCCACTTACGCCAAACCATTTTTTAATTGGCTGCCCAAACATTGTACATACTCCAGCTGTCGGCGAGAGGGTGATTTTAAGGAAGCAATGGCATATACTGCAGCAATTGAAGCAGACTTTCTGGAAGAGGTGGGTGCTAGAGTACCTTCCAGATCTTACTTGGCGTACCAGATGGTTTAAGTACGTAAAGCCACTACAAGTCGGTGACATTGTAATAATATGTGACGATAATGAGTCACGAGGTGAACGGAAGAAGGGTATTGTTGAAGAGGTTTTTACAGCAAAGGATGGGCAAGTTCGCTCGGCTGTGGTAAAGACTTCGGCTGGACATCTGAAGCGTCTTTCATCCAAGTTGGCAGTTCTCGACGTTGGTGGTGAATCTCCTTAGTCGACTCACGGGTGGCGGGATGTTGTGAACTGCGGATTTAACATATTTTATTTTTTGAATTATTTACTTTACCTTGTTTTTATTAAAATCGCTAATTCGTAATAGCAACTCTGTAAAATAGTAACTTAGCTCTCGCACTGTCTTGCGATAACCGGTATGTGAATACTTGCCTCGTAGAAATCGTTTGGTCGTTTCAAATTAACGACACAGTTTGTGAAAAGAACGCCCAGGAAAGACAGAGCTGAGTGAGTATAGATATTTTAAAATTTTGTATTTTCTTTTTATATATTGTAATGTATTATTTAGATAATAAAAGAGCAGAAAAGCAGAACAGTAGCCCTGCATTTGATATTTGATCTTTTTGTAAATTGAGAAACCGCTGTTTTTATTATTGCTCGCCCCCCACAGTTGCAGCCGCAACAGGGATCTTTTGTATCATATAGTGTGTAGCCATTAATTTTGAAATAACTATTGCTTGTCAAATGAGTTTCAGCAATCATCATTATATCGATTTGCGTTTCCATAAGGAAGTGCTCAAGTTCATTTTTGTGTTGGCGAATGCCGTTTGCGTTCCAGAAACATATTTTTAACCAATTCATTTTTTTAATTGCCTGTAAAACGGTCATAGAAACGGTAAAGGTGTTAATGGATTGGAAAAGAGTCTGCAGAGTTGCCTCTAGATTACTAAAATTTGAATCGGAATTTTGGGGCTTGGGTTCCTGGTTCAAGTTTTGGTCGAATTTAACCACATTCGCATATGAAAATTGTTTGGAATTCTGCGTGTTTGCGTAGTTGGTTGAATGGCCTATCTGGGAAAAATTGTTTTTACCCATGACATTTGGCTGCTGGGCTGCTGGAGAAACCGATGATTTCTTTGTCATTGACCGCTTAAAATGAGTATAGACAGGAAAACCTGTCTTCCATATGCATTTCTTAACACTTGCTTCGGCGTTTGGCTTATTGCACTGAGTTGTGCCGTGAAGTTCGCCACATACAACACAAACAGCGGACAACTTACAGTAAGCCTTAGTGTGGCCAAATTCTTGGCAGTCTAGGCACTGAACGGGTCCTGAACGCTTATGTGGCTCCTCAACGGTAACCTTACGATGCAAAAGAAATTTGAGGTAATATATTGGATGAACTTCACTCTTTTTTAGCACAATATCCCTTGGCTCTATTTCAACCCTAAACATGGGTTGAGGGGTCTTTTCACGGTTCCTGATGTTTACTACTGTTTTTATTTTAAAACCTTTATCTTCCAATCCGGTTTTGACATCATCAATATCTACGCATGGATCAATAGTTTTAATAACGACCTGAAGACCTTTAGCACTTTTGAGCTGGTAAGTGTAAAATGATATTTTCTCTTTTTCTAACACATCCGACAATTTTCGGTAATCGTTTTCATGGTTTACCTGAACTTTAGTTTCACAGATGCTGCCGTGCTTCACTGATGTGACGTTGAAAGTATCTTTTCCAATTGCCGTAATAAGTTGTTTCACCAGCTCACTAGAAGTCGGCTCGCTCAAATAAATTGGTGGTAACTTATATGTTTTTTGGATGTTGTTGGTTCATCTGTCTGAAGGATAGCAAACCTAT
Organism: Thecocarcelia acutangulata; assembly: GCA_914767995.1. NCBI lineage: Eukaryota > Metazoa > Arthropoda > Insecta > Diptera > Tachinidae > Thecocarcelia > Thecocarcelia acutangulata. The sequence goes on along the minus strand of OU612098.1, from coordinate 47,487,979 downwards.
TACTATCATTACTATCCGTTGTCGCAGAGGTAATATCGTCCTTAGACATTTTTGGTTGCGATGATATTTGCGCGGATTTAGGGCTTCTCTGCTGTTTAACCACGGTTACATACCTATCCATACCCACTTGCGTTTTCTGTTTATCAACAATAGCTAGACTGGAAGATGGTTTGTCGTCTGTTGTAACAACAATATTTGGCGAGCACGAACACGTGCGTTTTTTATCTCTTAGAGACAGGAGATTGTCCAATGATTTTTTGAATGATTCCTCTTCAGAAATCCAGAGGTTTTTTCTAGTGGAGCTAAGCTCTCTCTCAGAATTGCACCTAATGGGTACACGCAAGAAATTTTTTTTTATTTATATTTTTGTTGCTTTTAAAGTATATAAAAATAATTGTCACAAAATTTTACAAATTATACAGTTATTTTTTTTTATTTTTTTTGTAACACTCTGATCAAAAGTAAATACGTCCATTCACTATCAAAGCTACACTCTGACAGCTCCCAACAAAGTGAAAACCACACCTACTCGCAAATAACAAAACAAAATGATATATCCAAAAATCAACCTAAACCACCAATTCAAAAACGATCTTCAACATCAACAAAGAACGAAATGTCATAGAAAAAACAATTTCACCGAGAATCGTAAATATCATCATGCAGTGATATAGCTACACCAAAAATTCGGAGTCTAGCTTCGATAGTGAACGGACGTGTTTGTTTTTGATCGGAGTGCAATAAAACAAAACCGGAATAAGTAGAAAACCGGAATAAGTGAAAAGTGTAAAATTATATAATTTACATAAAATAAAAACTTTGAGACTTTTGTTTTTAAATATTTTTTAAGTCCAAATAACTAATAAAAAGGGAAAACTGTATGAGTGTACCTAACAGATGTAATTCTGAGAAAGAACTTAGCTCTACTAGCAAAAACATTTGAATTTTTGAGGACGAATCTTTGAAAAAGTCTTTGGACAATATTCTGTCTCTACGAGATAGAAACCGCCGGCGTACGTGTAGTTGTTACAGCAGAAGATAAGACATCTTTCAGTTTAATTTCTGCAGGTAAGCCGAAAACACAACTAGGCATGTAACCGCGGTTAAACGTCAGCGAAGCCTTAAATCCGCTCAAATATCATAAAATCCAAAAATTTGCGAAGATGCTAATAGGACTATGACAACGGATAGTAATAGGTTTGCTATCCTTCAGACGACTACATCAAAAAAAAAAAAAAACATTTAAACCGCCACTTATTACGGCAATTGGTAAAGACACCTTCAACGTAACATCAGTGAAGCACGGACAAATAAGTGAAACAAAAATCCAAGTCAACTGTGAAAATGATTACCGAAAATTTTCTGCCGCTGTGGAAAAAGAGAAAAGATCTTTTTATACTTATCAACTTAAAAGTGCTAAAGGCCTTCAGGTTGTTATAAAATGCATTGACCCTTATGTAGAAACGGATGAGGTTAAGACTGCACTGCTAGGTAAAGGCTTTACAATAAAAAATGTGGTAAATATGCGGAAACGTGAAAAGATTCCTCAACCCATGTTTAGGGTTGAACTGGAACCAGGGGATGTTATTCTCAAAAAGAATGAAACTCACTCAATTTATAACCTCAAATTTCTGCTTCATCGTAGGGTTACCATTGAGGAGCCGCACAAGCGTTTAGGGCCCGTTCAATGCCTAAACTTCCAGGAATTCTTTCATACTAAGGCATATTGTAAACTGCCCGCAGTTTGTGTTGTGTGTGGAGAACTTCGCGGTACATCACAGTGCAAAAAACCTAAGACTGACTCGAGCGTAAAAAAATGCAGTAACTGTGGAGGCAACCATACAGCAAATTACAGCGGCTGTCCTGTCTATACTATACACTTTAAGCAGCCAATGACAAATAAGTCTTTTAGAGTGGATGCAAGTATAGCCTTCATTAGATTTGTCATTAGATCACTCACCCACTATAGTCTCTGCTTTGTTTTCCCAAGCGATTGGCTCCCCGTTTAGTGACTTAGTATTGACCATCACTAGAGTTAATTGGCTAAAATAAAAATAATATATTTGAAAGCACATTGTACGGAAAATATCGCCTTGATATTGCTACCACTAGTCATACAATATTTAGAAATATGAACATCGATTCTGAAGAGGGGAAGGTTTATGTTAACCTTTTAAAAAACGTTTAAAATTACCGAAATATGCTGTTGAACCGCCTGTGCCTTTGCCACTTAGTTTCCAAGATGTCGAAATGGATATAAATAAAGTAAATGCTTGTACAGTTACATCGTGTGGTTAGAAGAATTCTTCTTTTAATTTTTAACGCTATTTTACGTCTCGAGTATTATCCTGCAGAGTGGAAGGTGTGCAGGATTACTATGATACCCAAACCGACTAAAGTAGAATCGTACAGACCAATAAGTCTCCTGCCAAAAATTTTAAAGCTGTTAATGGTAAGTTGACTCCAATATTGAATGGAGTGGGATGAATCCGTTATCATCAATTCGGCTTTCGGGCTAAACACAGCATAATAGAACAAACGCATATACTAGCTAATGTCATAAGAAAGAATTTTGAGGGCCAAAATATTGTTCAGCTTTATTCATTAATGTTTCCCAAGCTTTTGATAGTGTGTCACGAGGAATTAATGCACAAAATAAAGTTGAACTTGCCTGCAAACACTCAGAAGCTTCTGGAAAGCTACTTAGGCAGCCGGAAATTTGTTATCAGAGAAGGCCACTTTGTAAGTCCGGAAAGACTTACATTTGTTATCAGAGAAGGCGATTTTTTTAACCCCACTTCGGCCAATCGAGGCATGACTTCACCAAGTAGGTTCTGTGACCTACTTTATATTAAATTTACGCCTCTGATATGCGAACCAGTAGTGCAATTCACTAACTTTTAACGATTTTTAAAGAGTATAACTTAACGCGAGCTATTGTGGTTTGCACTAACGCTTATGTGATTCACTAACTTATTCTTAACACCTCTGGTTGTATGTTAAAAAAATTTTAAATAATGTGGCAGCTTTGTTAAAAATAAAGAAAACCACAAAGAGGAACAGAAAAAAAACAAACAAATTTGAAAATAATTCCATGTTTAGGGTAAGTAAAACTGATTGTAAGTTTATTATTTGAAATATTTTTTGATAAATAAGATAAGTGCTCCTCACGGAGAACACTCCGACCGATTGTTGGAGGCTGATCTTCCGACAACTCGTATTCCAAATACTGTGAAATTATTCTAGTAGAAATTTTAACGACATTGGTGTTAAGATAAACACCACAAAAATAATTGGTGTTTAGTTAACGCTAATCAGTCAGGCTATAAAAGCAGCTGATTTAAAACGAAGACAAATAGTGTTAAAAACTGTTATAGAATCGCGAAAACACCAACGCTAGTGTTAATTTCTCTAAACGAGTTTTATTAGCGTTAAAACAGGATAGTGAATTGCACTACAGATCTGGTATTTACCCTTCAACTTTTGTAGATGATACAGCATTCTGCGGAGTTCATGAAAACCACCATTTTGCTTCACGAAATTTACAGGAATATATTTCAATATTAGAGAAATGGCTAAAATTTTCAAAGCAAAATGCACTCATGTTACATTCACAGTTCTCCTGTGACTCTCCAACCGGACGGTCGTAAAAAGCGAAAAAAAAAAATAAATAAAATCATTGTGCTTAAATTCTTTTAAAATTAAATAGTAAAAACAATAACAAATTATTTAAAAAAAAAACAACGGGAAAATAAATTCTTTACTTTTCATTAACTAAACAATAAAATCAATTTCAATAAAACAAGTGCGCACAGAGGGGTGTTTCATCATCAAAGCGGAGATTAATTGAAGAATGAAAATTGGGATATCCGATTAATGTTTTATACCCGATTATTGTAGACAAAATTCTCCATCACTAGGCAAAAGAATCGATAACATATGTTGCTTAATTCAATTTTTGCTTTGTCTCAAAGTTCGTAATTTTTTTCGATTTTTTCGCGTGTTTACAAAAAGTGAATTTTTTGTATTTTCAAGTGCCAGTTTTTCTATTTTTGCCATAAAAAAAGCCTAATATTATTATGGATCCTTCAAGTTCAGGTAATTTCGAACAAAAAAGCAGTTGCTGGTCGACATTTACCTGTTAGAACTAATTTTAATCATTTATGGAAAAAAGATCTAAATTTTAGCCATTCTTGAGAAGTATGTAGAGTTTTAAAGTGGTACCGGTCAACTTCGTGTTCTGAAATTTATATATTTTTAAAGCTTAGAAACTGTACTAATATAATAAACAAAAACATTTTGCGCGTGTTTGCGCCAATTCGATTTTTAACAAATTTTGTAAAAAAGACCCATGTCGTCCAAAGTGAGAGAAGAACCGTGGCTGTAGTTTCTGTTTTGTTTTCGCTTTCGTTATCATCATCATATATTGTTGTTATTGTTATTTAAATTTGTTTATTGCAATATTAGTATGCACTATACCCAAAAATAATATGTGTGTTCTGTTCATTGTGTTGTTTGGTTTATTTAAAGTGTAGATAATATGTATAAAATAAGTGTGTAGTGTTACTTTACATTAACTATTATATCTACTACTGAGCTCCGATCCGATCATTAGCAGCAAAATTAAGTTACAAAAAAAAAAATTTCAAGCCCTACCAAAATCAGTAGTAGAATTGCTTATTCCGCCAAATATTTCAGTAAGTGCTGTTCGATCTGATGATAGTGATGATGAAACTGGAGATGCACATGTTGAGGAACTAGAGGATTGTAGCTCCGATTACAGTGACTAAACTAAATAACACTTGAATGGAAAATTAGGTCATAATATTTTATATGGGTTTCAAAAATATATATAACAATGTCTATTTTTTCACATGATACAACCATTTACTTTTGATGAAATTGTTTATAAATATAAATGAAGAATTAAAATTTCAAAGTTTTATTTAAATTTTTTTATTGTTTTCATTACGTAAATTTGTTTGTAACAAAGGGGGCGTGGTACCGCCCTAATCCATACAGTACGATCAACATATATACCAAATCTCATCTTCCTACCTCTGATAGTTCATGAGATATAACCGTTCTAATTTTTAGGTTATATGGGCGGTGCCACGCCCCTTTATCCAGTCACAACCAAGTATAGCCAAGTACTATTACACGGTCAACAGTACCACATTGGGAATGTTTCATGACAATAGATTTTTAATAAGGGGGAGTGGCACCGCCCACTTTTCCAAAAAATTTGTATCATATGTCACTCAGGGATAACGTATCATTCTTATAGTGAAAGAATTTTTCAAATCGGATAAGTAGTTTAATTGATCTCCGTTTTGGGGGTCCAATACCCCACTGTGGTGCGGTGGCAGTGCATTGTTATTGTGTGTGAAGATTACCTACCCAGTGGGAAAAAAACTATACATTAAAGTTTTGTTTTCTTGCAAAACCGCAATAAGTGGAAGAGCGAATTTATACAAAATAACAACTTTATGACAATTATTTTTATATACTTTTAATTTAAAAAAAAAATAAATAAAAAAAAATTGCATGAGTGTACCTAGTAGATGCAATTCTGAGAGGGAGCTTAGCTCCACTAGAAAATACCTCTGGATTTCTGAAGAGGAATCATTGGACAATCTCCTGTCTCTAAGAGATAAAAAACGCACGCGTTCGTGCTCGCCAAACATTGATGTTGCAACAGACGACAAACCATCTTCCAGTCTAGCTATTGTTGATAAACCGAAAACTCAAGTGGGTATGGATAGGTATATAACCGCGGTTAAACGTCAGCGAAGCCCTAAATCCGCGCAAATATCATCGCAACCAAAAATGTCTAAGGACGATATTACCTCTGCGACAACGGATAGTAATAGGTTTGCTATCCTTCAGACTGACGAGCCAACTACATAAAAAAAAACATTTAAACCGCCACCAATATACTTGAGAGAACCTACTTCTAGTGAGCTGGTAAAAGCACTTATTACGGCAATTGATAAGGACACCTTCAACGTAACATCAGTGAAGCACGGACAAATAAGTGAAACAAAAATCCAAGTCAACTGCGAAAATGATTACCGAAAACTTTCTTCCGCTCTGGAAAAAGAGAAAAGATCTTTTTTTACTTATCAACTTAAAAGTGCTAAAGGCTTTCAGGTCATTATAAAAGGTATTGACCCTTATGTAGACACGGATGAGGTTAAGATTGCACTGCTAGATAAAGGCTTTAAAGTAAAAAATGTAGTAAATATGCGGAACCGTGAAAAGATTCCTCAACCCATGTTTAGGGTTGAACTGGTACCAGGGGATGTTATTCTCAAAAAGAATGAAACTCACCCAATTTATAACCTTAAATTTCTTCTTCATCGCAGAGTTACCGTTGCGGAGCCGCACAAGCGTTTAGGGCCCGTTCAATGCCTAAACTGCCAGGAATTTGGCCATACTAAGGCCTATTGTAAATTGCCCACAGTTTGTGTTGTGTGTGGAAAACTGCACGGCACATCACAGTGCAAAAAGCCAAAAAATGACTCAAGTGTTAAAAAATGCAGTAACTGTGGAGGCACCCACCGATACACAAAACTTGAACCAGGAGCCCAAGCCCCAAAATTCCGATCAAAATTTTACCAATCTTGAGCCAACTCTGCAGACTCTTGTTCAGTCCATAAACACTTTTACCGTTTCTATGACGAACATGATGCAGGAAATGCTGAAAATGCAATCCACTATTTTGCAGGCAATTTTAACAAAATGAATTGGTTTAAAATATGTTTCTGGCATCCGCCAACACAAAAATGAACTTGAACACTTAATGATTATTGCTGAAACTCATTTGACAAGCAATAGTCATTTCAAAATTAATGGCTACACACTGTATGACACTAAAGATCCTCGTGGAAGGTCTTGTGGAGGCTCAGCAATTCTAATAAAAAATAGAATTAAGCACTATTGTCTGCATGAGACACGTGAGGAGTATCTCCAAGCAACTAATATATGCATTGAATATTTGCAGGAAAAAATCGTTATTTCTTCGACCTTCTCACCGCCACGATTTTCAATAACACAAAATCAGTATTCACATTTTTTCAAATCACTAGGTTCTCGATTTTTAGCGGCTGGTGATTATAACGCTAAGCACACTTTTTGCGGATCATGTTTAATTTCACCAAAAGGCCGTGTACTTTTTGACACAGTTTCCAAACTGGGCTTAGACGTGATTTCAAGCGGACATCCCACTTATTGGCCCTCGGACCGGCGAAAGATTCCAGATGTTATAGATCTTGGAGTTGCAAAAAAATTTTCCTTTAGAATGGATGCAAGTAGAGTCTTCATTAGATTTGTCATCGGACCACTCACCCACTATAATATCCGTTTCGTTCCCCCAGGAGGTTGGCTCCCCGTATAGTGACTTGGCGTTCGCCATCACTAGAGTTAATTGGCTAAAATATAAAAAATATTTGAGTACTCATTGTACAGAAAATATTGCCCTAAGAACCCCTGAGGATGTTGATATATCAATTAAAGATTTTTCTGAAGACCTTAAACTGGCCGTGCAACATGCTACCACTACCCATACGAGGTTCAGAAATGAGAACAATAGCACCTATTCATCTGAAATTGAGCAAATTTTGTCAGAAAAAAGAAGAGTTAGAAGAGAATGGCAACTTCGCAGGTCTCCCCAGCTTAAAAGCAGGCTACGGGAGTGCATAACTCAGTTAAGAAATCTGCTTCAAATTCAAAGAATGGCTTCCCTCAAAAATTATCTAGAAGATCTTGATGGTAGCCCGCAAAGCGACTATTCTCTATTGAAAGCGACAAAAGGTCTGAAAGGACCCGTAATAGATAAGTCACCTTTGCGAACTTCATCTGGCGACTGGGCAAGAAGTGATTCTGAAAAAGGGATGGTGTATGTTAATCATTTGAAAAACGTTTTTACTGCAAATGATACAGTGGATATTGTAGCTGAATTTCCGCCATATGCTGTTAGACCGCCTGTGCCTTTGAGACTTAGTTTTCAAGATGTCGAAAACGTTATAAATAAAGTAAACTCAAAAAAAGCTCCAGGTTTTGACAAAATTACTGGCAAAATGCTTGTACAGTTACCTCGTGTTGCTAGAAGAATTCTTCTTTTCATTTTTAACGCTATTTTGCGCCTAGAATACTATCCTGCAGAGTGGAAGGTTACTATGATACCCAAGCCAGGGAAGGATCCCACTAAAGTAGAGTCATATAGACCAATAAGTCTACTGCCAACAATTTCAAAACTTTTCGAAAAATTGTTAATAGCGAAGTTGACTCCAATATTGAATGATGTAGGATGCATCCCGGATCATCAATTTGGTTTTCGTGCTAAACACAGCACCATAGAACAAACGCATAGACTAGTTAATGTTATAAGAAAGACTTTTGAGGACAAAACGTATTGCTCAGCTCTATTCATTGATGTTTCCGTAGCTTTTGATAAAGTGTGGCACGAGGGATTAATGCACAAAATAAAGTTGAACTTGCCTGCAAGCCCAACTCAGCCAATCGAGGCAGGAGTTCCCCAAGGTAGCATTCTGGGGCCTACTCTATATTTAATTTACACTTCTGACATGCCAACCAGATGTGGTATTCACACTTCAACTTTTCCAGATGACACAGCATTCTGCGGCGTACATGAAAACCATCAAGCAGCTTCGCGAAAATTGCAGGAGTATATTTCAATATTAGAGATATGGTTAAAACTTTGGAAAATTAAAGTTAATGAACAAAAGTGTACTCACGTTACATTCACACTGCGTAGACAAACATGTTCAGCTATCCAAATTAACAATTCACCTATTACGCAGCAAAATGAAGTCAAGTACCTTGGTATTCATCTCGACCGTAGGTTAACGTGGAAGCCTCACATTGACGCGAAAGTCACTCAGCTAAAATTAAAAGCAGCGCAATTAAATTGGCTTATGGGCAGAAATTCTACATTGAAATTAGATTGCAAACTTTTGTTATACAACGCAATACTAAAGTCTATATGGCGCTACGGAATTCAATTATGGAGCACCGCCTCAGCGTCAAACATTGAAAAAATTCAAAGGCGACAAAACAAAATTCTTCGAACAATTACTGCAGCTCCATGGTACGTAAAAAACTTCCGAATTCACAAGGATCTGTGTGTTCTACTGGTAAAAGATGAGTTTTCAAAGCATGCGACAAGGTATATCAGCAAATTGGAACTTCACCCAAACCCTCTTGCACGAAACATACTTAATTTTAGTGGTCACACTCGGTTGAGAAGAAGGGATACCGTTGCCACCATCAGAGCGTTAAGTAGGTGATTCTACCGATATAATATGCGCATAATAAAACTTTTTGTCTAGCATTGGCTGGACTGAGTTAATTTATTGTATTTAGTAATAAGATTTGAATACTTATTGTTAGTTCACATTGTGAAGATTCAATAAGTAAATAAAAGCTTAAAAAAAAAATGTTACCTTCACGCTGCGACAAAAAAACATGTTCGCCTATTGGAATAAACATCTTACGTAGTCCGCAGCATCATGAAGTCAAGTACCTCAGTATTCACATCGACCGTAGGCTAACGTGGAAGTAGCAGCGCTACTAAATTGGCTTATGGGAGGAATTCTGCATTGAAGCTAGATTGCAAACCTTTATTATACAATGCAATCCTTAAGCCTATATGGTGCTACGGAATTCAATTACGGCATCAAACATTGAAAGGATTCAAAGCCGACAAAACCAAATTCTTCGGACAATTACTACAGCCCCATGATACGGAAAAAACTTCCGAATTCATAAAGATCTGTGTGTTCCTCTTATAAAAGACGAATTCTCAAAGTACGCGACAAGGTATATCAGTAAACTGGAACTTAATATAAATTCTCTTGCACACAATATACTTAATTTTGAAGGCCACTCCCGGTTGAGAAGGAGGGATACCCTTGCCAACATCAGAGTTTTATATGGGTGATTTCACCGATATAATTGGCGCAAATTAAAGCTTTTTGTGTAGCATTGGCTGGATTTAGTTAATTTTTTGTATTTAGTATTAAGATTTGAATACTTAAGCATTAAACACATTCAAGACAGCAGGCTACCGACTACAAAAGCTGAAACTTAAAATACACGTGTTCTTATGAGAATGATTATTTTGAAAACAGCAAGCCGCACGGCTGCAGGTAGTTGTCGTTGTAGTCCAATTAAACTAATTTCTATAAAAATGTTAAACAGTTATTCAAATTATTTTTAGAGGAAACACGATAAAACTGTATTCATAAAAGAATTTTAAGTTAAAATGTTGTGTAGAGCACTTTTTTCAGTCAACCGGTTTTAAAACTGATTGCACCCTTTTCTAAGACAATTTTAGTGATTTTAGATATGTTTTTTTTTTATATATTGTGAAAACTCTTATTTAAATCAATTTTTTTTTTTTATTAATCATACATACGATGCTTTTCATAAAAATATTATTTGAATGTCGCACTATTTTAGTTTTGTGTATTTATTAAAAGAAGCAATTACGCTGTATATACTTTACCCCTTTTTCATTTTATTATTACTAGAATTTTGTTTAGGAATTCATAAATATGTAATGTACCTTAGTGATGTGTAAAAAAAAACGAAAAAATAAAAAAGCTCGTTTTCATACGCAAACACAATTGACGAAAACTTTTTTGATAATTAATTTTGGTTATTCAATTGAAAGACAAGATGAAGTTAACATTTATAGATTTGGTTTAGTATTGATTTTCACAATAAAAAATATATGTTTACATATAATAGTTCTATGAACTAATAACAAATTTTAGTGTAACACTATGATTCAGATGAGAATTGTAAATGATTACTAATTGCAATCCTGTTCAATAAAAAATCTTATTGGTACATACCAATAATAATATGTACATCAGGTTTTAAGTTCAAGTTTTTCCTTTCTTAGGTTTTTTCTTAAGAAGAATTTTTTACAATACAAATTTACTGTAATCAATAATTGTTGATTGATGAAGACAATAAAAATAATAATCAAATCTTTAGCTGGGGGACAACTATCTGTTTCCTAGTCGCTACACTACTCATTAGCACCCACTGGGATTTGAACTCGGGGCATGACGTGTCGTGATCTGCTGCTTTAACCTCTCAGCCACCGGGCACTTAATTATTTTCTATCTATATTTATCTCATATTGAATTATACATACCAAAAAATGTTTAATTTAAAAAAATTATAAAGTGCAACAAAAAATTTAACAAAAAAATCTTATTGTTTAAATAAATTTCTCAAAGTGTTATGATGTCAAATCTCTTGCCATACAATTTATCATTTTATTACGCTTTAAATTCCCACTTGCAGGTATTATTTGAATTTTCGGCAAGTCTTAATACAACATGTGAAGTGTCTTTAAATAATTATAACTACGAAACGCTAATAATTCAGCTTGGTAAATTCTTGTTTTTTTGAATGGTAATGTTATTCTGTGAGCAACATGTGCCATGTGCTTAAGGATAAGGTACAACAAGTTGCAATCGTTGGTATGTGTTGGTTGCAGAATAAGTTTAATTTAAATTATGGTTTATTTTAATTTTTCAATTTTTTAATATTGTTAAGCATTTTTCTTTGTGTATGTATGTGCATTTTCTTGCTATTCACTGGGTGATAGCTTTAAAAACAGCTAAAAAATAATTGAAAGTGGCACGACTGAAATGCAAAGAAGCGGCTGTTCATATTTTAGAAGTTTCAATTTTAATTGTAAATTTTGATTGTGATTTCCTAATATTTAAGTTTTTCATATCTATATACATATATTACTACAGCGAATACTAAGTAGCTCGCACTATTTTAGCAATAGCTACTATAGAATTTTCGAAATTTCCCTCAGCCATTTTGTAAGCAAAAAAGCTTTTTAATATTTGTAAAGACATAAAGAAAACAATATCAGCTGTTTATTATGTAGCTGCCATTTTCATTATATTTAGGTAGCTGGCTACAGGCTACATTTGTAGTCGTGTGTTCGTGTAGCCTGCTGTCTCGAATGTGTTTAATGCTTTATTGTGAACATTCAATAATAGAATAAAATTATAAAAATTTATATACAACTTAAATTTTTTTTAAGCATTTTTTTATTTATTGAATCTTCAAAATGAACTAACAATAAGTATTCAAATCTTAATACTAAATTTAAAATTAAAAAATGTGATTCTTAAGTCCGGCCAATGCTAGACAAAAAGTTTTATTATGCGGGAGCTATTTCGGTAAAATCACCTATTGAGCAATCTGATGGTGGCAGCGGTATCCCTTCTTTTAAGCCGAGTGTGGGCACCAAAATTAAGTATATTGCGCGCAAGAGGGTTTGGATGAAGATCCAGTTTACTGACATACCTTGTCGCGTACTTAGAAAATTCCTCTTTTACCAGCGGAACACTCAGATCGTTATGAATTCGTGAATTTTTTACGTACCATGGAGCTGCAGTAATCGTTCGAAGAATTTGGTTCTGTCGCCTTTGAATTTTTTCAATATATGAGGCAGTGCCCCATAATTGAATTCCGTAGCACCATATGGGCTTTAGAATTGCATTGTATAACAGAAGTTTGCAATCCAACTTCAATGTCAAGTTTCTGCCCATAAGCCAATTTAGTTGCGCAGCTTTTAGTTTCAGCTGAGTGATTTTGCTTCAATGTAAGACTTCCACGTTAGCCTACGGTCGAGGTGTATACCAAGGTACTTGACTTCACTGTGCTGCGGAATAGGTGTGTTGTTTATTTGGATATGCGCTCATGTACTCATGTCACAGAGTGAATGTGACATGAGTACATTTCTGTTCATTAACTTTGATTTTCCTAAGTTTTAGCCATTTCTCTAATATTGAAATATATTCCTGTAAATTTCGTGAAGCTGTGTCATCTGCAAAAGTTGAAGTGTGGATTCCGGGTGTCATTGGCATGTCAGAGGCGTAAATCAAATATAAAGTAGGCCCCAGTATGCTGCCTTGGAGAACTCCTGCCTTGATTGGCTGAGTTGGGCTTATAAAGTCGCCTTCTTTGATAACAAACTTCCGCCCATATAAGTAGCTTTCCAGAAGCTTGTGTGTATTTGCAGGCAAGTTTAACTTTATTTTGTGCACCAAGCTGTGGTGCCACACTTTATCAAAAGCTTGAGAAATATCAATGAATAGAGCTGAGCAATACTTCTTCTCCTCAAAGGTCTGTCTTATGACATTGACTAGTCTGTGTGTTTGTTCTATGGTGCTATGTTTAGCCCGAAAACCAAATTGATGATAATGGGATGTATCCATGCCACATTGTTCAATATTGGACTCAACTTCGCCATTAACAATTTTTCGAATAGTTTTGAAATTGTTGGTAAAAGTCTATATGATTATACCTTTGTCCTTCCCTGGCTTGGGAATCATGGTAATCATTAAGACCTTCCACTCTGCAGGATAATACTCAAGGCGTAAAATGGCGTTAAAAATAAAAAGTAGAACTCTTCTTGCTACACGAGGTAACTGCTCAAGGATTTTACCAGTAATTTGATCAATGCCTGGAGCTTTCCTGGGGTTTGTATTACCGATAACATTTTCGACATTTTGAAAATTAAGTCTCAAAGGCTCAGGCGGTCGAGTAGCATATGACGGTAATTCCGCTGTATTATTCGTTGAATCGTTTGTAATAAAAACGTTTCTCAAATGATCGACATACAACATCCCCTTTTCAGAATCGGTTCTTGCCCAGTCGCCAGTTGAAGTTCGCAAAGGTGGCTTACCTATTACGGGTCTTTTCAGACCTTTAGTCGCTTTCCATAGCGAATAATCGGATTGAGGAGTACCATCAAGACCTTCCAGATAATTTTTGAGGGAAGCCATTCTATGGACTTCAAGCAGATTTCTTAACTGAGCTATGCACTCTCGTAGCCTGCTTTTAAGCTAGGGAGACCTGCGAAGTTTACACTCTCTTCTGACTCTTCTTTTTTCTGACAGTAGTTGCTCAATTTCAGACGAATAAGTTCTATTGTTCTCATTTCTGGATCTTATATGACTAGTGGTAGCATGCTGTACGGCCAGTTTGAGGTTTTCAGAAAAATCGTTAATTGACACATCAATATCCTCAGGCGTTCTCAAGGCGATATTTTCAGTACAATGTGTACTCAAAATTTGTTTGTATTTTAGCCAATTAACTCTATTGACGGTCAACGGGGAGCCAATCTCTTGGGGGATGGGTGAGTGATCTGATGACAAATCCAATGAAGGCTCCACTTGCATCCACTCTAAAGGAAAATTTTTCACAACTCCAAAATCTATAACGTCTGGGACTTTCGTCGGTCTGACGACCAATAAGTGGGGTGTCCGCTTGAAACCACATCTAAGCCCATTTTGGAAACGGTGTCAAAAAGCAGATGGCCTTTCGAGGTAATTAAACGTGATCCCCAAAAAGTGTGTTTAGCGTTATAGTCGCCAGCCGCTAAAAATCGAGGACCAAGTGATTTGAAAAAATTGTGAATACTGATTTTCTGTTGCTGAAAATCGTGGTGGTGAGTAAATCGAGGATATAATGATTTTATTATGAAAATGTTCAATACATACATATGTTTGTTGCTTGGAGATACTCCTCACATGTCTCGTTTAGCAAATAGTGCTTAATTCTAGTTTTTATCAAAATTGCCGAGCATCCGCAAGATCTTCCACGGGGATCTTTAGTATTATATAGTGTGTAACCATTCATTTTGAAATAGCTGTTAGTTGTCAAATGGGTTTCAGCAATCAACATTATGTCGATTTGCTTTTCCATAAAGAAGTGCTCAAGTTCATTTTTGTGTTGGCGGATGCCGTTTGCGTTCCAGACAAACAAAATCACATCACTAGATATGAAAAGATAAAAATGACTATGCATTCATCTTCTGCACCGGAATTATATGGTCTACCAATATTACACAAACCAGATTTACTACTCAGACCGATCTCATCGTCAGCAAAAGTACCATGTTATAATTTGGCAAAACATATACATAGGTGAAATACTAAAACATTTAATATCAACAAAATACAACATAAAAAACTCATTTGAATTAAAAAGCAAACTAAAAACTGCAAATTTGGAGGACGTTATTCACTAACATACCGATATATTTAGCAATAAAAAATATACTTGACAAATGGGAAAAACTAATGATCACAACGACAATACCGAAAAAACAATTTTTAAAAATTTTAAAATTTTGCTTTAAAGACAACAACTCTCTCAAATATGACAATAAACATTACATTCAGCTCTATGGCATGCCAATGGGAAATCCATTATCACCCACGATTGCTGACATCGTACTTGACGCACTTTCAGACTCTGTGATCGAATCATTAAAATCAAGAGGAATACATATTAAATTCATATCTAAATATGTTGATGACCTCTTTGCAATCTTAAAAATATCTGATGAGCTACAAATTTTACAGACGCTAAATATTAACCATGGAAAAGTACAATTTACAATAGAAAACGAAAAAAAAACAGAGAATTAAATTACCTAGACATGAAAAGTGATGGAAAATTATTAACTAATTGGTACACAAAAGCAGTATCCTCAGACAGAATTATAAATTACCACTCGACGTAACCAATTCAAATGAAATTAAACACAATAACAAACTTAATTAAAAAAGTTTTAAAAATTAGCGACAAGAAATACAACAGATATAATATGGACAAAATAAGATATATTTTGGCAAAAACAACTACCCAGCATTTATAACCAACAATTTGATAAATAAAACAATAGCAAACCAAGATAAAGAAAAAATTCCTAACAAAAATGATGGACCAAATTTTTTTAGTGTACCTTTTATACCAAAATTAACGCAAAACAATATACTTAAAGTAGCGATGCCCATCCATTGTGTTAAAGTGGTAAATAAAAGCAAACACAATCTGAAGCATTAACATTCGAGACAGCAGGCTACACGAACATACGACTACAAATGTCGCTGGCTATAAATGTAGCCTGTAGCCAGCTACAAAATTATATTGAAGGGTGGCAGCTACATAATAAACAGCTGATATTGTTTTCTTTATCTCCTTACAAATATTAAAAAGCTTTTTGTGTGTATAAAATGGCTGAGGGAAATTTAGAAAATTCTATAGTAGCTATTGCTACCTAGTATTTATATAATAATATATATATATATATATATATATATATATATATATATATATATATATATATATATATATATATATATATATATATATATATATATATATATATATATATATATATATATATATATATATATATATATATATATATATATATATATATATATATATATATATATATATATAAATATTAAAAAATTATATATTTGCAAATCACAATAAAAATCCACAATTACAATTAAAACTTCTGAAATATAAACAGCTGCTTTTTTGCATTTCAATGGTGTCACTTATAATTTTTTTTAGCTGTTTCTAAAGTTATCATCTAGGTTGTGAAGAGTAAGAAAAAATCAAGAAAATGCAATGAACTATTTATTAAGACTAAAGTAATTTAAATATAACTCCATCATTTATAAACCAATACACGGAAATACTTTTTTGACAAGATTTATTATTAAACATTTTAAAAATATACAGTTTCATACTTAAAAGAAGACGTGTGTATGTATCCAAAAATTATCGTTGTTTCAATAATATTATAATAACAGAAAGAAATATATAAAACACTAACAAATATCTGTAATAATTTGCAATACATATAAGAACATGAATTTTTGTTTCGGTTTACGGAAAATGCAAATAAAGCGCAGTGCGCTACTATACGAAATTTCAGGTTACAAAAATCTGTTTTTATACACGGAACACTATCATGTTGTTGTTGCAGGTATGAAAATTTGTTTATGTGTATTTTAGTTATTTAACAATTAAAATAGAAGTTATTCTCTTATATCTAAATGGTTCGTTGCTTTCTGGCCAATAAAGTTCAAATCAGGCTTTTACCAAGTAGGATTTTCATTTTCCCATTATAACAATAATTGCCGCGATCAATTACAATATGTAATACATACCAGAAAATATAAAATTGATTGCTTTTACTCTTGAACCACAGTTCCTTTTCATAAGCACACAGAACTAAAATTATCCGACATTTTAAATAACAATACTTTTTGCCAATTCTTTTTACCAAAAACAGGGCATACGAGTATATGATGAATACACAAATTTTTAGATTTAAATAAGACTTGTTGTTATACATAATATACTCGTATAAAGAAACAATATCTAAAAACACAAACATCGCCTGAAAGTTGTCCTAAATGTGGGTGGAATCAGCTTTTAAAACGGTTAACTTAAAAAGTGCTTAACAGAACATTTGTATTGTATTTGTTGTATTTGTCCTAAAAATTATTTCTAAAGCTTAAAGCAGTACATCATGATACGTCATGTCCCGAGTTCGAATCCCAGTGGGTGCTGATGACTAGTGTAGCGACTACGAAACAGCTAGTTGTCCCCCAGCTAAAGATTTGATTATTATTTTTCTTGTCTTCTTCAATCAATAATTATTGATCACAGCAAATTTGTATTGTAAAAAATCCTTCTTAAGAAAAAATTAAGAAAGGAAAAACTTGAACTAAAAACCTGTTGTACATATGTACAAACCAAACAATTTTTAATTTAAAAAATTATAAAAGTTCAACAAAAATTTAACAAATTAATATTTACATCTCTGGGTCCGGAGAATATTAAACACAAAAATATGTATGTTAATAAATAAAAATAAATACCGCTAGTTTAGAGACAGCAAACGCTGTACAAACAAGTGGGCAATTAACAAAATGCATATGTGATTCAATATGAGATGAATATAGATAGAAAATAATTAAATGCTCGGTGGCTTAGTAGTTAAAGCAGTAGATCATGATACGTCATGTCCCGAGTTCGAATCCCAGTGGGTGCTGATGAGTAGTGTAGCGACTACGAAACAGCTAGTTGTCCCCCAGCTAAAGATTTGATTATTATTTTTCTTGTCTTCTTCAATCAATAATTATTGATCACAGCAAATTTGTATTGTAAAAAATCCTTCTTAAGAAAAAATTAAGAAAGGAAAAACTTGAACTAAAAACCTGTTGTACATATGTACAAACCAAACAATTTTTAATTTAAAAAATTATAAAAGTTCAACAAAAATTTAACAAATTAATATTTACATCTCGGGTCCGGAGAATATTAAACACAAAAATATGTATGTTAATAAATAAAAATAAATACCGCTAGTTTAGAGACAGCAAACGCTGTACAAACAATGTGGGCAATTAACAAAATGCATATGTGATTCAATATGAGATGAATATAGATAGAAAATAATTAAATGCTCGGTGGCTTAGTGGTTAAAGCAGTAGATCATGATACGTCATGTCCCGAGTTCAAATCCCAGTGGGTGCTGATGAGTAGTGTAGCGACTACGAAACAGCTAGTTGTCCCCCAGCTAAAGATTTGATTATTATTTTTCTTGTCTTCTTCAATCAATAATTATTGATCACAGCAAATTTGTATTGTAAAAAATCCTTCTTAAGAAAAAATTAAGAAAGGAAAAACTTGAACTAAAAACCTGTTGTACATATGTACAAACCAAACAATTTTTAATTTAAAAAATTATAAAAGTTCAACAAAAATTTAACAAATTATTATTTCTAAAGCTGTTTAACTTTTTTATGAATACAATTTGTAAATTTCTTTTCAAAGCACTAATTTATTTGTATTCGCTTGATACATTAACATCACTATGGCCAACAAAAATTTTTATGAATACTTTGTGTGAATTTGTTCTCAAAGCGCTAATTTATTTGACTTTGCTTGATACATTGACATCACTAACAAAGCTTTTGTAGCCAACAAAAATAGAAATTAGTTTAATTGGACTACAACGACAAAACCAGCATAGACAACAACCTGCAGCCGTGCTGCTTGCTGTTTTTTTAAAATAATCATTCTCATAAGAATACGTGTATTTTAATTTTGAGCTTTTGTAGTCGGTAGCCTGCTGTCTTGAATGTGTTTAATGCTTTATTATGCTCATTAGTTTAGTCGTCAATGAGACAACGACAAATGAACATGCGCATGGGTTTATGAATGTATTCCTTGTTTTTTCTCTGTATTTTGCGTATTTTTACTTTTTGTGATATAAAATTTATTAAAAATACTAAAAACATAAATTCATTCGGTCGTATTCATAAAAAATATTTTATGTTTATTAAACACTTATTTGACAAATTTTCTATAGAAATTTGTCAAATAACAGTTTAATAAACATAAAATATTTTTTATGAATAAGGCCAATTGTATTTTGCCTATTTTTTAATCTTTTTTTCATTCATTTATTTATTGAATCTTCAAAAAAGTGAACTAACGATAAGTATTCAAATCTTAGTACTAAATACATAAAATTATTAAGTCCAGCCAATGCTAGACAAAAATGTTTTATTTTGCACGGTCAATATCGGTGAAATCACCTACTTAACGTTCTGATGGTGGCAAGGGTGTCCCTCCTTCTCAACCGAGAGTGGCCTTCGAAATTAAGTATATTGCGTGCAAGACGATTTGGATGAAGTTTCAATTTATTGATATACCAGTTCCGTACTTTGAAAATTCGTCTTTTACAAGAGGAACACAGAGATCCTTATGAACTCGTGAGTTTTTTACGTACCATGGAACTGCGGTAATTCTTCGAAGAATTTTGTTTTGTCGCCTTTGAATTTTTTCAACGTTTGAAGCGGAGGCGGTGCCCCATAATTGAATGCAATTTTCGGTCGTTATTCTTGCCCCTAGTAGACAAGAAAAAACAAGTTTATTGCAAAAACTTGTAAATTGTAAACAGGCATACATACATATTTACAGGCATTCTTTTTAAAAATCGCATTCTCTGATAACAAACTTCCAGCCGCATAAGTAGCTTTCCAGAAGCTTGTGAGTGTTTGCAGGCAAGTTCAACTTTATTTTGTAAATTAAGCCCTCGTGCCACACTTTATCAAAAGCTTGAGAAATGTCAATGAATAGAGCTGAGCAATACTTCTTCTCCTCAAAGGTCTGTCTTATGACATTGACTAGTCTGTGTGTTTGTTCTATGGTGCTATGTTTAGCCCGAAAGCCAAATTGATGATCAGGGATTCATCCCACATTGTTTAATATTGGACTCAACTTTGTCATTAACAATTTTTTGAACAGTTTTGAAATTGTTGGCAGTAGACTTATAGGTCTGTATGATTCCACCTTAGTGGGATCCTTCCCTGGTTTAGGTATCATAGTAATCATGTACACCTTTCACTCTGCAGTATAATATTCGAGACGTAAAATAGCGTTAAAAATAAAAAGAAGAATTGTACGAGCTATACGAGGTAGCTGGTCAAGCATTTTACCAGTAATTTTATCCATATCTGGAGCTTTCCTGGGGTTTGTGTTACGAATAACATTTTCAACATCTTGAAAACTAAGTTTCAAAGACATAGGCGGTCTAACAGCGTAGGACGGTAGCTCAGCTGAATCATTCGCTGTATCATTTGTGGTAACAACATTTCTTAAATGATCGACATACAACATCCCCTTTTCAGAATCGCTTCTTGCCCAGTCGCCAGTTGAAGTTGGCTTACCTATTACGGGTCTTTTCAGACCTTTTGTCGCTTTCCGAATAACCGGATTGAGGAGTACCATCAAGACCTTCCAGATAATTTTTGAGGGCAGCCATTCTTTGGGATTCAAGCAGATTTCTTAACTGAGTTATGCACTCTCGTAGCCTGCTTTTAAACTGGGGAGACCTGCGAAGTTGCCACTCTTCTAACTGTTCTTTTCTCTGACAGAAGTTGACCAATTTCAGATGAATAAGTTCTATTGCTCACATTTCTGGATCTTATATGGCTAGTAGTAGCATGTTGTACGGCTTGATTAAGGTGTTCAGAAAATTCGTTAATCGATATATCAATATCCTCAGGCGTTCTCAAGGCAATGTTTTCCGTACAATGAGTACTCAAATATTTTTTATATTTTAACCAATTAACTCGAGAGACGGTCAACGCCAAGTCACAAAACGGGGAACCAACCCCTTGGGGGAACGAAACAGAAACTATAGTTGGTGAGTGATCTGATGACAAGTCCAATGAAGGCTCCACTTGCATCCATTCTGAGGGAAAATTTTTTGTAACTCCAAAATCTATAACGTCTGGGATCTTTTGTTGGTCTGACTGCCAATAAGTGGGGTGTCCACTTGAAATCAGACGTAAGCCCATTTTGGAAATGGTGTCAAAAAACACACGGCCTTTCGAGGTAATTAAACGTGATCCCCAAAAATTGCGCTTAGCGTTATAGTCGCCAGCCGCTAAAAATCGAGGACCAAGTGATTTGAAAAAATATGAATATTGGCTTTCTGTTATTAAAAATCGTGGCGGTGAGTAGATCGAGGAAATATTGATTTTTTCATGCAAATATTCGATGCATATATTAGTTGCTTGGAGATACTCCTCACATACATATCTCGTTCATTAAAAAGTGTTTAATTCTGGATTTTATTAACATTGCCGATCTTCCACGGGTATCTTTTGTGTCGTACAGTATGTAGCCATTAATTTTGAAAAAACTGTTGGTTGTCAAATGAGTTTCAGCAATCATCATTATATCGATTTGCTTTTCCATAAGGAAGTGCTCAAGTTCATTTTTGTGTTGGCGAATGCCGTTTGCGTTCCAGAAACATATTTTTTCCCAATTAATTTTTTTAAATTTGCTGGTAAAATAGTGGATTGCATTATTATCATTTCCTGCATCATGTTTGTCATAGCAACGGTAAAGGTTTTTTTTTTGTAAATTACATTTATTTATTGAATCTTCAGAATGAACTAACAATAAGTATTCAAATCTTAATACTAAATACTAAACGGTAAAGGCGTTAATGGATTGCACAAGTCTGCAGAGTTGCCTCTAGATTACTAAAATTTGGATCGGATTTTGAGGCTTGGGTTCCTGGTTCAAGTTTTGGTCGGATTTAACCACATACGCATATGAAAATTGTTTGGAGTTCTGCATGTTTGTGCAGGTGGTTGAATGGCCTACCTGGGGAAAATTGTTTTTAACAATGGCATTTGGCTGCTGGGTTGCTGGAGAAACCGATGACCTATTTGTCATTGACCGCTTAAAGTGATTGTAGACAGGACAGCCCCTGTAATTTGCAGTGTGGTTACCTCCACAGTTACTGCACTTTTTAACGATTGCGTCGGCCTTTGGCTTATAGCACTGAGTTGTGCCGTGGAGTTCGCCACACACAACGCAAACTGCGGGCAACTTAAGAAATTTAAGGTCATAAATTAGATGAATTTCATCTTTTTTTAGGACAACATCCCTGGGTTCTAGTCCAAACCCTAAACATGGGTTGAGGGATCTTTTTACGGTTCCTGATGTATAATATGGTTTTTATTTTAAAACCTTTATCTTCCAATCCGGGTTTGACATCGTCAATATCTACACATGGGTCAATAATTTTAATAACGACCTGAAGACCTTTAGCACTTTTGAGCTGGTATGTGTAAAATGATCTTTTCTCTTTTTCTAAAACATCAGAATATTTTCGGTAAGCGTTTTCATGGTTTACCTGTATTTCAGTTTCACTGATGCTGCCGTGCTTCACTGATGTGATTTACCGATTGCCGTAATAAGTTTTCTTACCAGTTCACTAGAAGTCGGCTCTCTCAAATATATTGGTGGAGGCTTATATGTTTTTTTGGAAGTTGTACTATTACTATCCGTTGTCGCAGTTGGATATCGTCTTTAGACATTTTTGATTTTGAAGATATTTATTTGTTCAGATTTAGGGCTTCGCTGACGTTTAACCACGGTTATATACCTATCCATTCCTACTTGCGTTTTTGGTTTATCAATAATAGCTAAACTGGAAGATGGTTTGTCTTCTGTTGTAACAACAATGTTTGGCGAACACGAACGTGTGCGTTTTTTATCTCTTAGAGACATAAGATTATCCAATGATTTTTTCAATGATTCTTCCTCAGAAATCAAGAGGGTTTTTCTAGTGGATCTAAGCTCTCTTTCAGAATTGCATCTACTAGGTACACTCATTCAATTATTTTTTTTATTTTATTTTTAGTTTAAAAGTATATAAATACAAAAATTGTCACAAAATTTTATTATTATTTTTTTGTTGTTTAAATTCACTCTTCCACTTCTCGCGGTTTTTTACTTAGACCGTTTTTTTTTTTTTTTTTATTACACTCCGATTAAAACAAATACGTCCGATTAAAACAATAACGTTATTTTATTACCAGAACTGATTTTAAGCAAAACAAGTTGCTTAAGTTTGTTTACGCGTCATTTGAATGGAAAACCCGGTCTAGGCTATATCTCGGGTATATATGGACCGATATCGGAAATTTTCATTTTGCATAATTATATAAAATTATTTCATTAGCAAAACTGCTTTTGATCGCAAAAAAAGTTGTTTAAGAATTCTCATGAAAAACCATGTCTTGGCTATATCTCGGGTATATATGGACCGATATTGGAAATGTCCATTTTCCATATTTTTATAACCTTATTTTATTACCAGAACTGCTTTTAAGCAAAAAAAAAAAGTCGTTTAAGTTCGCTAACGCGACATTTTCATGAAAACCCCGGTTTCGGGTGTATAGGGACCGATATCAGAAATTTTTATGTTCCATATTTATATAACCTTATTTCATTACCAAAATTGCTTTTGAGCAAAAAAAGTTGTTTCAGTTCGCATACGCGACATTTTCATGAAAACCCCGATTTGGGCTATATCTCGGATATATATGGACCGATATCTGGAAATTTTTGTTTTGGCTTCTAGTCACCATGTTTAATAAGTGTGTGAAGTTTGAAGCAAGAAAACCAACTTTTCTCAAAAATTTTTATACAAAATTGCAAAAAAATGGATTTTTTCAGAATTTTGAATATATCTCAGCTATACGTGTACCGATATTACTGAATTTCAATAGCAAACCCATGAATCGATGGGATAAAAGTATACCATTCTAATGGTTTTCTCAGAAACGGTATTTCAATGGCGGACAGACGGACGGACGGACAGACATCGCTTAATCGACTTTTCCATTAATTCTGATTCAGAATATATACACTTTATGGGGTCGCAAATGAAAATTGTAGAAATTACAAACGGAATCACAAACTTATATATACCCTTTACATTTTTGTGAAGGGTATAAACAAATTAAACTTGAATAGTACAATATAACTAAAGGAATGTATTATTGACTTAAGGCCTATAGAAATTTCTTTAAATTTTACTATTTTATTTTAGTTAAATGGAATGACGATATTCCAATAAATGTTTTAATTTGAATAAGTATATTGTAAGTTGTAAATAATTTATTGTACATTTCTTCAAGTTTACAATTTTCGGTTCAGTGAAGGCAACCAAATTCTTCGCTTGTGTACTGGAAACTACATATACATATGTATTAGCTTAAACAAATACAAAAACATTGCTCGCAGTCATGGGGGCATTAATTTCATATTTGTCAATGGCGTTTTTATTACGAGAAACAAACATTCATTATCTCACACGCGTGTATGTAAGTAAACACATGTTTCATAAGGGCCATTAAACGAAAGAAAATGAAGCAACAAACCTCTTGTTTATTTAGTTCTTAATATTTATTCAGTTAATACGAGTAAGTTCCTTTTGCAATAAATTTCTTCAGCACAAGGTTCTTTTTGTTTTTTTTTTTGTAATTTTTAGAGTATTTTTCAATATTTCGTCTTTCGTCCGAAAGACTTCTTCAGGAAAATTTGCTTGAACAAGTCGAAATTTTTTTTTTATTATCAATTTTTTATTTATTTGTTGAATGTTCAAGAAGAACTAACAACAATTATTCAAATCTTAATAACTAACAAATTTTCTTTATGTCCAGCCAATGCTAGACAAAAAATTATGATTCAGCGAATGTATCAGAATAACGTGCCACAGGACATCATATGTTATGCTCCCGAATGGAAGTCAGGGTGTCCCTTCTTTTTAATCGTGTGTGACCACCAAAGGTAAGGATGTCTCGAGCAAGTGGAATTGGGTGGATTTCAAGTTTGGTTATATACCTTCCAGCATATTTGGCAAATTCATCTTTTACTAAAGGTACGTTTAGGTCCTTGTAAATTCGAGAATTTTTTACATACCATGGGGCTGCTGTAATCGTACGTAGAACGCTGTTTTGACGCCTTTGAATTTTTCCAATATTCGATGCGGAGGCGGTGCCCCCTAGTTGAATTCCATAGCACCATATTGGCTTTAGGATCGCGTTATACAGCAAAAGTTTACAGTCTAAGCTCAGGGTGGAATTTCTGCCGATGAGCCAATTCAATTGCGCGGCTTTTAATTTCATCTGGGTTGTTTTTGCGTCAATGTGTTTCTTCCAAGTTAGTCGACGGTCGAGGTGAATCCGAGATATTTGACGTCACTGTGTTGTGAAATTATTTGATTATTAATTTTTATTAACGGGCATGTATTTTTACGCAGTGTGAACGTGATATGGACATATTTTTGTTCATTGACTTTGATTTTCCAGAGTTTTAACCATTTCTCTGAATTGTAAATATGTTCCTGCAAATTTTGTGATGCTGTTTTGGTGGTTTTCATGTACACTGAAAAAAGCCGTATCGTCTGCAAACGTGGATGTATGAATTTTATCGCTTGTTGGCATGTCAGAAGCATAAATCAAGTATAAGGTAGGGCCCAGTATGCTGCCTTGTGGGACGCCTGCGTCGATTGGTTGAACGGGGCTATAAAAGTTACCTTCCTTAACGATAAATTTACGTCCATACAAATAACTTTCAAAAAGTTTGTGGGTGTTCGCAGGAAAGTTTAGTTTTATTTTGTGCATTAAACCGTCATGCCACACTTTGTCAAAAGCTTGGGAAACGTCAATGAAAAGTGCAGAGCAATACTTCTTGTCTTCAAATGATTTTCTTATGACATTAACTAGTCTGTGTGTCTGTTCGATGGTACTATGTTTGGCCCTAAAACCGAACTGATGATCAGGAATACATTCTATTTTTTCCAGTACTGGACACAACTTCATCATTAGCAATTTCTCAAATAGTTGAAATTGTTGGCAGTAGACTTATTGGTTTTGGATTCTACTTTAGTATGATCCTTCCCCGGCTTAGGTATCATCGTTATCATAGACACTTTCCACTCGACCGGATAATACTCAAGGCGTAAGATAGAATTGAAAATAAAAAGAAGAATTCTTCTAGCCACGCGAGGCAGTTGTACAAACATTGTACCAGTAATTTTATCCATACCTGGAGCTTTCTTAGAGTTTATTTTATTGAAAACGTTTTCCACATCTGGAAAACTGAATCTCAAGAACACAGGCGGTCTTACGGCAAATGGCGGAAATACGGCTATGTCGTTTGCTGCATCATCTGTAAAAATATTTCTCAAGTGATTTACATAAAACATCCCCTTTTCGGAATCGGTTCTTGCCCAGTCGCCAGTTGGAGTCCGCAAAGGTGGCTTACTTCTAACGGGTCTTTTTAAACCTTTTGCCGCTTTCCACAAAGAATAGTCTGATTGAGGAGTGCCATCAAGGCTTTCCAAATATGATTTAAGGGAAGCCATTCTTTCTATTTCAAGCAGATTTCTCAATTTGGTTACACATTCCCGTAGCCTAATTTTAAGCTGGGGAGACCTGCGGAGTTACCACTCCCTTCTAACTCTTCTTTTTTCTGACAAAAGTTGCTCAATTTCTCGTTTCTGTATCTTATACAGTTAGTGCTAGCATGTTGTACGACCAGTTTTAGGCTTTTGGAAAAACTATTAATGGACACCTCAATATCTTTAGGCGTTCTCAAAGCAATATTCTCCGTACAATGAGTACTCAAATATTTTTTATATTTTAGCCAATTAATTCTAGTGGTCGTCAAGTCTAAGTCAGTAGACGGGGAGTAAAACTCTTGGGGGAACAAAACAGATATTATTGTGGGTGAGTGATCTGATGACAAATCTAACGAAGGCTCCACTTGAAACCACTCTAAAGGAAAACTTTTCGAAACTCCAAAATCTATAACATCTGGAATCTTTCGTCTGTCTGACGGCCAATGCGTGGGGTGACCACTTGAAATCACATCTAAGCCCATTTTAGAAATGGTATCAAAAAGTACACAGCCTTTCGGAGAAATTAAACGTGAACCCCAAAAAGTGTGTTTAGCGTTATAGTCACCAGCCGCTATAAATCGAGGACCAAGTGATTTGAAAAAATGTGAATATTGGTTTCCTGTTACTGAAAATCGTGGTGGTGAGTAAATCGAGGATATAACAATTTGTTCATGAAAATAATCAAGACATATATTTGTAGCTTGGAGATATTCCTCACATGTCTCGTTCGTTAGATAGTGCTTAATTCTGGTCTTTATCAAAATTGCCGAACCGCCGCAAGATCTTCCACGGGGATTGTTGTGAACTGCGGATTTAACGTATTTTATTTTTTGAATTATTTACTTTACCTTGTTATACCCTTCACAAAAATGTTAAGGGTATATATAAGTTTGTGATTCCGTTTGTAATTTCTACATTTTTTTTTCCGACCCTATAAAGTATATATATTCTGATTCAGAATTAATGGAAAAGTCGATTAAGCGATGTCCGTCTGTCCGTCTGTCGGTCGTTGAAATACCGTTTCTGAGAAAACCATTAGACATAGAAACTTTTTTCTTTCACCATTCTATTCCTCCATATTGCCGTGTGTTTGCTATTGAAATCCAGTAATATCGGTCCACGTATAGCTGATATATATGAAAAATTCCGAAAAAAAGCCATGAATTTTTGAAATTTTGTATGGAAATTTTTGACAAAAAAAGTTGTTTGTTTTGCTTCAAACTTCACACACTCATTAAGCATGGTGACTTAAAGGCAAAACAATTTTTTTCAGATATCGGTCCATATATACCCGAGATATAGCCCAAATCGGGGTTTTCATAAAAATGTCGCGTAAGCAAACTGAAACAACTTTTTTTGCTTAAAAGCGGTTCTGGTAATAAAATAAAGTTATATAAATATGGAAAATGAAAATTTCCGATATCGGTCCATATATACCCGAGATATAGCTTAAACAGGGTTTTCAATGAAAATGTCGCGTAAGCGAACTTAAACAACTTTTTTGTGCTCAAAAGCAGTTCTGGTAATGAAATAAGGTTATATAAATATGAAAAATGAATATTTCCGATATCGGTCCATATATACCCGAGATATAGCCTAGACCGAGGTTTTCATGAAAATGTAGCGCAAGCAAACTTAAACAACTTTTTTTGCGATCAAAAGCAGTTTTGATAATGAAATACGGTTATATAAATATGGAAAATTTCCGATATCGGTCCATATGTACCCGAGATATAGCCTAAACCGGGGTTTTCATGAAAATGCCGCGTAAGCAAACTTAAACAACTTTTTTCGCCTAAAAGCAGTTGTGGTAATAAAATAAGGTTATATCAGTATGGAACATGAAAATTTTCGATATGGGTCCATATATACCCGAGATATAGCTTAAACCCGGTTTTTAATGAAAAAAATTTTTTTTGCTTAAAAGCAGTTCTGGTAATGAAAGAAGGTTATATAAATATGGAAAAAGAAAATTTCCGATATCGGTCCATATATACCCGCAGTATAGCCCAAAAGCGGGTTTTTCATGAAAATAAACAACCTTTTTTACTTAAAAACAGTTCTGGTAATAAGATGGGGTTATATAAATATGGAAAATGAAAATTTCCGCTATCGGTCTATATATACCCGAGATATAGCCTAAACCGGGCTTTTCATGAAAATGTCACGTAAGCGAACTTAAACAACTTTTTTTGCTTAAAAGTCGTTTTGGTGAAAAGATGAGGTTATAACGAGTGATTTTTTTGCTATTATCTTTTTGGCAACACTAGTTTTCACAGCTCACGCACGTTTTGTATCTTGTGTCACTGTCAAACATCTTCAGCTTGGTCTATAATTTAATCATGAATCGTCTTACAAACGAACAACGCTTGCAAGTTATTGAATTTTATAACCAAAATGCGTGCTCTGTTAAGAAAGTTCATCGCGCGCTTCTTCCATTTTATGGTCAGTTTAATCGACCTACTGATGCTTCTATTCGGCCTATTGTAAAATAATTTCGCACCAAATTTACATTGTTGGACATTAAACCACCAACACGCTTACGTAGAGTGCGAACTGAAGAAAATATCGCAGCCGTATCGGCCAGTGTTGGTGATGACCGTGAATTATCGATTCGGCGCCGTTCGCAGCAATTGGGTCTCTGTTACTCCACTACGTGGAAAATTTTGCGGAAGGATTTGGGTGTGAAGCCTTATAAGATACAGCTGATGCAAGAATTGAAGCCAAACGACCTACCACAACGCCAAATTTTTGGTGAATGGGCTCTTGAAAAGTTAGATGAATATCCACTTTTTTATCGAAGAATTGTGTTCAGCGACGAGGCTCATTTCTGGTTGAATGGATACGTGAACAAGCAAAACTGCCGTATTTGGAGTGAAGAGCAGCCAGAAGCATTGCAAGAGCTACCAATGCATCCACAAAAAACAACCGTTTGGTGCGGATTATGGGCTGGCGGCATCATTGGGCCGTATTTCTTCAAAGATGATGCGAATCACAACGTTACTGTGAATGGTGAGCGGTACCGTGCAATGATAACAAACTTTTTTTTGCCCAAAATGGAAGAGATTGACTTGCATGACATGTGGTTTCAACAAAACGGTGTCACATGCCACACAGCACGCGAAACAATGGACCAATTGAGAGGCGAGTTCGGTGAACAGTTTATTTCACGCTTGGGACCAGTCAATTGGCCGCCCAGATCGTGCGATTTAACGCCTCTAGATTATTTTTTGTGGGGCTATGTTAAGGCTAATGTCTATAGCGACAAGCCCGCTTCGATTGACGCACTGGAAGCCAACATTGCCAACATTATTCGTGAGATACCGGCCGAAATGTTGGAAAGAGTATGCCAAAATTGGACTAAGCGGATGGACCATTTGAGGCGCAGCCGCGGCCAACATTTGCATGAAATAATCTTCAAACATTAAATTATATCGATCCAACTATCGATCCAAATAAATATTTCATGCATTTTTCTGAATTTTATGTGTTTTTTTTTTAAATTTCCGATAGTTCTTATAAAATCACCCATAAATGATAAATGGAAAATGAAAATGCCCGATATCGGGCCATATTTACCCGAGATATAGCCTAAAACGGGTTTTTCATGAAAATGCCGCGTAAGCGAACTTAAACAACTTTTTTGTGCTCAAAAGCAGTTCTGGCAATGAAATAAGGTTATATAAATATGGAAAATTTTCGATACCGGTCCATATATACCCGAGAAATAGCCTGAACCGATTTTTCCATTAACATTTTTTTTCTTTTTTTGCTGAAAAGCAATTCTCGTTATAAAAGAAGGTTACTAAAATACAGAAAATAAAAAATTCCGATATCGGTTCTTATATAACCGAGCATATTTATGTCACATTTTTGATATACTATACATATACGTGACTATCGTGAAGGGTATTTTAGATTCGGCCCAGCCGAATATACAACACTCTTACTTGTTTTTAGGTAGTTTCGATTGAGACGACACTTGAGCGGATTTGGGGCTTCGCTGGCGTTTAGCTACAGTTACGTACCTGTTCATGCCTACTTGTGTTTTCGGCTTATCTGCAACAATTATAGTGGATGATTATTTGTCTTCTGTTGTAAGAACAATATTTGGTGAGCTCGAAGGCCGGCGTTTCTTATCATTTATGGAAAGTAGATTATTCAATGATTTTTTAATAGATTCCTCTTCGGAAATCCATAAATTTTTGCTAGTAGAGCTAAGCTCTTTCTCAGAACTACATCTGCTAGGTAAGCTCATGCAGTGTTTTATTAAAGAAAAAAGTTTTTTTTTATAGAAAACAAAAATTTAATTTATAGTTTTTTTTCTCAGACTACCTTCGTAATCTTCCGCACAATAACAACAATAAAAATTTATGCACTGTCTCTGCACTTGTTTTGAATTGATATTATTGCTTTATTATTAAAAGTTTAAAGAATTTATTTTCCCGTTGTTTTTTTTTAAATAGTTTGTTGTTGTTTGCACAATTTATTACAACGTATTTTGTTTTTTTTATGCTCGTAATTTAACACTATGTATTGTTGTTTTTGTATGTAAGTTTACCAACATGTATAAAAAATTATTTTTGTCCGCTTTCAATTAACACGACCGTATGGTTGAAGAGTTGCCAGTCGAAATATTAAAAAAAAAAAATACATTAAAAATACATGCCTTGAGCTGAAGAAATTTATTGCAAATATTGAATTAAATAAAGGTCAAAACAAATAGGATCAAGAATTAAAATTTTTCAAGTTCCTTTTTCAATAAAAGGAATTTACAAGTTGTTTTTTTATATATAGAAAATACATATGCAAAAAAAACTAGACCTTTTGTTTTGGTTATTTTATTTCAGTCACATGCATTTTGTTTTTATTGAAAACTTATTAGAAAACCTAATACATAATTAACATATTTCAATGAATAAAAGCTTAGAATGGCTATAACGATCATATTAAAGGTTTCGCTGTTAAGGTTCTACTCTACTGCTGTCATTGGTTCCTGGTATGATTATGTACCAAGTGCACCGGTGAACTTTCCCAGAACTTGCAAGGTTAGAGTTGCCATTCGTGTTTTTGCCGGACAATGTCCTCTTTTTTTAGGATATCACTCGCAGCTCTACTTCTTTTTCAGAAAGTATCCGCATTTATTGAAAATCACATAATTCACAAAAACAATTTGTGCCTATTATAAATAATAGTGAACAAACAAAATTTTTAAATTCCTCTTCGTAAAAAATGATTTGTAATTAAGATTTGGTAATGTTAGAAATACAATAAAATCATCACGCTTATTTTGTTGGTAGAAATTACGTAATGTTGTCAATTTTTTTTCTTTTGCTCGAAAAAGCAACAAAGGCTGTCTGTTTTTTTTTTCAAATTAATATTAAAAATGTTGAGAACCTTTCGCAACAAAAGCCAAGGCAGCTTTATACAGGCAGTGGCAGAATTACAATAAATACAACACCAACAAACATCAACATGTATTTTGTTGGTAGAATTTAGGAATAGTTCTCAAAATTTTGACAAAAAAAAGTTTTTTATTCGCTATTTTAGCTTCTAACATTGATACCAATAAAAAATTATAAATAGTTTGTTTTCTATGTTTTATTGTTTTAATTTTTGTTCTCTGCTTTTCGATACTTTCAAAAAACAAATCGTAGCAACCAACGGTTGTTCATTTGTTTGAAAGGTGTAAAGAAATGTTAGAGACGTTTATAAATAGAAAAGCTTTTTTTTGTGTTTTAACGGATATTATTAGAGCATTTTTCTTTTTAAATTCTCAGCAATTTATTTGGATTGTTGGGATATAAAGTTAAATGTTTGAGAATATCTTTCAAAAATTTCCAAAGTCTACTGATGATTAGGGTAGTTTCTATGAAATGTCGACATATAGATAGCTGGGAAACATAGAAGACAAGCTGTTTATAATTTTTATTGGTATATAAATGGTAGAAGCTAAAAATAGCGAATAAAAAACTTAATTGTTATAGATATTATTTTTTTGTATTAGATTTTTGGATATTTATACATCGGGTTTTAGATCAAGTTTTTCCTTTCTTAAGTTTTTCTTAAGAAGGATTTTTTACAATACAAATTTGCTGTGATCAATAATTTCTGATTGAAGAAGACAAGAAAAGTAATAAACAAATCTTTAGATGGGGACAAACGACTGGGATTTGAACTCGGGTTATGACGTATCATGATCTGCTGCCTTAACCACTCAGCCTCCGAGCCATTTATTTATTCTTTATCTATATTCATCTCATATTGAATCACATATGCATTTTGTTAATTGCTCGCATTGTTTGTACAATGGCTAGGTGGCTGAGTGGTTAAGGCAGCATGAATGAGATTTTCTGTTGTGACGGTATTTTGGCAAGAATCACCGATATTAAAATTGTCTTACCGGTTACACCTAGTGCCTCCACGACAAAACTGCCGTGATCCTCAAAACAGTCAGCATAATCCGATCTAAATATGTTCTGCTGTCAGTAATGGCTACCTTTTCGCCATAATTGTTCCTAAATTTCCATGGTCATATTTTTTTTTTTTTCGTTGTAAATCGGTGTTGACAAAGTCGGTGGCTTGGCGATCAGGTGACAGCATCCTAAATAGTTAAGTGTTAAATTTGAAATTAAAGTACATAAATCCTCGATCATAAAGATCTGAGTGTTCCGCTGGTAAAACCCCTGGGAACAGGTTTTGCCTTGGCGTATTCCTACCCAGGCCACTCTGTTTTTCGGGTAAAAGGGGGAAGGGGTTCCTCGTTGGTGGTAGCAAATAAATCTTGTTAACCATTTAAAAAACGTTTTTACCGCAAATAGGTCCGATAATGCAAATGAGTTGCCGCCTACTGTTAGTAGACCTCCTGTGCCTTTAAGATTCAATTTTCAAGCAGTTGAAAATGCTATTGGTAATCTAAACCTTAAAAAAGCTCCAGGTATGGATAAAGTCAGAAACAAAATGCTCGTAGAGCTGACTCGTGTAGCTAAAAGAATTGTTCTTTTTATTTTTAATGCTATTTTACGACTTGAGCAGCAGAGTGGAAGGTGTCCATGATAACAATGTACACGAAAGTAGAATCATACCGTCCAATAAGTCTACTGACAACAATTTCAAAACTTTTCGAAAAATTGCTAAAGGCGAAGTTGAATGTATTCCTAATCACCAATTTGGTTTTAGAGCGAAACATGGCACCATTGAGCAAACACAGGTTAGTTAACGTCATAAGAAAGGCATTTGAAGATAAAAAATATTGCTCTGCCTTATTCATCGACGTTTCACAAGCTTTTGATAAAGTGTGGCACGATGGCTTAGTGCATAAAATAAAGTTTAACTTACCTGCAAACGTACATAACCTTTTGGAAAGCTATTTATATTGTCGCCAATTTATAATAAAAGATGGCGATTTCATAAGCCCCGCTCAGTCTATTGAAGCTGGAGGTCCCCAAGGCAGCATATTAGGGCCTATCTTATATTTGATCTACGCATCTGACATGCCGACAAGCACCAACATTCATACTTCAACATTTGAAGATGATACAGCATTCCTTAGCATACATAGTAACTACCAGCAAGCATCAATAAATTTACAGGAACATATCGACAAACTAGAGAAATGGCTCAAGCTTTGGAAAATCAAGGTTAATGAACAAAAGTGTGCCCATGTTACATTCGCACTGCGTCTAGGAACATGCTCACCCATTACTATTAACAATAAAGTAATACCTCAACACAGTGAAGTCAAATACCTCGGTATTCATCTTGACCGTAGACTAAAATGGAAGACGCACATCGAGGCAAAAGTGACGCAAATGAAATTGAAAGCAGTGCAAATTAACTGGCTACTAGGCAGAAATTCGACCTTGAAGCTTGATTGTAAACTTCTGCTGTACAACTCGATTCTAAAGCCAATAAGGTGCTATGGGATTCAATTATGGGGCACAGACTCGGCATCCAACATTGAAAAAATTCAAAGAAGTCAAAATAGAATACTCCGTAGAATTACAGACGCTCCATGGTACGTTAAAAACTCACGAATCCGCGTAGATCTGAATGTACCTTTTGCGAAATCTGATTTTGTGAAGTACGCGACAAGATATATTAACAAACTTGAATTCCATCCAAATCCTCTTGCAGTTAATATTCTTAACTTTGGTGGTCATACCCGTCTGAGAAGGAGGGATAGTTTGGCTACCATTAGAGCTCTAAACAGATGACTGAATTCTGAAATAATAATCGCACTGGCACTGGTATTAAGATTTGAATACTTATTGTCATTACATTTCTTATGTAGATTCAATAAATAAAATAATTAAGTTAAAAAAAAATAAAACTGTAGAAAGCCGCATGACTTATGTATGTTGTGTTGACTTCCGAAACTCTTACCAAGGGTTCAAATTAGCAGAACGGGAATCAGCATGGCCCCGGGTGGTTCAGCTTGTAGTTCATTGTTGAGGAGCCTACTTTGGCTGAAACGTTCTGGATGCGGTTGAAACCTAAAACGCAGGAAGGGGGTGTTAGTATCCTTGATAATTGTTTGGCGTGGCTTTTTTCGGGGACTAACAATCTCCCGAAGATCTGTTGCTTATACAGTAGATACCTGTACTATAAGGTTTAAAGGCTGATGCTATTGGTAGGCTTTGGCCTACCAACTCATTAAGCGTTGTCTTCCATCGATTGCTAGGAAATTGCATACAGGAGGGATTAGAGGGCCCGAACTTCTCAACATAAAGTTGCTCATATGGCTACGAACATATAGCGAAAATTTCTACCTTTGTGAGCCTAGCAAGCCACACGGGGGCACTGGTGAATAGTAAATAATTCACTCATGGAACTGGTCCATCATCAGATAAGGCCGTAAAGCCAGGTGCTAACGTAAATCTTTTTCACAACTGCGACGCTGCACGGCACACGGCACACCATTCCCGATATGATGAGTCAATTATAATATAATTTTGATTTAAATTGACAAGTTTTTACAAATATTTTTTGAAGAAATGCAGCGGTATCAATTCGGAGTCTAGCTTCGATAGTGGACGGACGTGTCTGTTTCTGATCGGTGTGTATAAAATTAAATGGGAATAACTAAAAAAGGTGAATACTTGAAAGAGAGTGATTTTATATTACAAAAAAAAAAAAAAAAAACTTTGTGACTTTTACCCTTATATATTTTAAAGTGAAAATAAAAATATTAAATAAAAACTGCATGAGTGTACCTATCAGATGTAATTCTGAGAAAGAGCTCAGCTCCACTAGAAAAAGTCCTTGGATTTCTGTGATTCTTAAGTCCGGCCAATGCTAGACAAAAAGTTTTATTTTACGGGAGCTATTTCGGTAAAATCACCTATTGAGCAATCTGATGGTGGCAGCGGTATCTCTTCTTTTAAGCCGAGTGTGGCCAAAATTAAGTATATTACGCGCAAGAGGGTTTGGATGAAGTTCCAGTTTACTGACATACCTTGTCGCGTACTTAGAATAAATTGGATGCACTTGGTTCCAATTCAACCCTAAACATGGGTTGAGGGATTTTTTCACGGTTTCTGATGTTTATTACATTTTTAATTTTAAAGCCATTGTCTTCTAATCCGGTTTTGATATCACTCGTACCTACAAAAGGGTCAATCCCTTTTATAACGACCTGAAGCCGTTTAGCGCTTTTAGGCTGATAAGTGTAAAACGATCGTTTCTCCAGAACGTCAGACAATTTTCACTGTTTACCTGGATTTTCGTTTCATTGATGCTGCCGTGCTTAACCGATGTTACATTAAAAGTGTCTTTGCCGATTGCCGTAATAAGTTGTTTTACCAGCTCACTAGAGGTAGGCTCTCGCAAATATATTCGCGGTGGCTAAAAGGTTTTTTAGGTATTGCTGGTTCATCAGTCTGAAGGATAGCAAACCTATTACTATCCACTTTCGTGGTGGTCTTATCATCTTTGGGTATTTTGGACTGAGATGACATTTGAGCGGATTTGGGGCTTCACTGGCTTTTAACCACGGTTAAATACCTGTCCATGCCTACTTGTGTTTTCGGCTTATCTGCAATAACTGAACTGGTACATGGTTTGTCGTCTGTTGTAACAACTATATGTGGCGAACACTAGCGCGTGCAGTTTCTTTCTCTAAGCGACAGCAGATTTTCCAATGATTTTTTCAAAGACTCCTCCTCAGACATCCAAGGACTTTTTCTAGTGGAGCTGAGCTCTTTCTCAGAATTACATCTGATAGGTACACTCATGCAGTTTTTATTTAATTTTTATACCCTTCACAAAAATGTAAAGGGTATATATAAGTTTGTGATTCCGTTTGTAATTTCTACAGTTTTTTTTGCGACCCTATAAAGTATATATATTCTGAATCAGAATTAATGGAGAAGTCGATTAAGCGATGTCCGTCTGTCCGTCTGTCCGCTGTTGAAATACCGTTTCTGAGAAAACCATTAGACTTAGAAACTTTTTTCTTTCACCATTCTGTTACCCCATCGATTCATGGGTTTGCTATTGAAATTCAGTAATATCGGTCCACGTATACCTGAGATATATTCAAAACTCCGAAAAAAGCCATTTTTTTTTGCAGTTTTGTATGAAAATTTTTGAAAACAAAAGTCGTTCGTTTTGCTTCAAACTTCACACACTTATTAAGCATGGTGACTAAAAGACAAAAAATTTTTTTTTCAGATATCGGTCCATATATACCCGAGATATAGCCCAAATCGGATTTTAATGAAAATGTCGCATAGGCGAAGCTAAATAACTTTTTTTTGCTCAAAAGCAGTTCTGGTAATAAAATGAGGTTACATAAATATGGAAAATGAAAATTTCCGATATCGGTCCATATATACCCGAGATATAGCCCAAACCGGGTTTTTCATGAAAATGTCGCGTAAGCGAACTTAAACAACTTTTTTGTGCTCAAAAGCAGTTCTGGTAATGAAATAGGGTTACATAAATATGGAAAATGAAAATTTCCGATATCGGTCCATATATACCCGAGATATAGCCTAGACCGGGGTTTTCATGAAAATGCCACGTTACCGAACTTAAACAACTTTTTTGTGCTCAAAAGCAGTTCTGGTAATGAAATTAGGTTACATATATATGAAAAATGAAAATTTCAGATATCAGTCCATATATACCCGAGATATAGCCTACACCGGGGTTTTCATGAAAATGTCGCGTAAGCGAACTTAAACAACTTTTTTGTGCTCAAAAGCAGTTCTGGTAATGAAATTAGGTTACATAAATATGGAAAATGAAAATTTCCGATATCGGTCCATATATACCCGAGATATAGCCCAAACCGGGTTTTTCATGAAAATGTCGCGTAAGCGAACTTAAACAACTTTTTTGTGCTCAAAAGCAGTTCTGGTAATGAAATTAGGTTACATAAATATGAAAAATGAAAATTTCCGATATCGGTCCATATATACCCGAGATATAGCCCAAATCGGGTTTTTCATGAAAATGCCGCGTAAGCGAACTTAAACAACTTTTTTGTGCTCAAAAGCAGTTCCGGTAATGAAATAGGGTCATATAAATATGAAAAATGAAAATTTTCGATATCGGTCCATATATACCCGAGATATAGCCCAAATCGGGTTTTTCATGAAAATGCCGCGTAAGCGAACTTAAACAACTTTTTTGTGCTCAAAAGCAGTTCTGGTAATGAAATTGGGTTACATAAATATGGAAAATGAAAATTTCCGATATCGGTCCATATATACCCGAGATATAGCCTAGACCGCGGTTTTCATGAAAATGCCGCGTAAGCGAACTTAAACAACTTTTTTGTGCTCAAAAACAGTTCTGGTAATGAAATTAGGTTACATAAATATGGAAAATGGAAATTTTCGATATCGGTCCATAGATATCCGAGATATAGCCTAGAACGGGTTTTTCATGAAAATGCCGCGTCAGCGAAATTAAACAACTTTTTTTTGCTTAAAAGCAGTTCTGGTAATAAAATAAGGTTATATAAATATGAAAAATGAAAATTTCCTATATCGGTCCATATATACCGCAGATATAGCCTGGAACGTGGTTTTCATGAAAATGCCGCGTAAGCGAACTTAAACAACTTTTTTGTGCTCAAAAGCAGTTCTGGTAATGAAATTGGGTTACATAAATATGAAAAATGAAAATTTTCGATATCGGTCCATATATACCGGAGATATAGCCTAGACCGCGGTTTTCATGAAAATGCCGCGTAAGCGAACTTAAACAACTTTTTTGTGCTCAAAAACAGTTCTGGTAATGAAATTAGGTTACATAAATATGGAAAATGGAAATTTTCGATATCGGTTCATAGATATCCGAGATATAGCCTAGAACGGGTTTTTCATGAAAATGCCGCGTCAGCGAAATTAAACAACTTTTTTTTGCTTAAAAGCAGTTCTGGTAATAAAATAAGGTTATATAAATATGAAAAATGAAAATTTCCTATATCGGTCCATATATACCGCAGATATAGCCTGGAACGTGGTTTTCATGAAAATGCCGCGTAAGTGAACTTAAACAACTTTTTTTGCTTAAAAGCAGTTCTGGTAATCAAATAAGGTTATATAAGTATGGAAAATGAAAATTTCCGATATCGGTCCATATATACCCGAGATAAAGTGCAAACCGGGTTTTTCATGAAAATGTCGCGTAAGCGAACTTTAACAACTTTTTTTTATTAAAAACAGTTCTTGTAATAAGATGAGGTTATATAAATATGGAAGATAAAAATTTCCGATATCGGTCCATATATACCCAAGATATAGCCCAAACCGGATTTTTCATGAAAATGTCGCGTAAGCGAACTTAAACAACAATTTTTTTTTTGCTTAAAAACAGTTCTGGTAATAAAATAAGGTTATATAAATATGGAAGATAAACATTTCCGATATCGGTCCATATGTACCCGAGATATAGCCCAAATCGGGTTTTTCATGAATATGTCGCGTAAGCGAACTTAAACAACTTTTTTTTGCTCAAAAGCAGTTCTGGTAACGAAATTAGGCTACATAAATATGAAAAATGAAAATTTCCGATATCGGTCCATATATACCCGAGATATAGCCCAAACCGTGTTTTTCATGAAAATGCCGCGTAAGCGAACTTAAACAATTTTTTCGCCTTAAAGCAGTTCTGGTAATAAAATAAGGTGATATAAATATGGAAAATGAAAGTTTTCGATATCGGTCCATACATATCCGAGATATAGCCTAAACCGGGTTTTTCATGAATACGCGGCGTAAGCGAACTAAAACAACTTTTTTTTTGCTTAAAAGCAGTTCTAATAGCAAAATAAGGTTATATAGGTATGGAAAATGAAAATTTCCGATATCGGTCCATATATACCCGAGATATAGCCCAAACCGGGTTTTTCATGAAAATGTCGCGTAAGCGAACTTAAACAACAATTTTTTTTTTCTTAAAAACAGTTCTGGTAATAAGATGAGGTTATATAAATGTGGAAGATAAAAATTTCCGATATCGGTCCATATATACCCGAGATATAGCCTAGACCAGGGTTTTCATGAAAATGCCGCGTAAGCGAACTTAAACAACTTTTTTGTGCTCAAAAGCAGTTCTGGTAATGAAATTAAGTTACCTAGATATAGAAAATGAAAATTTCCGATATCGGTCCATATGTACCCGAGATATAGCCCAAATCGGGTTTTTCATGAAAATGTCGCGTAAGCGAACTTAAACAATTTTTTGTGCTCAAAAGCAGTTCTGGTAATGAAATAAGGTTATATAAATTTGGAAAATTAAAATTTTCGATATCGGTCCATATATACCCGAGATATAGCCTGAACCGATTTTTTCATTAAAAAAAATTTTTTTTTTTTGCTGAAAAGCAATTCTTGTTATAAAAGAAGGTTACTAAAATACAGAAAATAGAAAATTCCGATATCGGTTCATATATAACCGAGCATATTCAGGTCACATTTTTAATATACTATACATATTCGTGACTATCGTGAAGGGTATTTTAGATTCGGCCCAGCCGAATATACTACACTCTTACTTGTTTTATTTCACTTTAAAATATATAAGGGTAAAAGTCACAAAGTTTTTTTTTAGTATAAAATCACTCTTTTTCAATTATTCCCGTTATTACTTATTCGGGTTTAATTTTAAACACTCCGATCAAATACAACACGTCCGTTCACTATCGAAGCTAGACTCCGAATTGGTTAAAATATAAAAAATATTTGAGTACACATTGTACGGAAAATATCGCCTTGAGAACGCCTGAGGATATTGATGTGTCGATCAAAGATTTTTTTGAAATCCTGAAACTGGCTGTATAGCATGCTACCACTAGTCACATAAGATCCAGAAATGAGAACAATAGAACATATTCGTCTGAAATTGAGCAATTTCTGTCAGAAAAAAGAAGAGTCAGAAGAGAGTGGCAACTTCGCAGGTCTCCCCAGCTTAAAACTAGGCTATGGGAATGCATAACTTAGTTAAGAAATCTGCTTGAAATCCACAGAATGGCTTCTCTTAAAACATATTTGGAAAGCCTTCTCAATCTGATTATTCCTTGTGGAAACCGACCCGTAATAGATAAGCCACCTTTGCGAACTGGGCAAAAAGCGATTCGGAAAAGGGGATGCTGTGTGTCGATCATTTGCGAAACGTTTTTTTTACAAATGATTCAGCGGATAATACTGGCAAACTACCGTCATATGCTGTTAGATTGCCTGCGCCTTTGACAGTTAATTTTCAAGATGTCGAAAACATTATCGGTAATAAAAACCCCAGGAAAGCTCCAGGCATTGATCAAATTAAGGGTAAAATGCTTTAACAGTTACCCCGTTTAGCAAGAAGAGTTCTTCTTTTTATTTTTAACGCTGTCATTTCACGCGGGTAATATAAAAATATCTTCCTTTATGTGCGATTCTCATCAGACTGATTTATCTTTCTATTGTTTCTTTTGTCTTCATTCATATTTATACATAGTTGTTATATTGAGTATTTAAATTGTGTAAATACGGTTGATAAGTGCAGGGATGGCACTACACCTCCCCTTTTTTTATAGTTTTTTATTTTATATACATAGCTTACATATACAATATTAATATAATACTTAATGCTATTATATATAGCTACCTCCCTTTTTTTTAAGAAAAAGAGAAAAACTGATGTTTTATACTCAAAATTTAGAAAAAAAAATGAAATAAATTAATTGTTATATAGCTTGGCATTAAATTATTTTACAAATTTAAAATTTACAAGATTCAGTTAGATTTTCGTATTCTATTTTTGTGTACAGTTTTTTCTTGCTTTGTTTTGTTATTGAAAATTGTTACATTAACTCCATCTAACTTTGTTATAGAGCACGGTCCTTCATAAATATGTTCATGTTTATTGTACGGTTCTTTCTGCAATAGAACTGTATCACCAATTTTTAATTCAATTGGCCTAGCAAGTCTGTCATAGAAAAATTTGTTTTTTGCTTTATGTTTTTCAAGCATTTCTTTTGCTTTGCGTTTTCTGCAATCGAAATTTTATCTTCTTTGCATAATTTTCAACGTTATAAATGGGATCTAAATTGTTTTTCGTTTTATTCGGCATATTTACATTTCTACCAAATACTAATTCAAATGGTGTGAAAGTGTTGTCAAAAACGGTGTTAGAAGTTGTGTTGTGGTAAAATGTGAAATATTTCAGATAAGTGTCCCAATCATTAATATTTTGTTTGATGTATGCCCTTATATACTCATTGAAAACCCTATGATTACGCTCCACTGTTCCTATGGTTTGGTGGTGGTAACTGGTAGAGAACTTTACTTCAATTTTTAAAAATTTGCACAACTCGCGAAGAGTTTCATTCTTGAATTCGGTTCCACAATCTGATTTCAAAATCTGCATTTTGCCATAGACAAAAATAAAATTTTCGAAGATCGCTTGTGCAACTGTACGTGTTGATTTATCCGGTATGGGAATGGATAC
This sequence comes from Thecocarcelia acutangulata, assembly GCA_914767995.1. Taxonomy (NCBI): domain Eukaryota; kingdom Metazoa; phylum Arthropoda; class Insecta; order Diptera; family Tachinidae; genus Thecocarcelia; species Thecocarcelia acutangulata. Next base: position 47,445,369 of record OU612098.1, on the reverse strand, counting down.
TAAATATTTTGACAAATCACACATTAATGTCAGTGCGTACTTGTTTCCGTATGTCGACTGAGGCAATGGACCTATGGTGTCTAAAACTACCACATCAAAAGCTTTTACAGGTGTTGGAGTGAGAACTAACTTTTCTATGTTTTTAGGTTTTACTTTATTTAGAATACATTCTGAACAGTTTCTGACATACTTCGCAACATCTCTAGTCATATTTTTCCAATAGAACTTTGTTCTGATTTTGGCATACAGTTTCTTCTGGCCACAATGTCCTCCTGTTAAAGGGTCATTATGATATGTTTGTAAAATTTTCTGTTTTTCTTCTTCTTCTGTCACTACAAGTATTTGGTCAGTTAGGATAATTTCCAACGATTTTAGTATTTTGTTGCCATGTTCTTTCATGTTTGCAACTGAAACTATTTTAAAAAATGAATCATTTTTCTGCCATTCTGCCCTATATATTCCGTTTTTGTTGGCTTCATACTCTAACCTCGAAAGCAAATCGTCTAATCGAAATGTTTCGTTAACAAAATCGAAATATACTGATAGCTGTTTTTTAAATCTTTTATGTAAAGAAACGCGTAATTTTATAAAACTTTTATCATAATTAATTATTTCTGTTTTTATCTTTGGTATATTTTTACTGAACTCATGTGAAAATCTGTCATAAACTTGTAGTTTTTCGCTGCATGCTGTTAATAAATGTTGGTTATTTTTCTCAGTTGCTCTGTTTTTTGCCATCGCTTGATTATTTTGTGTTATTAGTTCGTCAATTGAAAGTCTGGATAATGCATCTGCCCCGACATTGTCTTTGCCTTTTATATATATTACCGTAAATTTATACTCTGATAGTTCTAACCGAATACGGGTTAATTTTGAAGACGGATCTTTCATATTAAAAAGATAGACTAGTGGCCTGTGATCTGAGCGCACTGTAAAAGATGTTCCGTAAACATATGGCCGGAATTGTGTTATTGCAAAGTGTATAGCCAATAACTCCAATTCTATTATTGGCTTTTTCTGCTCGGCTTGTGTAAACGATTTTGAAGCATAATAAATTGGCAAATCATTACCGTTAAAGTTTTGGCTAAGAATAGCTCCACAACCACGTCTAGACGCATCCACTGTTATAATGAAAGGTTTTGCAAAATCTGTGTATTGCAAAATTTTGGGGCTTATTAAGGCATGTTTCAGTTTTTCAAAAGATTCTTGACATTTAACGTTCCAAATGAAACTAAGATTTTTCTTTGTTAAATAATTTAAAGGAGCAGCTATAGTAGCGAAATTCGGAATGAAACGCCTGTAATAATTGGTGAATCCAATAAACCTTTTGACTGAGTCCTTATCGCATGGAATTGTGTAGTTCTTAATTGTATTTATTTTCGTGTCGTCTGGCAAAAGACCATTAGAAGTACATTTGTGTCCCAGGAAGGTGACTTCCGATCAGAAGAAATTGCACTTATACGGATTTATCTTTAAGTTGTGTGTTCGCAAAATTTCAAAAACGTCTTGTAGATTTTGCAAGTAGTGATTTTTACTACAACCTATAATATATCATTCTGGAAAAAGAATTTGGTGCAACATTCAATCCGAATGGAAGCACTTTCCATCGAAAAGAACCTTTATCCGTACTAAAAGCTGTAACATCGCGTGAGTCGGGATGAATGGGAATTTGGTGAAATCCAGAAAATAAATCAATAACCGAAAAATGTTTTGCACGATCTAAATTGTCTAAGATATCATCTATCCGCGGTAAAGGAAACTTGTCTGCTATGAGCTTTTTATTTACGGCCCTATAATCGACACACATGCGATATGCTTTTTGGTTATCAGTACTTTTCTTTGGCACTAGAATCAAAGGACTATTAAAATTTGAATCACTGTGTTCTATTAGGTTATTGTCCAATAAAGTTTGAACCTGTTTGCTAATTTCTTCCTTCTGACTGTGAGGAAGTCTATAATTTTTGATGTAGACTGGGGATGAGTCAATTAGTCTGAACTTCTGTTCATAAAAGTTATTGGTTGTCATTTTGTCGTTTTTTAGTGCAAAAATATCTGAGTACAATGCACACAATGGCATTAACTCATTTAAAACGTCATTCGGCATCTGATTCTTAAGAATATCTTTTAACTTGTCAACGCGACTCTTATCCGGTTGGTTGTCATTAATGCAGTAAACATAGAAGTTTTGGAGCTTCTCATATTTCAGTTTGTTGGTTTGAATACATACACGTATTTATCGGTTGTATTCACTATGCGTAGAATTGGATTACAAGAATCTATGACTCCTTTCCCTACAAAAATACCTTTTGAAATTTCTTGGCAGTCGACAAACATTGGTTCTTTGACATTATGTAAATAAAACATTCGATAAACCTCGCATCTCGGAAGAATTACACAAGTAAAATTTCTTGTACCATGCAGTATCGGGATTTGTAATTTTTCATGCCGTATTGAAATAGTTAGACTCATATTTTCATAATTAATTCTGCATTTATTTTCTTTCAAAAAATCCTTACCTAGAATTCCATCGGAGGGGATATTGAAGTCATCACTAACCACGTGAAAAACCTGTTCAATGAAATAACTAGAAATTGTTAGGTATGTAGAAAATGTGCCCAATGTGGATATTGCATTTGTAGTTATGCCAGTTATACTGATGACTTGGTTTTTGTTTAAAATAATATTAGAATTTATACATGAAAATTTTATTAAAGAAATATCTGCTTGAGTATCAACCAGAAAAGTTGTGGGTTTGTTGGTATCAATACATTGTAATTTTATAAAATCAGCATAGTTTAGGTTGAAACAATACACTGACGTTTGAAAAGTTTGTTTTGTAAAATTTAGTTCTGTTCTTCCTCCTACCCCAGCAGCTCCTGCTGAGGGCCTTCCACGTTTAAAGACCGGACATAAGTTTGTGAACGGTTCATACTTTGCGAAAATCTATTTGTGTTGTTTCCTCGGTAACTACCTCTAGCGTTATTGTTATTCCAAGTATTATTGTTGTTTGAAGAATTTATATTTCTACTACGGTAGTTGTAATTGCTTCCGCGATTATTTCTAAAAAAACATTTCTACGATAGTTTTGAAAATTTTGTGGTGGCGAGTTTGGATAATTATGAAAACGAAAGTCATTATCTTTATTCCGAGTGGGGGTCTGCACTGCTAATACCTGCTGCTGTTCTTTTACCTCTGCTGATTGTTCAATTACTAATTTTGCAACGACCTCTTTAGGGTCAGAAAAACTCGAAGACGCAATTATTAATTTAATTAGGTCAGATTTCGCATTTGAACGACATGCGCTAACAGTTTGTTCTATTGCCATCTCATGAGCTTTGCTTTTTGTAATGCCTTCTACGACTAAAGACCGTTTAAATTCATCCGCAAGTTCCTCTGCTTGCTTAGCAAATTCAGAAAAATTATTATTTCGAACAGTCAGCGCCGCTATTTTCCCAGTTACGACTTTTGAACTGTCTTAATTGTACGTTTAAGAGCAGTTTAAACTTCGTCAATCGTTTGGATATTATCCGGCAAGGCCTCTCGCGCTTCCCCTTCTAATTATGACTTGACAAAATTTAAAAATGTTGGTTGTAAATTTTGTTCTGTTAAATCGGCAATTAAATCGAGTTTGTCTAAAAATGATTGATTTGACTGAAAATCTGGCAACTCTCCCTGGCACATCGAGTTTTTAAGTGGTCCAATAAGACTTTTTTTAAATAAAGTTTTAAAGTGTTTTAAAAACAAATTCAAAGTTTATTACAATTGTATGCTAACAAATATTGATAGAGGTATTTGGAAATTTTCAAGAATGCCCAAAAGTTCGCGTCGAAATTTAAAAAAAACCAATTGTTTTATGCGGAGAATGCAAATTAGAGGTAAAGGAGAATGAAGAAAACTCAATACAATGTGATAAATGTTCAAAAATTTATCATGCATTATGTACAAGACTTGATAAAAGACAATTTGATTATCTGATGAGTAATGAAGATGAAGCTTATGCATGTCATGTGTGTAACAACGAATGTGCGGGAAATGTAAAAACTGAATTAAATGCAATAAAACAACAACTTCTTAAATTAAATCAGCTTAATGATATGCAAGAATCAATGTCATTTATGGCTAAACAATTTGATGAAATTATTAAGGGAGTTGCAGATAATAAGAAAAAGCTTGATGCCATTCAAAAAGAAAATAGATCTTTGAGGGCAGAAGTAAACGATTTAAAGCAATCGGTTAAATTTTTGAATGATAACCGAGTAAAAAATGATTGTTTAGTTAGTGGGATTGAGCTATCAGATAATATCAACGCGTTTGAAGCTGTTGTAAATGTAATGAAATCTGTTGACGTAGTTTTAAAAAGTGAAGAATTTGAAGATGCCTATTTTATTGGGAAAAATAAAAACTCAAAGCGCAAGACTATTGTGGCCAAATTTAGTTCTAACACGTCTAAGAAAAAAGTAATGTCAGCTAAGTCTAAACTAAATAATAAGGAGGAAACGCAGTTGGTTTTTGTAAACGATTTTCTAAGTAAAGAAACATTAAACCTTCTTAACCACGCAAAATCTCTGAGATCTGTTGGGTATCGTGGTGTGTATGCTGCTAAAGGTAAAGTGTTTGTAAAAATTGCTGAATTGTCAAAGCCCAAGCTTATAAAAAATGCTGATGAAGTGGATAAACTCCTCTTGAAGTCAACTAAAGGTACGTCAAGAAGAACTCAAGGACATGTAAGAGAGAACGTTGTTGTGTCTGATGATGATTACTTGTCACCATCATAAAATGTTACAACTTTTGTTTATGCATAAATTTTATTTCTTATATACAAATATGAATAAATACTTTAAATCATTTAATTATTTTCAAAAATATATTAAAGATAAACTTCATTTGCAAAATATATACATTCTTTCGCTTAATATTAGAAGCATATCATCTCTTTCAAAATTTAACAAGTTTAAAACATTCATAGCAAATTTTAACAAACTACCAACCATAATTTGTATTCAAGAAACCTGGTTACAAAATGATTTATTAGACTTGTATAAAATTCCTGGTTATAACAGTATTCATTGCTGCCGGAGTGATGCTTTTGGTGGCACGTCTGTATATATCAGAGAAAATATTAATTACTGTGTTGATTTTTGTGAAAGTCAAAATTATATCGAGACGGTAGCAATATCATTAAAAGATCATCTAGTTTCTGGCACACCTATGAAAATCATTTCTTTCTACGGATCCCAAAAATGTAGCTTTAGCAATTTTTCATCTTATATCGATAATATACTACAAACTTTTGCTAGATCTCCGTGTATTTTTGTTGGAGATTCGAATGTAGACTTTCTAAATATATCTAATGCTGCGGAGCTTAAGACAGTAATTGAAACTTATGACGTTCAAAATTGTCACACACTTGTAACTCGACCAGCAAATGGTACGTCTATAGACAATGTTTTCAGTAATTTATGTAACAGACTTACTATTGATTCGGTGGAATGCCAATTATCTGACCACAATTTTATTTTTTGTACGTTAATGTCTCAACTTAGAACGTTTGACTATAAAGAAGTTGTAAATTCCTATTGTGATTATGGGAAAGTGAAACAAATGTTGCGTAATAATCTAAATTCGTTTGTCATTACTGCCAATCCGTCATCAGATGTAGGTGAGCTTATATCATGTGTGTCTAATGCTGTAGAGAACTCAACAAACGTAAAGAAAAGAAGAAAATTTTTAAACGCTGATGTAGCACCGTGGATTGATGGCAATATAAGTTCACTAATTAGGCTGAAGTATAAACTTTTTATGGCAAGAAGAAGAAGGTATTCTAACATGAGTCCTGAGGATAGACTAAAAAGAATCAGAAAAGTGATCAAAATAGCCTCAAGGGATGCTGTGAGATCTTATTATCAGGACAGGCTAGATAAAGTTAGGCATGATCCTAAAAAGTGCTGGCAGTTTTTAAATCAAACACTTGGAAGAGAAAAAAAGCCTGAAATAAAATTAAAAGATATACACGGCAGTACGATTATTTACGATGGTACAAAAGCAGAAATACTTAATCAATTTTTTATAAACTCGATACTAGAATTAAAACAGAGAATTTTTTCAATACCAGGAGAAAGTTGGAATGATTTTAGATCGCTTCGACGACACCATAACTGTTTTAGAGTACAACATGCAGATATAAATGAAGCTAGAGAGATAGTTGAAGGTTTTGCTATTCAAAAATCACCAGGGTTTGATAACATTTCACCTAAACTTATTGTGGAATGTGCTACTGAGTTAATTCCGCATATCGTTAGCATTTTTAATAATTCAATTAGCTCTTCAATTTTTCCTGAACCATTAAAAATACAAAAAATCATTCCGGTTACATGCTGATACAGTTGAAAAATATCGGCCAATTGCTCTTTTATCAGTAATCGATAAAATTTTTGAGAAACTTATATGTAAACAATTGACAAAATATTTGGAAGAAGAAAATCTCCTAGCACATGAGCAATATGGTTTCAGAAAAGGGTGTGGAACCGATGAGGCTGTTATCAATGTGATCAATTATACTTGCGAATGTCTAGACAAAGGTTTCACTGGTGTAGGAGGTATATTTTACGACTTCAGCAGGGCATTTGATTTGGTTGATCACGCAATTCTGATTGAGAAAATGTGGTTTTATGGCATTTCTGGGCGCGAGCTAGCATTTTTTAAAAGCTATCTTATTAATAGAAAGCAATATGTTGCAGTAAACGGGAAAAATAGTTCTATGGCGTACATAAATTACGGAGTGCCTCAAGGCAGTATTTTAGGACCTTTGTTTTTCAAAATTTATATAAATGATTTAAAAAATATTGGTTTGCAAGGTAAAATTTTTATGTATGCAGACGATCTGGCTATTTTTTATCCCTACAGACAAGTTTCAATAATGCTATCATCGATTGCACATGACGTTGAACTGATTTCTAAATATGCAAGAGTTAACAAACTGGTCTTAAATGCAAGTAAAACCCAATTTATTAGGTTTAAACCACAACAGAATAGAAGTAGTGACTGTATGGTGATTATTGATGGGAGACGAATTAATGAAGTAAGTGTTGTAAAATATTTGGGGGTATTGTTTCAAAATAATCTTGGTTGGCACTCCCATATACAGTATATAAAAACAAAGATATCACCAGTTGTTGGAGTTTTGTATAAACTTCGTAGCAAACTTGATGAACGCTCTAAGCTAATGATATTTGAGGCATTAATACAAAGCAAAATTAATTATCTAGCACTTATTTATGGTCATAAAAGAAACGCAGATCTGAAATCGCTGCAAGTTTTGCAAAATAAAGCCTTAAAGTCTGTTTTTAAATTACCAAACATTTTTTCGACTTTGTTATTATATAGAGATATTGCACGTACTATTTTGCCTGTTTATGGTTTACACAAAATGCAGCTTCTTGTTTATGTCTACAAGGTGCTACACAACATTGGATTTCACACAATTCGATTACAGATGAGCCAACATAATGTGAACACTAGGCAAAGATCTAATTTACAAGTGATAAGGTGTCGCCTAGAAACATCCAAACAAAGGATCGAATACAGTGGTAGTTTACAATTCAATGATTTACCAACGGCTATTAAAAGTTCTAATTCTCTTTCTACATTTAAAAATGCATTGAAAGAGTATTTGTTCCAAAATATTGATATGCTTTTATTATAATAACTTTAGGCAATTAAAGAATAATATTTCAACATTACCAAATTCTCTTATATAGTTTTTCTTATAAGTATTGTTAAAAATTTGAATTAATTGATCTTCTATTTTTATTAATTTTATTTATTTTCTAATTACTTCGGATTAATGGAAAATTAAACTAATTTTGTAAATAATTGTTGTCAGTTTGCCTCAACAATGCCACCATGGCGCTGAGGCCTTATTGTAAACTTTGATATGTTTAAAAATTTCGATAAATAAATAAAAAAAAAAAAAACTTATGGGATTGCCAGCTTTATGCAGTACAAATAAAGCAACATAACCACAATTTCATTTGTACAGAGTTTATATGTATTCCCTCACGAATTTTTCGTACACGTTTCACTTGAGGTGCGTTATTCTTAAATTTTATGTAGATGCTTCCTTTTTATTTTACTGTTTGACACTTAGTATATTTATATATACAAGTTTAGCTTATATATACTATACACAAGTTCACCTAGAGTTCACTCTATTCTTTGATTGCGCATCGAAATTGAAATAATCACTTTTAATTATAATGTTTTGGTATTAAAATGTTCAAATTTATTTTATTTATATTAATCACTCCTTATAATTGAAATTGAAGCACTGCTTATCATAAAACGGCATTTTATAAAAAACAAAATTTGTAAACGACGGCAGGATCGCCATGTCATTTCACGCGAGTAATATAAAAATACCTTCCTTTATGTGCGATTCTCATCAGACTGATTTATTTTTTTATTCTTTCTTTTGTCTTCATTCATATTTATACATAGTTGTTATATTGAGTATTTAAATTGTGTAAATACGGTTGATAAGTGCAGGGATGGCACTACAACGCTATTTTACTCCTAGAATATTATCGTGCAGAGTGGAAGTTCTCAATGTTTACTATGATACCCAAGCCAGGGAAGGATCCTACTAAAATGAAATCCAATAAGTCTACTGCCAACAATTTGAAAACTGTTCGAAAAATTGCTAATGGCGAAGTTGACTCCAATATTGAATGGAGTGGGATGTATCAATAATCATCAGTTTGGCTTTCAGGCTAAACATAGCACCACATAACAAACGCACAGACAAGTCTACGTCATAAGATTGACTTCCAAAGACAAAAAGTATTGTTCGGCTCTATTCATTGACATTTCTTAAGCTTTTGATAAAGTGTGGCACGACGGATTGATGCACAAAATAAAGTTTAAATTTGCCTGCAAACACTCGCAAGCTACTGGAAAGCTACTTATATGGGCGGAAATTTGTTATCAGAGAAGACAATTTTATAAGCCCCTTACAGCCAATCGGGGCAGAAGTTCCCCAAGGTAGCATTCTACGACCTACTTTACATTTGGTTTATGCCTCAGACATGCCAACGAGATCCGGAATCTACACCTCAACTTTTGCAACTGACGCAGCATTCTGCAGCGTACATGAAAACCATCAAGAACCTTCACGAAAATTGCAGGAGTATATTTCAATATTAGACACATGGTTAAAACTTTGGAAAATAAAAGTCAATGAACAAAAGTGTACTCACGTTATATTCACACTACGTAAACAAATTAACAATTCACCTAGTCCACAGCAAAATGAAGTCAAGTACCTTGGTATTCATCTCGACCGTAGGTTAACGTGAAAGTCACACATTGATGCGAAAGTTACTCAGTTAAAGTTAAAAGCAGCGCAACTAAATTGGCTTATGGGCAAAAATTCGACATTGAAGTTGGATTACCAACTATTGTTATACAATGCAATTCTAAAGCCTATGTGGTGATATGGAATTCAATTATGGGGCACCGCCTCAACATCTAACATTGAAAAAATTCAAAGGCGATAAAATCAAATTCTTTGTACAACTACTGCAGCTCCATGATACGTAAAAAACTCACGAATTCATAAGGATCTCTGTGTTCCTCTTGTAAAAGACGAATTTTCAAAGTACGCAACAAGGTATATCCATAAATTGGAGCTTCACCCAAATCCTCTTGCACGCAATATACTTAATTTTGAAGGCTACTCTCGGTTGAGAAGGAGGGACACCCTTGCCACCATCAGAAGCTTAAATAGGAGATTTTACCGATATTCACCGTGCAAAATAAAACATTTTTGTCTAGCATTGGCTGGACTTAATTAATTTTATGTATTTAGTATTAAGATTTGAATACTTATTGTTAGGTCACTTTGTGAAGATTCAATAAATAAATGAATGAATGAAAAAAAAATGCAGCGGTAAATTATTGGCTCGAAATATAAATGGTGGTCCATTTGTATGATCGTCTTGAAATTCAATTAAAAAATTTATAAATGGAACTCGACCTCGTACATATGGCCATTGTGGGCACGTTGGCAACAGTCAATTCGTTCGAATTTTCGATTGACTCGGTTACACATTTCACGTTTAATGTTGGCTCCGATTTCTCTCAACGTCGTCGGTTTGTTTGCATAGGCTAATGATTTTGCGTAGACTCAAAGAGGAAAATCTAGAGGCGTAAAATCGCATTAACGAGGTAGCCTCACCAAGCTTTCTCTCCAATCAATGGATTGTAACGTATGCTATGTGGCTTGTGGCACCGCCCTGGTGAAACCACATTACGTCCAAGTCCATGTTCTCCAATTCGGTTCAAAAGTAATCGGTAATCATGGCGCGATAACGATCGCAGTTCACAGTACCGCGACGATAGTTATTGTCGACGAAAAAATATGGTCCAATGATGCCGCCGGCATGCTAACCGCACCAAACAGTTATTTTTTGTGGATAAAGTGGTAGTTTTTGTGGATTTCCACCAGAATAATACCGCATATTTTGCTTATTGACCAATCCATTTAGCCAAAAATGTGCTTCGTCAGTGAATATGATATTTCGATGAAATTCATCATCGTGGTGCATCTTCTCTAGACCCCAATCGGAGAACGTACATCGTGGTCCACCGTCTTCAATTCTTAAGTCAGTTTGATTTTGTGTGGGTGTAAACTAGGACCTTTACGCTCTGATTTGAATCTTTTGCTACGAGCTCCTGAATAACAGCGATTTTATTGGCCCTTCGATCTACCCGTTATCTCGCTGGCACACCAGCATCTCACAATGAATATAAAGACACAAGTTTTTGCAATAAACTTGTTTTTTCTTGTCTACTAGGGGCAAGAATAACGACCGAAAATTGAAGTTAACGTTCTTAAAGTTTCGGTCACCGACTCCGAATTTCAGTAGTACATTTTTATAATTTACACGCGTTGTTTGTTCGTGTACTTGACCATTATGAAAATGTTCAGTGTAATGAAAAAAGGAAAATAACAGTTGATCATTAAAATAGTGCGTTGAAAAATTAAATTAAAAGTTGTCAAGCACCTATTGGAAAAACCTTTATATTAAAGAAAAATATCAGAAAATTATCTGAATATTTTTTTATTATGATAGAAGCCGTGTCATAAAGATATGCCAAGGCTCCTTTTAACTCAATACAGTTAGTAAGACGATATTCCAACTTTTTTATACCATCTGAATAATACGATTTTAGAAACACCTCATCTTCGTTGGAGATGAATCTATTTCCTATGAGCCATTTTTTCAACTTCGCAAACAGGAAAAAGTAGCTAGGAGCTAAATCTCGACTATAAGGTAGATGGTTCGAAGTGTATTTCAGGTAATTTTAGCATCTTATCTAACGCTGTGTGAACTGGCACGTTGTCTTGAAAAGAAATCACTTTTTTCTTCTTTAAATGTGGTCGTGCTTTCTTGATTGCATCAATCAATTGAGTAATTAACATATATAAGAACGCAAACGGCATCCGCCAACACAAAAATGAACTTGAGCACTTCCTTATGGAAAAGCAAATCGATATAATGATGATTGCTGAAACTCATTTGACAAGCAATAGTCATTTCAAAATTAATGGCTACACACTGTATGACACTAAAGATCCTCGTGGAAGGTCTTGTGGAGGCTCAGCAATTCTAATAAAAAATAGAATTAAACACTATTGTCTGCATGAGACACGTGAGGAGTATCCCCAAGCAACTAATATATGCATTGAATATTTGCATGAAAAAATCGTTATTTCTTCGATCTACTCACCGGCACGATTTTCAATAACAGAAAATCAGTATTCACTTTTTTTCAAATCACTTGGTTCTCGATTTTTAGCGGCTGGTGATTATAACGCTAAGCACACTTTTTGGGGATCATGTTTAATTTCCCCAAAAGGCCGTGTACTTTTTGACACAGTTTCCAAACTGGGCTTAGACGTGATTTCAAGCGGACATCCCACTTATTGGCCCTCGGACCGGCGAAAGATTCCAGATGTTATAGATCTTGGAGTTGCAAAAAAATTTTCCTTTAGAATGGATGCAAGTAGAGTCTTCATTAGATTTGTCATCGGACCACTCACCCACTATAATATCCGTTTCGTTCCCCCAGGAGGTTGGCTCCCCGTATAGTGACTTGGCGTTCGCCATCACTAGAGTTAATTGGCTAAAATATAAGAAATATTTGAGTACTCATTGTACAGAAAATATTGCCCTAAGAACCCCTGAGGATGTTGATATATCAATTAAAGATTTTTCTGAAGACCTTAAACTGGCCGTGCAACATGCTACCACTACCCATACGAGGTTCAGAAATGAGAACAATAGCACCTATTCATCTGAAATTGAGCAACTTTTGTCAGAAAAAAGAAGAGTTAGAAGAGAATGGCAACTTCGCAGGTCTCCCCAGCTTAAAAGCAGGCTACGGGAGTGCATAACTCAGTTAAGAAATCTGCTTCAAATTCAAAGAATGGCTTCCCTCAAAAATTATCTAGCAGATCTTGATGGTAGCCCGCAAAGCGACTATTCTCTATTGAAAGCGACAAAAGGTCTGAAAGGACCCGTAATAGATAAGTCACCTTTGCGAACTTCATCTGGCGACTGGGCAAGAAGTGATTCTGAAAAAGGGATGGTGTATGTTAATCATTTGAAAAACGTTTTTACTGCAAATGATACAGTGGATATTGTAGCTGAATTTCCGCCATATGCTGTTAGACCGCCTGTGCCTTTGAGACTTAGTTTTCAAGATGTCGAAAACGTTATAAATAAAGTAAACTCAAAAAAAGCTCCAGGTTTTGACAAAATTACTGGCAAAATGCTTGTACAGTTACCTCGTGTTGCTAGAAGAATTCTTCTTTTCATTTTTAACGCTATTTTGCGCCTAGAATACTATCCTGCAGAGTGGAAGGTGTCTATGGTTACTATGATACCCAAGCCAGGGAAGGATCCCACTAAAGTAGAGTCATATAGACCAATAAGTCTACTGCCAACAATTTCAAAACTTTTCGAAAAATTGTTAATAGCGAAGTTGACTCCAATATTGAATGATGTAGGATGCATCCCGGATCATCAATTTGGTTTTCGGGCTAAACACAGCACCATAGAACAAACGCATAGACTAGTTAATGTTATAAGAAAGACTTTTGAGGACAAAACGTATTGCTCAGCTCTATTCATTGATGTTTCCCAAGTTTTTTTGTTTTTTTTTTTTTTTTTTTGTTAAGCGTTTTTATTTATTGAATCTTCAAAATGAACTAACAATAAGTATTCAAATCTTAATACTAAATATTAAAAATCTTAATACTAAATATTAAAATATTGATAAAGTGTGGCACGAGGGATTAATGCACAAAATAAAGTTGAACTTGCCTGCAAACACTCACAAGCTTCTGGAAAGCTATTTATATGGCCGGAAGTTCGTTATCAGAGAAGGCGACTTTGTAAGCCCAACTCAGCCAATCGAGGCAGGAGTTCCCCAAGGTAGCATTCTGGGGCCTACTCTATATTTAATTTACACTTCTGACATGCCAACCAGATGTGGTATTCACACTTCAACTTTTCCAGATGACACAGCATTCTGCGGCGTACATGAAAACCATCAAGCAGCTTCGCGAAAATTGCAGGAGTATATTTCAATATTAGAGATATGGTTAAAACTTTGGAAAATTAAAGTTAATGAACAAAAGTGTACTCACGTTACATTCACACTGCGTAGACAAACATGTTCAGCTATCCAAATTAACAATTCACCTATTACGCAGCAAAATGAAGTCAAGTACCTTGGTATTCATCTCGACCGTAGGTTAACGTGGAAGCCTCACATTGACGCGAAAGTCACTCAGCTAAAATTAAAAGCAGCGCAATTAAATTGGCTTATGGGCAGAAATTCTACATTGAAATTAGATTGCAAACTTTTGTTATACAACGCAATACTAAAGCCTATATGGCGCTACGGAATTCAATTATGGGGCACCGCCTCAGCGTCAAACATTGAAAAAATTCAAAGGCGACAAAACAAAATTCTTCGAACAATTACTGCAGCTCCATGGTACGTAAAAAATTCCAGAATTCACAAGGATCTGTGTGTTCCACTGGTAAAAGATGACTTTTCAAAGCATGCGACAAGGTATATCAGCAAATTGGAACTTCACCCAAACCCTCTTGCAGGAAACATACTTAATTTTAGTGGCCACACTCGGTTGAGAAGAAGGGATACCGTTGCCACCATCAGAGCGTTAAGTAGGTGATTTTACCGATATAATATGCACATAATAAAACTTTTTGTCTAGCATTGGCTGGACTTAGTTAATTGATTGTATTTAGTAGTAAGATTTGAATACTTATTGTTAGTTCACATTGTGAAGATTCAATAAATAAAAAAAAAACTAATAAAAAAAAAAAAAAAATCAATCAATTGATCCATGATCCTTCTTCGGACCACTTCCACTAGTTTCCACCTATTCTTTCGATTGATTTTTGGTTTTAGGTGTGTAGTAGTGGACCCACGTTTCATTAGCAGTTATTAATGACGCCAAAAATTAAGAGAACTACCTTGTCCAAACACCGCTGTGAAGTGGTCTGTCGAACTTATTTTTGTTCGATATTGCGCAAACGCGGCACCAATTTTGCAAAATGTTGAAAATATTTTCATATGATGTGTTAGCAATTTCAACAATCTGACGTAACTTGACTCGTCGATCATTCATAACGATATAGAGGATTTTCTTGATATTTACTTCAATAACCTTTAGCCTTCCTATTGATGTTAGCAGTGCTTGTCCGGCCGCATTTAAATTCAGCAATGTAATGTTTTACCATGAAATCTGACGGAGCAGGCTCACCATAATGTTTATCGAGCTTTTATAATCGATGAATTTGGGTGAAATTTTAAGAGCTGATATTTAACAGATCGCAATTTAAAAAAAATTGTGTTTGTGCTACCATCTAACGCTAGGTAGCTTCAATATCAATCTGTCCTCGTAAGAGTACCTAGAAAACATTACAAAAAAGGTACAAGAACTATAAAACATTTTGTGAAAAAAAAGAAAAGAATACAAATAAATTTATTTAATGCAATATTCCGAAAGTGTACATTACGTCTTCGACCTACTTACTAAGTGAGTGAGATTGTATCCGAGCTGCCTACTGCCGGCTTACAAAATATGCGATATTATATTCGAGCTGCATACTGATAACTTACAACGTATGTTAGGAAGTAATGAGCTTTTGTTGGCAGAACACCTCACTCATTTACTTTGTGTGCAGCTGGTAGGTGTTCGCTCTTCAAATGCGGCCATGTGTATGATAATGTATACTAGGCTCAAATACGAGGGCTGATAAAAAAAATAACCGTTATTTTATTTATTTATTTTTTTAAAGTATTTTAATTGTTCATCAATAACTATCTTGTCCGCTTCAAAGTAATCCCTCTCAGATATATTACACTTATGTCAGTGTTTTTTGGTATCGCCAACAGCTCCTGTTTCGATTTTTCTTTTATCTCTTTTCTTTCATCGGTGTCTGCAGTTTTGGGATGAGGAAAAAGTCATCGGGGGCCAAGTCCGGTGAATACGGTGTTGAGACATGATAAGGGTTTTGGTCAAAAATTCACGCACAAGCATCGATGTGTGAGCTGGTGCAAAACCCATGATTGTTTTTTTTTCCACAATTCTATGCGTTTCTTACGAAATTGCTTCGTGCAAACTGCGCATAACTTCAAGGAAGTATTCCTTATTGACCGTACGACCTTGTGGCAAAAATTCATGATGCACCACGCCATTGCAATCGAATAAAACAGTGAGCATTTGATCAAACTTGGCGTGCTTTTTTTGGTCTTGGCCATTCTTGCGGATCATCGCCGTGATCACCATGAAATATTTTTTTTTGCTTAAAATCAGTCCTGGTAATAAAAGAAGGTTACTAAAATACAGAAAAAGAAAATTTCTAATATCGGTCCATATATAGACGAGGTAAAGCCTAAACCGATTTTTCCATGAAACATTTTTTTTTTGCTTTAAAGCAGTTCTGGTAATAAGAGGATGTTACTAAAATACAGAAAATGAAAATGTCCGATATCGGTCTATATATACCCGAGATATAGTAAAAACCGAATGTAATAGTTTTTTTCATATTAAAAGCAGTTCTGGTCATAAAAGGAGGTTACTAAAATTCAGAAAATGAACATTTCTGATAGCGGTCTATATATAATCGATCATATCAAATAAATATTTACGTGGATTGGTATTTTTTTTACTTGTTTTGTTTTTAAAAGTTGAGAATGTTAGACAAAGTAAAGTATACAAGATAATATTAAGGTGTGTATTAAGATGTGCAGAATACAATATAATGTCATAATTTGTGCAAAAAGTAATGCTTGTCACCATAGTGCAGTATTTTCTGTTACACTAATGCAAGCCTGTATTACACACACTCTTTAACACAGCAAAAATAGTGCTGCCACTGAAGTAGACAAATATTTGATTAAGCAACACGTAACGGTTCTTTTGATTGGCAAAGTTTCTAATGGAAATATATTTTTACTATTTCAGATAAAAATTACACAAATTTAAAGTAATAAGAGAATACTCAAATATGAACTGCAATTGAATAGTTTGCAGAGTAAAAAGTTTTAACAATATGTCCAGCCCCAGGCATCCACCTTCAAGTCCCCGTTATATTCCAAAAATGGAACAACATCATTACAGCTGGGATGAGTGTACCAGCGGTGGACAGACGACAGCTCCAACAACTCAAACTTCAGCTAAGGTTCCGGTACGAGCCGCATCCTCACCATTACCATACAAATGCCCAAAGCCAACCCGGTAAGATTCAAGTCCCAAGTATTTATTTTTTTTTTTTTCAAAGAATTGACTAAACCTAATTCTTTTTGAATTACATTGAATAATTTAGGTTCTATTAGATTATCAAAAATCAAAATTTGTGTTTTTTTTTGTTAGCGAGGAACTTTTACTATACAATACTGCTCTTCGGCGTGTTATATGTTTCCGTATAACCGGACGCCTGCGCAAATTAGAACGATTTTAGAGAGAAACGTTAGTAAAATAAAAAGAATTACTCAACGTAATGTGAATTGCTACATATAAATAATTAATTAAAAAGTCTATTACAACTTACAATTTATAAAGATTTGAAAGACACGATTTAGTGCAATCTGTTTTATTCATGTCACAGAGTTAATTTTTTCATCTTTCGGAAAAAATATAAAGCGGGTTTTATATCAAAGCTAATTATTATCCCCAGCCCGAAGTTTTTAAACAATAGTTTTCATGGAAATGTTACTGACATTATTTATAGAATTTAGAAGTTTAGAGCATTAAACATTTCATTATCGATTTTTGTATTTTCTACATTTTTTGTTAAAGAAACTCTCAAATTAAAATTGGTGGGAATGCATATGAATCAGGTGTTAAGACATCATCACTGCCACAACGCAGTCCTTCAGTACGTAGTAATTATAGTTTCCAAAGCAGTTACTCTGATGCAGCATCACCATCTTCACTGGGAAGTAGTCGATCAAGTAGTCGGGATATTCCTCCCCGTAGCCCCAAAATAACAACCACATTTGCAAACGAATGCAGTGATGATGGTGGACAATCTTCGGCATCTTACTATCATACACCGACGTCTGGTGCCAGAAGTCCTAAAGGATATTTTTCGCAAGAGAATTCAGTGGATTCGCCTTGCCTTCTGTACTGTGGCAATGAGACGTCAGTATCACCTCGACACAGTCCCCATGCTGCACGTAGTTTTGTTTTCGACGCCATTAGCCCAGTGCACGATTCCCCTGGTAGGAAATTTAAGTATTATGAACCAGTTTCGCCAGACGATGATGTTGATGATGGTGGCGATTATGACACTCAAGCGCCTCCTTTGTCTCCAAAATTATACCAGCCTAGGAGGCAAAATTCTAAACAAATTGTGCGATCAACTCTTGTGGATGAAATATCTAGATTTAGCAGTACAAATCAGTCCTGTAAGAACAGTGATGAATGGGAAATGGCAGTATGTTCAAACACTGGTAGTGATTATCAAGGTTTGGGTATTAACAACTATTATATGAAACGAGATTCTTGTGTCACAGAATGCACACAATTGTCCATGGAGTCCGAGTCAGGTACTGTGGCTACTACAACAACCTCTTTTAGCTATTCAGAGACATCCACGCATCAAACATCATCAGATCAGGCTCAAGATTTAAGTCCTTTGGTAGAGACAAATCCGGCTGCACGAGTACGTAACCGCCGACACGCCATAAATATCACTTCCAATCCTGGTTATCAGGTAAACCAATGATATAAACACGTATATCTTTTAACACTGCCTATAAATCATTTGATTTCCCAGGTTCTGCATAGCTCACATTCTACTTTGGATCGCACCTGTTCGGACAGTGTGGTTTCGTTGCGCTACAGAAAATCTACCAGCGATTTAACACAAGACACCGAAAATGATAAAACTAAACTTAAACATGTAGGTGAATCTTCAACACCCACGGCTGGAAGCTACAAGCCGCGTAGACGTGGCAGTTCAAAAGGGGGCTTAGCTTATTTGGCCAGTCGTCGTAGTTCCCGAGAATCAATGAAAAGTGCTTGCTCAAATGCTTCTCTTGTTTCAAATGATGATATTGGTCCACTGGCGTTCCAGGCTTCGAATCGTGGCCGTCAACGGAGAACATCAAATTTCTTAGAGTTACCAGGTTGGACAAGCACAAGTTATATATAGTTTTCTCTTCTATAATAACACTATTTATTTTACATATAGTGCCTGACCATTTTAGGCCACGAGTTTGTTCATTACCAGACCGTCCTTACAATCCTCGTGCCAGTGATGATTTATATCGTCTGCGGCATTTTTCGATCAGTAAAGGAAATGTAGTCAATTGTGGTGATTCGATTATATCCAGACGTTCGCGTAGTAATACAAGTGTAAACTCCACAAACAGCCGGTAAACTTAAACTTTAGAAAGAAGATCTTCAAAACCTAAAAATTGCTTTTGAGTCTTTTTGATACTTACACTTACACACGTACATCAAAATGAAAGAGCCTTCTTGTTAACAATAGTGTGTTGTAAACATTTTTGCAGTGCCAGTGAGAGATCTCCGTTTGAGGGTTCCTGTTGTGGTGGTGGTTACGCTAATGTCGATTCAGTTCCTGCTTCTCCAGAAGAAGAAGAAGATGACTCTGAAAATTACGAGCCTCCTCCACCTCCACGGTACCGTGTTGTTATGCTGGGCGATGCTGGAGTTGGCAAAACCGCTTTGGTGAACCAATTTATGACTTCCGAATATATGCACACTTACGATGCCAGTCTAGGTAAGTTGATTCAACTAGTCTGGCATTTAAATCAAATACTTGTGTATGTAGGAATTTGTTAGTTCTTGCAAGTAATTTTTTAAACCACATTTTTTTAAAGCACAGCACAGTAAGTTCATATTCACTTTCTTCTCACAAAAATGTCCAGTGTACATTTTATGTTAAACTAATGTTAATAAGAAAAGCTTAATGTTGTTGTTTCGTTTAAGAAAACTTGGTATTTTTTATTTAATAATAAAATTTTGAGTTTTAGATGACGAATTTGGGGAGAAGACTGTAAGCATTTTATTGGACGATGAGGAATCCGAGTTGGTGTTTATTGATCATCCAAGTGTAGAAATGAGTGTAAGTCATTAGAAAAGTTTGCATATTACAATTTATATATTGGTGTGATCTTCAGGCTCTTTAAATGATAAGAAAAATCTGCGGCTTCAACCAAATCCACATAATTTCTTCTATAACAAAGTAATTTTAAATTGTCATGGAAATATTTAGCTTTTGTATGGATCTTATTCAAGCATAGTTGAGTAAATTGGCACCTTATTGTTTGCGGACATTTGGAACCCCAACAACGGTCTTTCGGCTTTAATTTCATACGGCTTCATCGTTGAATTGACAGTTAACTTAAACCGATTTTTCCATGAAAATGTCGTGTAAGCAAATTTAACCAACTTTTGTTTGCTTAACAGCAGTTCTGGTAATAAAAGAAGGTTATTTAAATATTCTAAATGAAAATTTTCGACATCGGTCCATATATTCCCAAGATATAGACTTATCAAATTTTTTCATGAAAACATTAAACAAATTTTTTTGCAGAACTGGTTTTAGTTCTGGCAATAAAAGGAGGTTACTAAAATACAGAAAATGAAAATTTCCGATATCGGTCCTTATACGAGTATATCCGAAATATAGTCTAAACCGATTTTTCCGTGAAAAAAATTTTTTTTTGTTTAAAAGCAGTTCTGGCAATAAAAGCAGGTTACTTAAATACAAAAATGCAAATTTCGCTTTATATACACAAGATATAACTTAAACCGTTTTTTTCATGAAAGATTACCTTTTTAGCATTGCGATTACAAGGAAAAAACATTTTTCCCCGATATCCGCCATATACATATATC
The DNA here is from genome assembly GCA_914767995.1 of Thecocarcelia acutangulata. NCBI lineage: Eukaryota > Metazoa > Arthropoda > Insecta > Diptera > Tachinidae > Thecocarcelia > Thecocarcelia acutangulata. The sequence continues at coordinate 47,424,896 of OU612098.1, read as the reverse complement.
CGAACATATTTAGTTCAAATTTGTTAAATTTACTAAATATGTATGTACATTATTGATAAATAATTGAATTTATTGAATATTTCTAATATTATATGATGGTATTTTATTCAATTGAGTTTCTTATTCACTATTTTAGCTTCTAGCATTGATACCAATAAAAATGTATAAATAACTTGTCATAATAGCTTGTCGACATATAGATAGGTGGGAAACATTAGAAACAAGCTATTTATAATTTTTTATTGGTAATTATTTTTAATTATAACAATAACTGCCGTGTTCAATAACTTATGATCAAAGAAGACAGGAAACAAAAAACAAGTAAGAGTGTGGTATATTCGGTATTTTATATTCTAAAATACCCTTCACGATAGTCACGTATATGTATAGTATATATTACAAATTTGAACTAAATATGCTCGGTTATAAATGAACCGATATCGGAATTTTCTATTTTCTGTATTTTAGTATCCTTCTTTTATAACGATAATTGCTTTTTAGCCGAAAAAAAAGGATAATGGAAAAATCGGTTTAGGCTATATCTCTGGTATGTATGGACTGACATCGGAAATTTTAATTTTCTCTATTTGGTACTAGAAATGCGTTTTAGCAAAAACAAGTTGTTTAAGTTTTTCGTGAAAAAATCGGTTTAGGCTATATCTCGGGTATATATGCACCGAAATCTGGAACATTTTTTTTTTGCTTTTTAGCCGCAATGCTTACTAGTTGTGTGAAGTTTGAAGCAAAACAAGCAACTTTTTTTCAAAAATTTTCATACAAAATTGCAAAACAATTTATTTTTTCGGAATTTTAATTATATATCTCAGCAATAGCAGACCCGTGAATCGATTAAGTAATATAAACAAGTTTCTAAGTCTAATGGTTTTCTCAGAAACGGTATTTAAACGGCGGACAGACGGACATCGCTTAACCGACTTTTCCATTCTTTCTGATTCAGAATATATATATATACTTTATAGGGTCGCAAATGAAAATTGTAGAAATTACAAACGGAATCACAAACTTATATATACCCTTAACATTTTTGTGAAGGGTATAAAAAGTTAAGAGAAGTTAAACGTTAAAGTAAGAAACTGCTGTTGCTTAATGGAAAACAGTTTGATTTATATAATGAAAATATTCTATTTAGATCTTACTAAATAAAACACTATTGGTACCACGATTTATCTGTATACTTGCCAGATCGCTGATTATTCGCAACAGGATGAATACGACACTCGTGTGTAGACAGCTAGGCGAAACTCTGGTTTCAAGGCACGTCTTACCTGCAGGCCAGCCACTGACCAAACTCCCTGAATATGCTGATGCTCACGCTTTTATAATCTACGATGAGCACACATACACGTACTAGCACCTACGCGCAACGATATGTGCGGCTGTGTTTAGCAAACATTGTCTCATGGTTGATTTCAAGGTGCATTAACGTATACACGGTGGCAGCACTACGGCATGTGAATTTTTTGCTACTGGCAATATAGTAAGCTATTTACGTCAAATGTATTGTTTACATTTTTGAAAGTGAATTTAGTGTTTTATTCTGAATCAAACATATACAAATTATTTTGTGAACATAAAAATAATTCAAATAAATATAATTTATAATTATGAAAAGGTAAATTCATAGTTTGTAATTGTGAAAATAGTTACAAATATTTTTGATAAACATAGCTTACCAGATGCCTGTTTTTGTTGTGTTGTTGTAATTTTGCTCTAGTGCTGCCACCGTGTATACGTTAATGCACCTTGGTTGATTTATTCATTGTGTGGTGGTGCCATCTACACTGACCGTTAATTTTAAATACAATTTTCAAACTTAGAAATAATTTAACCTACATTACATGTAACTTATTATACTAAATTAATTATTAATTCAAAAGCAAATATAACAACGCTTCTTGCGTTAATAATAATAAATGAAATTACCAAATGAATAAGTGAATGAATACAAATATACGAAAAACGTGAACATGACTTCACGTGTGTTGCTCCAAAACGAGGCCTCCGACTTTGGGTGTTACAAGGTGATTCCCCGTTTAGTGAATTGGCGCTGACCGAGAGTCAGTTGGCTAAAATATAAAAAATATTTGAGTACACATTGTACGGACAATTTCGCCTTGAGAACTCCTGAGGTTATTGATATATCAATTAACGATTGCATGCTACCACTCATATCATATAAGATCCAGAAATGAGAACAATAGAACTTATTCGTCTGAAATTGAGCAACTTCTGTCAGAAAAAAGAAGACTGTTAAAACTAGGCGAGGGGAATGCATATCTCAGTTAATAAATCTGCTTGAAATCTAACGAATGGCTTCCCCTGAAAACTATCTGGAAGGTCTTGATGATACTCCTCAATCCGATTATTCGCTATGGAAATCGACAAACGGTCTGAAAAGACCCGTAATAGGTAAGCCACCTTTGCGAACTTCAACTGGCGACTGGGCAAAAAGCGATTCTGAAAAGGGGATGGTGTATGTTAACCATTTGAGAAATGTTTTTACCACAAATGATTGAGCGGATGCTGCAGCAGAGTTTCCGCCATATGCTGTTATACCACCTGTGTCTTTAAAACTTAACTTTCCAGATGTCGAAAACTTTATCAATAACACAAACCCCAGAAAAGCTCCAGGCATTGATCAAATTATTCGTAAAATGCTGTAAGTAAATTATTGGTAAAATGCAATAAGTTGCTTCTTGCGTGTATTTCGTTGGTAAATCACCTTTCCAACGCTCTGATGGTTGCAAGGGTGTCCATCTTTCTCAGTCGAGTGTGGCCACCAAAGTTAAGGATGCTACGTGCGAGAGGATTCGGGTGAGACTCAAGTCTGTTAATGTATATTATCGCGTGTTTTGAAATTTCATCTTTTACTAATAATACACCTAGATCTTTGTGAATTCGAGAGCTTTTAACATACCATGGAGCTGCAGTAATTGTGCGTAGAATTTTATTCTGCTGCTTTTGAATTTTTTCAATATTGGATGCAGAGGCGGTACTCCACAGTTGAATTTCATAGCTCCATATTGGCTTTAGGATTGCGTTATACAACAAAAGTTTGCAATCTAACTTCAAAGTAGAATTTCTGCCAATGAGACAATTTAGTTGCACCGCTTTTAATTTCATCTGAGTGACTTTAGCGTCAATGTGAGACTTCCACGTGAGCCTACGTTCGAGATGAATACCAAAGTATTTGACTTCACTGTGTTGCGGAATAATGTGGTTGTTCATTTTTATAGCTGAACAGGTTTTTCTTCGTAGTGTGAATGTAACATGGGCACACTATTGTTCATTTACTTTGATTTTCCAAAGTTTCAGCCATTTCTCCAATATATTATTATTATTGGATGGGATATGGCCCTCATCTGCCATTTGCACTGCGACCAATGGTGATCTATTGTGCGTCCCTTGCCCCATTATGGGTTGAGTATGTCAAGAAAACGGAGAAGCTCCATCATAGGGAGTGATATTAAGTCACATTCGCTTAACATATAAGCTTGTAGTAGCCTATATCTTCTGTGTCCCAGTGCTCCACATTGGGTGATTAAGTGCTCTATTGACTCCTCTTCATCACCGCAGAATCTGCAAATGTCTGTGTTGGAAATACGCACCCTTTCCAGGTGCTTGTAGCAGTTATAATGACCTGTAAGTACACCTGTCAATGTTCTAAGACTTTTCCTGTCCAGTTTTAGAGCACGTTCGGCTCTCTTTTTACCAAAGTTTAGAAATTTCTTTGAGTGTTCAAGACCAACTGTCTCGTTCCAATGTTGTTCAACGATGGACACCGTCCATTTATTTATCTCCTCATTCAGGAGACCCTTATTGAAGCCAAAAGTGGGAGTGGGTCCAATAAAAGTCCCCTCTGCTCCTTTCTTGGCATAAATGTCAGCCATTTCATTGCCATGATGCCCTTCATGTCCTGGCAACCAGATCAGGATGACCTGGTTCTAGCTTGCCAGTTCATTTAGCTTGTTGTGACATTCCAGTACTAACTCGGATGGGAAGACACAACTGCTCAGGGCCTTCAGCACTGATTGGCTATCGGAGAGTATTTTTATCAGCACTCCCTTGTGTCCCCTGTGGGAGAGTATTTCAACCGCTTCCCTTATTGCGTATAGTTCCGCTTGGAAGATTGTGGTGTCTTTGCTAAGGGTTATATATTTGCGTGCTCTAGGCCCCACTATTCCCGCTCCAACACCTTGGAGCGTTTTGGATCCATCCGTGTTCCACTTTTGTGAACCATCCCGCAACCATCTTGGGTTCATGCTCCATTCCTCCCTTGTTGGGAAGATGGTCTTAAACTTCCTGGCAAAGGAGTTAGAAGGATCTATAAGGTCACTTGTTTGGGACATATCGATTACGTCTCTGAAATCCTTTAGGATTGCAAGATGTCCAATAAGGTTTCCTGCCTTAAGTTTTTCCCTTTTGTAAATTGAGATGGCCTGAACGGCCGCCTCTTTTTGCACAGCTACGTTAAGCGGTGTTAGGTTCAAAAGAGCTTCCATGCCTATCGTTGGGGTGGTTTTCATCGCCCCTGTGATACATAGGCATGCAAGTCTCTGAACCTTGCGAAGTCTTGATATGACTGTTACTTGTTTGGTTTTTACCCACCATACTACAGCCCCATATAGTATAGTGAGTCTTACCATTTGGGTATATAACCAGTACGTCCTCTTAGGGCTTAGGCCCCAGGATCTCCTCAGTAGTTTCTTGGCAACCCAGAGGCTTGTTGTTGCCTTTTTTATAACCGATACGAGGTGCGGTTCCCATGTGAGTTTCTTAACCAGGACTATGCCTAGATATTTTACCTCTGTCTTGGGAGCAACCTCAATACCGTTTATCCTTAGAGTAGGGATCATTACTTCCCTTTTTTTGGTGAATGGCACAATTGTCGTCTTTTCAGGGTTTATTGAAAGCCCTTCCCTCTGCACCATTCCCATGTTGTGTCTAATGCATTTTGCATCAGCATTCCCATCGTGTCAGGATGATCGCCCCTGATTGTCACGCAGATGTCATCTGCGTATCCAATGGTTTTGTATCCCTTTCGGTTAAGGAGCCTGATGAGGTCGTCAACAAGTACTGACCATAGTAGGGGAGATAGTACTCCACCCTGAGGGCATCCTTTGACCGCAGTGACACAACGTTCAGCGGAGCCAATTGAGGCTCTTACTGTCCTTTGGTTCAGCATGTTGCTAATCCATTTTACTATTGCCGTGTCAGTTCCTCTATTAGAGAGTGCTGTTTCCATAGCAAGGAAGTTTGCATTATTGAAGGCACCCTCTATGTCCATGAATGCACATAGAGCAATCTCCTTAGAGATCAAAGCCTTTTCGATATCCGTTACCAGTTTGTGTAGGGCCGTGACCGTAAACTTGCCCTTTTGGTAAGCAAATTGTTGTCCATGAATCGGACGTAAGGTGATTGATTACCTCTTCTCTGAGGTATATATCTAATAACTTCTCCATGGTTTTTAGCATGAAGGAGGATAGACTAATTGGTCTGTTTGACTTGGGAGAGTCTGGAGGCTTATTTCCCCCTTTCGGTATGAATATAGCCTTCACCTCCCTCCATATTTTTCGAATATATCCCAATAGTAAACTTGATCTGAAGATTTTCACCATAGTTCGTATGACCGTGGTATTGCTTCTTGATAATAGTGCCGGAAAAATTCCATCCGGTCCTGGTGATTTGTAGGGTTTGAAGGCATTTACTGCCCATTCTACCCTTTCAAATGTTATTATCCTCTTGATGAGTCATCATCCCATGATTTGAGTTTGCCGTCACATTTTGCGTGTCCGCATTTGTATTTAGTGTACAGTCTGGGAAGTGAGTCCTCATAAGAAGCTCTAAAGTCCCATGGAATGTATTTGTACAGGTCCCATCTGGTTTCCTGAGTGTGCCTATTGGTTTAATCGGCCCTTTTGAAAGCGCTTTATGCAGCCTAGCTGTTGCTGGGACATCTTTGAGATCCTCACAGAGAGCCTTCCATGAGTTTCTCTTAGATCTCCTAAGCTCTTTGTTATATGTCGTCAGGGCCTTCCTATACTCTTCCCATTCTTTGGATTTCTTGGACTGTTGAACTCTGTTCTGGCTGCTTTACGCAGTTTTTCAAGATTTTTGTTCCACCACGGAACCCTCTTCGTGGAGGATTTTATTTTGGTGGGACAGTTATCGTGAAAGGAAGATATGATAAGATTTGTCAAATCTTCCACTGAGGCGTCTAGCTGTCCTGTTGATGAAGTGGGAAACACTTCAACCAGTTTGTTGCCCTGGGATTTCTGTACAGCGACGTGCTCTTCATTAGTCCCTTTATTTCAAATAAGATGTGTTTATGATCCGACTTTCCAGTCACTGATCATGTCAAAAGATTTGTTGGTTATGAGGGTCAGATCTAGAACCTCTTCCCTAATGGCATTGCTAAATGTTGGACTATTCCCCCTATTAGCTATTTCCATATCAGTAGATAATAAGTATTCAAAGAGTGACTCACCTCTAGTGTTGGTGTCCGTGCTTCCCCATACTGTATTGTGGGCATTTGCATCACAACCAATTATTAAGGTCTTGCTGTGTTGCCTGCAGTGCTCCACTAGACCCTTGATTATGGATGGTGGTGCTTCATTTATGTCTCCCGGGAAGTAGGCCGAGGCAATAACAACCTCTATCCTACTACCGTTTGACTCAGCTTAAACTAGCGCCACTGCTGTGTCGCCATCTGTGTACTCTGTAAGAGGCAAATAGTTAATATTATTGTTCATGATAAGTGCAGCCCTTGGTTTGGCTGCGCCCGTGTCATAAATTACCTGTGTATTTTTAATATTGAGACCTTGAATACGGCCGCTTGTTATCCAGGGCTCTTGTAGGAGCCCTATGTTGGTGGTGCCCCAAGCAAATCTTGTACTTATTTCGGCCGTTGCAGCCCTAGCGTTGTGAAGATTTGCTTGGATGCACTTTATTTTGCCCCTTCCGTGCTTTGACCCGAAGGAGGACTTACGCCCTCTTCCTCTAGCCCCACTTCCTGCATTTGTTGCACTAGCTTATCCGTGGTTATATTTTCAGTTTTCAGCTTCATGGCGGTTTGACCAAAGCGGTAGTAGATCTTCCCGCCTGATTCCTTTAAGCTGGCCGCTGATTTTTGGTCCACGGATAGAACCAGTGTTACTAGTGAACCCTTCTCTGCTCTTCTTAGTAGTCGCCATGACTCGATGACGACGCCTTCGTTCTGCCCCTGTATAAGATCAAGGATCTTATTTGTTTCCAATTTGGTGGAGCTGGGGAAGTATCCCACCGCGATACTGAATTGAGGAATTTTGAACTCCTCTATGGCCCATATTGAGGCCCCTTCCCAGGGTGTTGAGTCGGTAATGTTCTCCTTCACCCAGTCCACCGATTTGTTGTCCTTACAGTGTAGGACAATGTACCCTGCCTTATAGATACAGCCTAGAAAGGCAGGTTTTGTGGCCTTGTTTTTGCCATCTATTATTTTTTCCAGTAATATTTTCTGGATGGAGTCCATCTGCTCTGCTGATAGAGCAGTGTTAGGGTAGTCTCTTGCGAGAATTGCCAACTTGACTCCTGTAGTGACGTCCTTGTATGAGGCAGTGGGCCGCCTCTGCTTGGTCGTCACTACTTTTTTTGCTGCCGCTTTTGCTGCTCGTGAGGTGAACGGTTGTTCGTCCGTTAGCCTCTTCTTTCTTTGACTGGCTTCCGGAGGCGTTTCTTCCTCAGACCTTTGCCTTTTTGGGCCTTGTTCTTTGCCCTTGCCCTCTTCATTTTGCAGGGTCATAGGCTGTCTGGCCTTAAGGTACGCCTCTTCCTTACTAAGGCCTTGTTTTAATAAGTAGACCAGCCTTTTTTTACCCGCTCCGCTGATTCTTTTAGGCCTCATTTCAGAGTCGGTTTTGCTGGGAGTTACTCCCGCCCCAGCCGAGGGTTTTTCTGCCTCTTTTACTATTTTTCGAGGTTGATATGCCTCTTTGTTGAAGCTCTCTTGGCTGCTTCCGCCATTATTTTTATTTTGTTCTGTGTTCATTTTGGTCCCACGAGTATAGGGGAAAGACGGTCCACTGCACCAGAGCCCCGGTAGCGCAGTAAGGCACTTATTAAAATGGGACCTTGCCTGAGCATCCCAAGTCCGCATACTAGGAACTAGATTAACCCACTAGCCATTCATCCCTCGACGTATGCTGTTCCCTCTTGGATTAGGGTTTGTGTAGAGTTTTCTCTCTCAGCCCGACTATATTAGCCAGACCCCCAGCAGAGACATGACCTTACTGGTTGGCCTGTTCCCAGCGGCCACCACGAGGAGGTTATAGCCACACTTCTGCACAGTCTAGCAGTTACGGCACAGTGCACACTGTGCACTGCGTTGATCCCCTTACATAGACTTGCAGCTGAGCGCCTTTCTCCAATATAAGAATATGATCTTGCAAATTTCGTGATTTTAATTTATAGTCTTCATGGACACTGATGAATGCTGTATCATCTGCAAAAGTTGAAGTGTGACTTTTGCAGCTCGTTTGCATGTCTGAAGCATAAACCAAATATAAAGTTGGACCCAATATGCTACCCTGGGGAACTCCAGCTTTGATTGGCTGAGCCGAGCTTTTGCAATCACCTTCCTTAACGACGAATTTCCGGTAATATAAGTAGCTCTCTAACGGCTTGTGCAGGTTTGCAGGCAAGTTTAATTTTATTTCATGAGTTAAGCCTTTGTGCCACACTTTGTCAAAAGCTTTGGAAACGTCAATAAATAGAGCTGAGCAATATTTTTTATCTTCGAGCGCGTTTCTCATACACTCAACAGCCTGTGTGTCTGTTGTATGGTGCTATGCTTAGCCCTAAAACCGAATTGATGGTTAGGAATACATCCTACTTCATTCAAGATTGGGGTCAACTTCGTCATTAGCAATTTCTCGAACAGTTTTGAAATTGTTGGTAATAGACTTCGGCCTATATGACTGAACTTTTGACAGACACCTTTCACTCAGTAGGAAAATACTCGCGACGTAAAATAGCATTAAAAATAAAAAGGACGATTCTTTTAGCTACTCGGGGTAACTGCACGTAGAAAAAAATATATGGTTGATACGACAATATTCTAAGGGCAGCATATTATTGTTGAAGTATATGGTTATACCCAATAACATTATATTGTTATATTTAAAACGTCAAAACATAGCATAGTATTGTAAAAAAAAAAAAATGTTATAAGTAACCATGCTATATTTGGGTATAAAATTGTTATAATATTAAGTAACCATAGTATTAATACTGAAGTCACCAAGTAATTGTCATACTTAACCATATAATTATACCAGCCAATCATACTTTCCTCACAAACCTTCATTAAGTAAACATACTAATGTGGTAAATAACTTTATTGTAAACATATTTTTCTTATAATTTGCACAATTTCATATACTACATATATAATTTAGTTAATTAAACAAAAAACATGGAAAGTGTGTAATATAATTTTATAATATTTATCGTATAAAGTAAATACAAAAAAATAATTGAGTTTAATCCTCTCATCAGCTTTTAATATTGATAGCATCTTGCAAAATAATTGTATATATAACCGGTTTGCATTTCAACCGAATTAATGCAAACATCTCTTCTCGGAAGTTGAAATATCCATTAGCTGTAATAAAACAAAAATAGTTATTAAGTATTTCGTTGCGATTTTAATTATATATGTATGTAATATATTAGCATATTAATATGGTTGCATATATTATTGGACTCACCACATATATTTATGTCTACATCTTAATATTAAATATACTTACCTTCTTAACTTCGTGAACATGTAATTTAAATATATGATTTTTCTACTATTTCGCGTTTTCTCCTTTTTTTTCTATAATATAAATATTTTTGTATATATTTTTTTTTTAAATTGAAAACAAAAAACAAATTTTTCCTTCCAAAGAAAACCCGAAACTGAAATCAAATTATATGTCAACGACTAGAATGAAAATATCGTTAATGACAACAATAACAAGTTTATACTATAAACTCACTTTTGTTGCAAGTGAACCAGCGTATTATACATACGATAATAACAATTATTTTAGTATTAGATGTAATAAAAGCTATCGTTGTTTTAAAAAAAATTCTCACAATTGTTATTATTGTATGTAACCATATCTTAAAGTATAAAGATGTTGAAAATAGAATTATAGAAATGTACACAGTAAAATATTTATAGAGAAACAAACTATAATTATATTGATAATACAACGTTTTTGACAATGATACATAATGTTATAGAATATATACTAGTGTTGTTGCAGCCATATTTCAAGCTGTCTTTTTTCTGCGCGTGCACAAGCATTTTGTTGGTAATTTTATCAATACCTGGAGTTTTTCTGGGGTTTAAGGTAAAAGGTACAGGAGGTCTAACGGCATATGGCGGCATATCAGCTTCAGCATTCAGTCCGTTAATGGCAAACAGTTTTCTCAAGTGGTTAGCGTACAGCATCCCCTTGTTGTCCCCAGTTGGAGTACGAAAGGGTGGCCTAGCTCTAACGGGTCTCTTTAATCCTCTTGATGCTTTCCACAAAGAATAATCGGAGTAAGGACTACCATCGAGGCTTACGAAATAGGTTGTGAAGGAAGCCACTCTTTGGACTTCAAGCAAATTTCTTAGTTGACTTATGAATTTTCGAAGCTTAGCTTTAAGCTGGGGAGACCTGCGAAGTTGCCATTCTCTTCTGATTCTTCTTTTTTCTGAGTGAAGGTGTTCGATTTCAGAAGAACTAGTTCTGCTATTCATATTTCTAAAATTTGTAGTGGTAGCATGTTGCACGGCTTTTATAATATTTTGGGAAAAATCATTAATTGACTCATCAATATCCTCTGGAGTTCTCAAAGATATATTTTCCGTACAATGAGTATTTAAATATGTTTTATATTTTAGCCAATTCCCTCTAGACTGGAATACACCTATGTCTTTAAGTGGGGATCCAGTGTCCTGGGGGAAACATATAGAGACAATAGTAGGCGAGTGATCGGAGGACAAATCCAATGAAGGCTCCACATGCATCCAATCTAAGGGGATGTTTTTACGATTCCAAAATCAATAACATCTAGGATCTTTCGCTGGTCAGATGTGTGTTTAGCATTATAGTCACCAGCAGCTATAAATCGGGATCCAATTAAAGTAAACAAATTTGAGTAATGGTTTTCTATAACTGAAAGCCGTGGCGGGGAATAAATTGATGAAATTACCAATTTACTTTGAATGTGCTCAATACAAATATTTGTTGCTTGAGAATATTCTTCACATTTAACAAGTAATGTTTAGTTTTATTATACCCTTCACAAAAATGTAAAGGATATATATAAGTTTGTGATTCCGTTTGTAATTTCTACAGTTTTAACTTGCGACCCTATAAAATATATATATTTTGAATCAGAATTAATGGAAAAGTCGATTAAGCGATGTCCGTCTGTCCGCTGTTGAAATACCGGGTCTGAGAAAACCATTAGACTTAGAAACTTTTTTCTTTCACCATTCTTTTACCCCATCGATTCATGGGTTTGCTATTGAAAGTCAGTAATATCGGTCTACTTATAGCTGAGATATATTCAAAATTCCGAAAAAAGCCATTTTTTTTTTGCAATTTTCTATGAAAATTTTTGGAAACAAAAGTTGTTTGTTTTGCTTCAAACTTCACACACTTATTAAGCATGGTGACTAAAAGGCAAAAATTTTTTTTTTCAGATATCGGCCATAGGGCCCGGGATATAGCCCAAATCGGATTTTTAATGAAAATATCGCATAGGCGAAGCTAAACAACTTTTTTTTACTTAAAAGTAGTTCTGGTAATAAAAAAAGGTTATAAATATAAGTTAATAACTAACATATTTCTCTTTCTAAAAGTTCAATCCCCTCTGTCACAATTCAATTGCTGATTATTAAAAATTACTTACTTAAAGTGCTGACGATGTGTCTGCATCGAATGCACCTCAAATTGTTCACGTTGCAATCAACGTGATGATTGTTGATCTAGATTGTTGTTCTATAGTTATTAAGTATTATAATATTAAGTAACAAGCCCGAGCAAGAAGACATAGTCTTCCGGGAATAATTGTAAAAAAATAATATACAATAAAACAGAGAAACAGAAGACATAGTCTTCTCTTTGTTAAATATATTAAACAAGTATTTTATTAAGTGGCGCCGGAGCTAAAAGGAGACATCTTATAGGCTCGCAACATATTCAACCCTCAAGGACCTCAAGAAGCTAATCAGTGGACTTGTTTTGTTGCAGCTTATTCCAGCTGTCCTTAAGAAGTTCAATAAGCTGGACACATCGACGCCTGGATTGATCAAGACAGCGTGTATTGCAAAAGGTGCAGCCAGAGGATCCTGAGTAATCAACCCAGAACGAAAAGGAGACATCCGAAGCTGCCAGCAATAAAAGATGTGGGGTATCAATATTGTAATGTAAGTAATTCTAGAACATTTTAATTGAAATTAAAAAAAAGAGAATAAGTGATCTGTGACATTAAACAAATGTAAACAAGTTTTTAATTCAAATCGGCCTAAGAAATAAAATAAAAAATAGTTTTAATAAAAGTTTTAAAAAAAATTCGCTTTAAGAAATGAAATAAAAATGATTGAAGCTAAAAATGTTTAAATAAAAATTGGCCTTAAGAAAAAATATAAGAATTAAATAATTTAAAAAAATTTTGATACAAAAAGAGATTAAGTAAATCTAAAAAATCAATTGGGCTTAAGCGCAAAAGTGAATAAAAATCATTAAAATAAATATTTAATTAAGAAGCAAGAGAAAATTTTTTGTTTAATATTTTGATATATTATAAAAACAAAAAATCAGGGAATAATACAAAAATTATAAATCTATAAAATGTATCCTCGAATGAAAAATACACCAAGAAAATAACTTGTGAAAAGAAAAGCAAAGAATTCAACAAGTAAAGGAAAGCAAAAGATAGAAGAAATTGAAGAAATATAAAAAAGCAGGAAGGAAAAATATTGTTAAAAACTGTGCGTTCTTGATGAACTTTGACTTAATTCAATGAAAATTTTTTTAATTTAAGAAGTATATAACATTTTTCTGTTTTTTAACATCGCTGCCAAAAATCAAATTAGACTTTGCACGCAAATAATTTTTGTGTCTTACAAGAAATAAGATCTTTCTTTATTTTATTTTTTATCTGTTTGTTTTTTATTGTTTTTGTTGCAATATTTAATTCAGCTTATCAATATTAAAGTCCCGTTAACATGGCTAATCCCAACAACCTAATAAGACCACCTGTTCTTAACACTCCTAACTCCGAACCAATCCCAAACCCATCTGTAGAACCGCAAAATTTTCAAATGAGTGCCGAACTAGAGAATAGGATAGCTTTCATCTGTGCACAACAGTGTAGGAGTATTGTACAATCTATAATAAACCCCAATGCGGACATAAATTACGGAAGTGACCAAACCATAGAGGAAAGATACAGGGAAAATTTAAATGACTTAGACAAAATACCAGATATAGTAAGAAGTTTGAGGGAATTTTCTGGAAACCCTTCCGAATTTAGTTCATGGAAAAAAAGTGTCGATAGGGTACTACAAATTTACAACTCAATGAGGGGAACTCCAAAATATTATGGAATCCTAAGTGTAATTAGGAACAAAGTAACAGGGAATGCAGACATCGCATTAGAATCATACAACACGCCACTAGACTGGAATAGTATAGTAAGATGTTTGACCCTACATTATGCCGATAAACGTGACTTAGGCACACTGGAGTACCAAATGACTGCACTTATCCAAGGAAGAAACACTATTCAAACCTTTTACCAACAAGTCTATTCGCACCTATCCTTGATATTGAATAAAATTGGGTGCATGGAAATGGGACAAGAGTCCTTGCGACTTTTGACTCAGACATATCGAGACAAAGCCCTCGATACTTTTGTAAGAGGCTTGAACGGAGACCTACCGAGACTCCTAGGTATTCGTGAACCTTCAGATCTTCCACAAGCACTACATCTTTGCTTGAAGTTTGAAAACCAACATAATAGATCAGAATATGCGAATAAGCATCAAAACCATAAGCATCGTCATCAGCCACCACTTCCTTCAATGCGTAATTTAAACACACAAAATTATAATAGACCATTTTACCCAGAACTAACATTTCAACACTCTACCAAATATAATACCCCTATGAACAGTATGCAACAAAATACATTTAGAAATCAACAGCCTTTTCCTTACCATAACCCCCAACCAACGTTTCAACCGCATCACCAAATGCGACAACGGTTCCAATTTCAACCGCCAAGACCAACAGAAACCAAACCCCAACGATCTGAACCTATGGAAATTGATCAGTCGGTACAAACAAGAAATATTAACTACCAGAACAGACCCCGTCAAACGATGCAACTTCAAGGCAAAAGACCTGCATCAATGGATCACGTTCCACCACCATTTAAACAACAACGAAATTTTCACATACAAACTAAACAGCAAGATTTCGACAATATAATAGAATCTGAAGAATTTCAACCCGAAAATTACGAAGATAACTACTACCAGCAACTGCAAAATGAAGATATTGAAAAATACGTTGAATCCCTAGATCAGCAGGATCAACAATATGGAATGCCTACCCAAGATCTAACTGACATTCATTTTTTAGGTTAACGTATTCCTCGCTCCCATACTTCGAATGTAAGGCGAAGAATGGTCAAATCTTAAACATTTTAATAGACACAGGGTCTAATAAAAATTACATCCAATCATCTCTCGTTAATAATCCTATACAAAACGAAAAACCTTTTTTTGCCAACTCAGTTTCTGGCGACATTAAAATCACACACCATACATTCGCGAATCTGTTTAATTTACCCGATCATCCTATTAAATTTTATATATTACCCTCTTTGAAATCATTTCATGGTATTTTAGGCCATGACAGTTTACAGGAACTAAATGCAATAATTCATATTAAGGAAAAATAAATGTTAATAAATCACAAAATCAAAATTAAAATTCACTAACAAATTTCCCAATCCGTAAACAAAATGGAATTTAGAACTAGTCATATGGACGAAGTTCAAAAATCTCAATTAGAAAACATTATAAATAATCATCCCAATTTATTCAAAGACCCTAATAAAAAACTTACATTCACTTCTCGAATCAAAGGAGAGATTCGAACCACATCAGACTCACCGATATATTGCAAATCATATCCTTATCCCATGGCACTCAAAAACGAAGTTGAAAAACAAATAAATGAACTTCTAAGCGATGGTATAATCAGACCTTCTAGATCACCTTACAATGCACCCGTCTGGATTGTGCCGAAAAAAATGGACGCATCCGGCGAAAAAAAATTCAGAATGGTCATCGACTACAGAAAGCTGAACGCGATCACTGTAGCCGATAGATATCCTATCCCAGAAATTAACGAAGTTCTTGCAAATTTAGGAAAAAATAAGTTCTTTTCAGTGGTAGACCTTAAGAGTGGTTTTCATCAAATTCCTTTAAAGGAATGCGATATAGAAAAAACAGCGTTTTCAATCAATAATGGAAAATTTGAATTCGTTCGACTTCCATTTGGATTAAAAAACTCGCCATCAATTTTCCAACGCACTTTAGATGATGTTCTAAGAGACCACATAGGCAAAATATGCTATGTCTACATAGACGATATAATTATATTTTCCAAAACTGAAAAAGAACACTTTGAAAATCTATACAAAATATTTGAAACATTTGAATCCGCAAACTTCAAAATACAGCTTGATAAATGAGATTTTTTAAAAACAGAGATTGAATTTTTAGGATTCGTTGTAGGAACCGAAGGAATAAAAGCTAACAAACAAAAAGTAGAAGCAATAGCTCAACTACAACCCCCAAAAACTCTAAAAGATTTAAGAAGTTTTCTAGGCATGTCAGGTTACTATAGGCGGTTTATCCAAGATTACGCGAAACTTGCTAAGCCCCTGACTTCCCTTTTAAGAGGAAGGACGCATTTGAAAAAACGCCTCCAAAAATAAAAAAAAAATATATTTAGACCAGAACGCTCTGGATGCATTTCAAAAATTAAAAAACTCGTTAGTCTCTAGTGATATAGTTCTCTCTCATCCTGATTTTGAAAAATGTTTCGAGTTAACCACAGATGCTTCCGACTACGCAATCGGCGCAGTCTTATCGCAAAACAAAAAACCTATAACCTTTCTTTCCAGCACACTAGGTAAAACTGAAGAAAATTATGTCACAAATGAGAAAGAAATGTTGGCTAGCTGATGCACTATCTAGGCCACCACAGATAAATTCAATGACAGTAACTCAACATAGCCATGAAAGTTCATCGGACAATAAAATACCAGCAGTGGAATGTCCTATAAACGTCTTCAAAAATCAAATTCATATTTTAATAGACAACCATGATAACTACAAATTTGAAATTCCATTTCCAACCTATCACAGGCACACCAAAATATATTAATTTCGATTCTAAAAAAATATCTTAATCCTAGCGTAATTAATGGATTATTTACTACTGAATCAATCATGGGAATAATTCAAGAATTTTATTCCGAACATTTCATAAATTATAAAGTAAGATTTACACAGTCAGAGGTCAAAGAAATAACTAACGACGTAGAAAAAGAAGAGGTCTTAATCAAGGAACACAGAAGAGCCCACAGAAATGCTAAAGAAAATAGAGAGCAGATAAAAAAAATTTTTTATTTGCCAATGTGCGGGTGCACACGGGGATTCAATAAAAATAGTTAAAGGAAAGCAGAGGACTTACCGTCGTCCAAGAAAAAAGGGGGGATGATGTACTGAGATGACTGTTGTTTTCCGATGCGTGACGATGACCACGGGCTGATGGGGAACTGACCTGATGATGCGCTCTCTTTGGTTGCTGCTTATGGTGCTGACGTTGCAATAAATGACCCAGAAGTCGACTGGAAGTGGGATGATGTGGTGCCTCGTCTTGATCTTCGAGCGGCGACAGGTAGCTGCAGATGAATCAATGTATGGCGTCCAGAATCTATACCAGTTGATACCCCCAGGGGCGAATAAAACACACTTTCTTTTTTCTTAAACGATATGGTGCCTGTAAGTGGCGGCACACCTTTATTTAATTCTTGAATTGAATAATTATCCACGGTAGTCACATAAGCAAAAGAAATAAAAAACACTTTGAGTTTTTTTCTCTTTACTTATAAATTACGAGTTGTGAACGCTCTGGCTGTTATACATGAACTGACTAAAAGAAAATGATTTAACACCGACATGACCAGCTGCCAAAAACAACGAGTAAGTTTTGCTCGTTGGTTTGGGAAGCCAGTGTTGCCGAGCTTAAAATCATTTTTCGACAA
Organism: Thecocarcelia acutangulata; assembly: GCA_914767995.1. Lineage (NCBI taxonomy): Eukaryota > Metazoa > Arthropoda > Insecta > Diptera > Tachinidae > Thecocarcelia > Thecocarcelia acutangulata. Next base: position 47,407,499 of record OU612098.1, on the reverse strand, counting down.
TTAGTGTTACCAGGTCTGAACATCCCGCCCCCCCTTGTTATACAGGATAACAAAAAAAGGTCGGTATGCTTACAATTCAGGTTCTAAATTTAACAGACAGTTCAAAAGGTTACTTAAAATAGAGTCTATAAAATATGATAATTCACGGATGTATAATTCACAAAAAATGCAATATGTATATATGTAAGAAAAAATGCAAAGATATATATAGATCGATTGATATATATATAAGTATATAAAAAAGACTATTATACGGCGAATTTTCCAATTATTACCCAGCCTAACACGATGTCCTGGGCAAGTGGTGAACCAATTGTGGAACATTGTATCCCAGCGCGGATGAGCCTCGGGTAGACATCTGCTCCCAATATAAAATTGATTGAGTTGCTTTCCAGCCACACGCACCCTGTTATCAGGGCCATGATAAAGTTTTTCAGTGCGACCAAGACTCCATTGATTAGGGGGTACACTTTCGTGTCGGACAACTACAAGGTCGCCGATACCGAGATTTCGTTGGGGGTACTTCCATTTAGTGCGTTTATGGAGTTCGGCAAGATACTCGTTTTTCCATCTACGAGCCAAATGGTGGTGGAGTATTTTTAACTTTTGCCAACGATTCACATAGCTGAGTGAATGGCTGTATAAATCAGGTTCTGGCGGGGATAAAAGGGAGGTTCCAATCAAAAAATGGCCCGGAGTTAACGCACATAGGTTAGCAGGGTCTTCACTCATCGGGCTTAAAGGTCTGGAGTTGAGGCAGGCTTCTATGCGAGTAAGCATGGTGCTGAATTCTTCATAGGTAAATGTGTGGTTGAGGCATAGTTTTTTGAAATGTGCCTTGAAGCTTTTTACTCCTGCCTCCCATATGAGGAGCGCCAGGCGGAATAAAATGCCAGCCGACGAGACTGAAACTCTCCTGAGCCATCAAGCCCTGTCTCACAAGGGACAGGAATTGTTGTTTGTCTTTAAATAGAATGTTGGAGGCGCCAACAAAGGCGGTGCCATTGTCGGAGTACAGTGCGTGAGGGGTACCTCGTCTCGAAAAGAAACGAGCAAAGGCGGCGAGGAAGGCCTGTGTGGAAATTTCTCCTGTGACCTCTAGATGTATCGCCTTGGTGGAGAAGCATACGAAAACTAGCACGTATCCTTTAGTTACTTTACAGCCACGCCCCACAAAGGATTTGCTGCCGAAGGGACCAGCGAAGTCAACTCCGGTGTTGTGAAAAGGGCCAGATAGCTGTGCACGTTCGGGGGGTAATGCAGCCATTATTTGCTGGCTGAGTTGACGCTTATGTCTTGCGCACGTAAGACATTGGGATATGATCGTTTTTATTAACGTTTTGAGTCTAGGGACGTAATAGCGTAGCCTTGTTAACCGGTATAAAAGCGCGTTTCCACCATGTATCGAATATTTGTGCAAATGCTTAAGTAACAGACGGGTAAACCGGGCACGATAAGGTAACAAAATGGGGTAACGTTCATCATAGCTCAAGGTAGCGGAGTTTGCCAAACGACCGTTGATTCTTATTGCTCCATTAGAGTCGATAAAGGGGTTAAAAGTTAAGAGCGAACTCTTGCGGGACAATGATTTTTGTTGAGATAATTGTAAATATTCCTCTCCGAAATGAGATTTTTGGCAGGCGAGGATCAGGCGATTTTTGACAAAAACTATTTCCTTGGCCGACAATTCCAGTGTTGTTGTATCTGCTTGCAACTTTGTACGTGCGTGGTTGTAAAAACGAAACATATAGCATATGACTCGTAACGCCCGAGGGAGGTCGGAAAAGTTTTCCAGGACATCGTTAGCTTCAACTAAAGTTGCGTGAACTTGACTAGGTCTCTTTTCTTCGTCAGTCTCAAAATCAGTCATTAGTTCGTCTCGAGCTTTTCGCGCCAATGATATGGTGTGAGCTCCGTAGAGAACATCGTCGACGTACATATAATTTCGCAGAATTCCAGAGACTATAGGGTAAGCGGTTTCGTTTTCAGCAGCGAGTTCAAGCAATGTTCTGATTGCTAGATAGATTCAGTTCATAGTCTTGAATTATTTCATGGGGAGAGCTGCGATGCAAAATTCGTTGAAAGGGGGTATGAGTGGGGTGTACCAGGATTTGGCGGTACATTTTCTCGATGTCCGCATTAAAAACGTAGCGGAAAAATCTCCACCTCAAGATTGATACCATCAAATCTGCTTGTAAGATGGGCCCTGGATGAAGAAGGTCATTGAGACTCGTGCCGTTGGATGATGAACTTGAGGCATTAAACACCACTCGTAATTTTGTTGTGGTGCTGTCGGGTTTTATGACAGCATGGTGGGGCAGCTAATATGTGCCGCTGTCACCATGTGCGGGGGTTACTTTGGTCATTTGACCCAGAGTAGAATACTCTGTGATTACACGATCATACTCGGATTTTATTTGGGGGGTTTTTAATAATCTTGTTTCATTTCTTAGAAATTGAGAAAATGCGATTTTTCTGGATTGCCCAATATTTATTTTTTCAGGATATTTTTGTTTAAAAGGTAGCGACACAACATATCGAACATCCTTTTTGCGAAATGTGACTTTGCTCTTCTCGGGAGGTCTTCAAGTTCCCAAAAACGTTGAAGCTGATTATTCAACTCGACAGTGTTGAAAAACGATAAGACCGAATTTCTGCACGGGTTTGTGGCGACCGTGCCTGTGATGATCCAACCGAAAACTGTCTTTTGAGCCACCAGAGAGTGTTGATCATCCCACTGTAAGCCGTCCTGAATAATTTTTGGGTATACATCTCCGCCGAGCAGTAATTCAATTTCCTTGCCCCGATGTTGGTAGCTGTCCGCTAGCTGCAAATTTGAAAAAGTGTCATTTTGAAGTGCTGATGACGGATAATGGGCAAGTTGACCAGTCAGCTTGTTGATGACTAATGCATTTAACGAGAGCTCAAATGCACAGTCGACTGGAGAACCGATTTGTATTTCACAGCTTTGTGCCGAGATGGCGGTTACAGAATCGCTCAAGCCGTGTATTTGAGCCTGTGAGGATTTTGTGTCAAGGCCCAGATGCATTTGTAATTTTCTTGAAATGAACGTTGCTTCAGATGCTATTAAGGCACGAACAGTGCGTTTTAGGTCACCGTGGTATACGTCGACAAGTGCGGTTCCTAGTATGACCGATTGGGCGGGGGTTTGCAGCTGAGTCGCGAATGATTGCAACGCGCGATTCGCTGCTTGTGTTGATGTAGAAGGCATCACGTTTATGGGAATTTGGGGGTTTTCCTGAGTCTTGAGGACGTTAGGACTTATATGGGGGTTAGATGATGTAGGTTTTTTAGATGCAGTGCGGTGGAGCAAAGAATGATGTTTGCCTTTGCATGTGTTGCAAGTGTATTTGCTTTTGCAGTTTTTAAGGTTGTGTGAAGTTCCAAGACAGTTAGTACATCTATTCTGCTTCTTGACTGCAGCATAACTTTCATCAATTGACATAGATAAAAACACAGAACAGAATCGTAAAGGGTGAAAATATGAACAGAGCGCACATTTTCCCTGATTGTCCTGGGAAACGTTTGTCTGGTAACTTTGAAGTTTCTTCGTTGCTGACTGGTTAAGTTTATTTGTCCTGGTAGCTTGCGGGGTCTTTGCGGAATTTGAACTAGAATATGTGGAACGCATGTCGGCTATCGATTCTAAAGTATGAACCCTGGCCGTCAAAAATTCATCAAGCTGCTTCCAGGTGGGCAAAACTTTTGTAGGCGGCAAAGATTGCTCCCACAAGCTAAGTGTTGTCTCCGGCAGGCGCGTGCAGCAAGTGTAGACAATAATACAGTCCCACGCCTCGGTAGACATGTCTAACAAGTGAAGATTGGTTCGACAATCATTAATTGTGCGCTGCAACCGCCTGAGATCACTGCCCGTTTCCCTTGAAATCGGTTTCATGTTGAAAAACAATTTTAATTGCTCGTTGACGAGGATCCTTGGGTTCTCATAGCGATCCATGAGATTTTGCCAAGCCATGTCAAAACCTTCGTTGGTCATGGGACAGGTTTTGAGAAGATCACGTGCTTCACCCTGTGTTTTCTTCATCAAGTGACACATTTTTTCAACGGGGGTCAAACGTTTATTGTTGCGGTACAGGGCCGTGAACATGTCACGGAATGTTGGCCAGGATTTATAGTCACCGTGGAAAATTTCTGTATCGCATGGAGGTAGTGAAATAGAAGGTATGGAACTTAATTCCTTTGCTGTTGAAGGGGACGCCGCGTTATCTTTGGCAGGCAGGATATCACAGAGGTCGTTAATCCTTGCCAGTACCATGGTGTACGCTTCATAGGTAGAATTAAACCGTTTATCCAAGGTAGCCATGTCCAGGTCTTCTTTTATTGTTTCATACATATTCACCGCGGTTACATATGCTGAATCGAAAGTTGTCCAAAGCCGCTGAAGGTGAGCTTCATGAGCCTTCAAGGTGTGAATCGTGTGCGATTCTACTGCCAAGCCTTCAAAGTAGCTTTGAAATTTTACTACTCGATCCGAGGAATGTAAGAGATTTTTTAACGTGGCCATTTTGTCGAATGTGTACGCGAGGTTCAATGGGTAATGATGTTTGCGTTAATATGCAAGTAAGTAGGGCTGCGTATCAGCGCGCTGAAGTGCGGGGGTTTGTTCAATTTTCAGAAATTGAGGTAAAAAAATTTTTAAAGAAATGATGTATGGCACCTCGTATCGGCTGCCACGGCAAGTTGTGAATGAAAATCCTTGTTGTTCCAAAGGCTCTCCAATGATGCTTCGCCGGAGGGTTGAGAATTCCAAAAAGCGATGCGGAAAAAGTTAAGGTTGCAGTGATGCTTCGTATAAGCGATCACTGTTGAGGGGGGTTAAAATTGAATTCCGAAAATTTTCTAAAAATTTCAGTTGGTACCTCGTATGGGTTACCAACTTGGTGTAAAGTTTTAAAGTTGCAGTGGCGCTTCGTATAAGCACCCACTGTTTATGGGGATTCAAAAATAAATTCAGAAAATTTTCTAAAAATTTCCAGTTGGTACCTCGTATAGGTTACCAACTATGTGCAAAAATTTTTTCAAATGGGAGTGGTGCTTAGTATTAGCCACCACTAAGTATGGGGGTTAAAAAATATTTTCAGAAAATTTTCTAAAAAAATCTCAGTTGGTACCTCGTATAGGTTACCAACTTATGTGCAAAAATTTTATAAAAATGGAAGTGGTGCTTAGTATAAGCCACCACTAAGTACGGGGGTTAAAAAATATTTTCAGAAAATTTTCTAAAAAAATTTCAGGTGGTACCTCGTATAGGTTACCAACTATGTATAAAAATGGTGCTTAGTATAAGCCACCACTAAGTATGGGGGTTAGAAAATATTTTCAGAAAATTTTCTAAAAAATTTCAGTTGGTACCTCGTATAGGTTACCAACTATGTGCAAAAAGTCTTAAAATTGAATTCGTATTTGTGATGGTTTCTTAATATGCGACAACGAACAAAAGTATTTCATACCGCTTTAATATGTGTGCAAACAGGAGGTAGTCTCCAATATAATCAGTTGTTTAAAATAGGTTTTCGTTTTGATAACTTTATATTACGAAGATGTTTTAAATACGCCTAACCTGACTGGTCATACGGCCCTCGTGGATCAGCGGTTAGTAAATAATTCGTTATGTACTAAAATTGTGCCACTGACCTACTTTTGTTTATGTACATATTTCTTAGCACATACATACATGCGTTTCATATGTTCGTTTTGTTAGGTTTCTGTTGATCGCAACACGTTTGCTCAAGGTTCGAGGTCAAGAGATCGAACTTGTTGCGTACAAAACGAAACTTTAACAAATTTTTCTATGCTTTGCAAAAAAACACACGCATATACACATACATAAACATCAACAGTTTTTGGTTGCTTTGTTAATTTTGTCAGTTTTTGATTGTGCACCTGTTGTTATTGTCTTTTCTTGTCTTCTTGTTGAATTTGAGTTGAGCCTTTTCTTTGATGCTTATTCCTTGTGTTGTCGTTGCTGTGCACCTGATGCTTTGATTTTTGTTTTCTTTATATGTATGTATGTATTTCAGGTATGTATGCACAATGTATGTTTGCAGAAGGTATGTATGCAAGTAAAATTAAATAAAAAAATTCCGTTGGCGGTATATTTGTTGTTGGTTTTTTTTTTTTTGTTTGTCTTCTATTTTTTAGGTATAACGGTATGCAGATTTATGAATTTTTATGACTTTGTCCAAACTAACGTTTTTGGACGAAACTGTACATACCGCTGTACTTTTGTATTTTTCGTTGTCGCAAAAAATATATGTATGTATGTACATATGTAGTTGCACTCGCAAAATATATATGTACGTATGTATGTACGCACTCACGCGGGAACCGTATATATGTATGTAAAATTTTTTGCAAAAATTTTTTAATTTGACGATTTGTTCTACGCACCTATGTATGTATGTACATAAGTAAGTACGTATTAAACAAATCTATTTTTTTACAGAGAAAAAAGGGGGTTGATTTATGAAATTATTAACATACATACATATGTATATGGAAGTACATATGTATGTATCAGTTCTAAAAAATTTATGATTTTGTAAATTTAATTAGATTATATGCTCCTACATATATGAATATGTATGTAGATGTGCGTACATAGTATGTACACGAGTATGTAAGTAATCTTTGATTTTTCAGGGGGTTAAAATAAGATTGTAGGTACGTACATACATATGTAGGTAAGTATAATAAGCTTTATTTGATGAAATTATACACTTACATACATACATATGTATATGGATGTACATATGTATGTATCAGTTTTAAGCTTTTAGATTCGGTTAATTAGATGATTATGCACATACATACATATGTGTATGGATGTACATATGTATGTCTCAAGTATATTATTAAAGAGGGGGTTATTTAGAAAATTGCACTTTTCTATGTTTTTTTTTTTTAAAGCAGGGGAGGATTGCCGGGTTATAGCTGGCCCGGATCCGGTTCGAAGGACCAAAATGTGCGGGTGCACACGGGGATTCAATAAAAATAGTTAAAGGAAAGCAGAGGACTTACCGTCGTCCAAGAAAAAAGGGGGGATGATGTACTGAGATGACTGTTGTTTTCCGATGCGTGACGATGACCACGGGCTGATGGGGAACTGACCTGATGATGCGCTCGCTTTGGTTGCTGCTTATGGTGCTGACGTTGCAATAAATGACCCAGAAGTCGACTGGAAGTGGGATGATGTGGTGCCTCGTCTTGATCTTCGAGCGGCGACAGGTAGCTGCAGATGAATCAATGTATGGCGTCCAGAATCTATACCAGTTGATACCCCCAGGGGCGAATAAAACACACTTTCTTTTTTCTTAAACGATATGGTGCCTGTAAGTGGCGGCACACCTTTATTTAATTCTTGAATTGAATAATTCAACAGCTCTGGCTGTTATACATGAACTGACTAAAAGAAAATGATTTAACACCGACATGACCAGCTGCCAAAAACAACGAGTAAGTTTTGCTCGTTGGTTTGGGAAGCCAGTGTTGCCGGGCTTAAAATCATTTTTCGACAATTAGTGTTACCAGGTCTGAACAGCCAAAAATGACAGAAATATCCAATAGAATTGTTAAAAACTGTCAAGTTTGCAGAGAACAAGAATACGATCGTCGTCCTAATAAACCACAATTCCAACCCACACCAATTCCACAAAATCCTGGAGAAATCGTCCATATTGATATTTACTCCACCGAAGGAAATCTGGTACTAACAGCAATAGACAAATTCTCACAATACGCTTTAGTCAAAATTTTAAAATCTAGGGCAATAGAAGATATTAAAGAACCATTAAAAGAAATAATTTTAGCTTTTGGTATCCCTAAGTCCATAGTCATAGACAATGAAAAATCCTTAAATTCCGTATCAATAAATTTTCTTCTTAAAGATCAATTTGGCATTGAAACCTACACTACACCACCCTACTCTAGTTCTGTTAATGGTCAGATAGGAAGATTTCACTCTACCCTTTCAGAGATAATGAGATGCTTAAAACCAGCCCAACTTCATAATACCTTTCATGACTTACTTACCAGAGCAACACACGAGTATAACAGGTCAATTCACTCCACCACCGGCAGAAAACCTATAGATATATTTTTTAATAGAAATTTAAGTAAGGATCCAGGAAAAGCAATGTTGGACAAACAAGAAATCATCAAGCGTTTAACAGAAAAACAGAAACAGGACTTAAACTACCATAATCAAAATAGACACACAATAAAAATTTATTCACCAGGAGAAGAAATTTTTGTCAGAGTTAACAAGAGACTAGGTTCAAAATTGACTCCAAGGTATAAAAAGGAAATAATCAAAGAAGATAGAAACTCCACTGTTTTTACAATGATAGGCAGAATTGTTTATAAAAGTAATATTAAAAGAAAATAAATTACCTTTACAGATTTTATTTAACCTTTGTAACAGCAGAAGTACAAATTTTGGATTACACTTCTTCATATGTTGTGACAATTAATAGAGGTACAGCAAAAATTCAGCAAGGAACTTTTACCATTTTGCATTCAATAGATCTGGCACAGTACGCAATATCCATATCCAATACCCATACATTTATCCAGCAAAACATCCCAAATCACTATAACTTGTATCCCATCCTTATCCACGAATTAAGCCTTACCGAAAATATTTTAGAAAATATAACACCCACTATAAAAAATAAAGAGCAATAAATGCCATAGGTACTATTTGGAAATATGTCGCAGGATCTCCAGATCATGACGACTTCGAAATAATAGCTCGTAATATAAATGATCGAATACGAATGATCGAACGAAGCTTTTAATAAAAGCTTAAAAAACCTAACAGACATAGTAAATAAAATTTCAAATGTAATAAGAAAAGATGTATTGTTAGAAAATGAAATAGTTATAAATTTACAAAATAGAGTAAGACTAGTTAAGGAAGAGTTAATAAATATTCAAAATGGAATTGAATGGGCAAAGCTTGGAATAGTTAACCCATTAATATTAGATAAAAAGGAAATTGAAATTGCTATAAGTAAAATTAGAGAAGAAAATATTGTGTTTGTGAGCCCCGAAGAGGCACTCCAATTTGCTAAAGTATCTGTCTTATACAGTACTAATAAAAAGATATTCTATTTGGTTAAGATTCCCTTAACAAAAAAGGAAACCTATGAAAACATAATTTTAAGACCAGTAAAAAAGCAAAACTCTGTAATTAATCTATAATTTCAGCAGATTTTAAAAAACAAAAAAACTATATACGGTATCAAAAATGATTGTGAAAAATATAATGATATTAGAATTTGTAAAGAAAACGAAATAAATAATATTTCAAATACCAAATGTATTCCTAATCTTATAAGTAGTCGAAATTCTACAAGCGTAACGAGCAACAATCATCATATCCCTTTGATCGAAGAGATCGAGTCCGGGATTATCCTGGTAAATAATTGTAACACATCTATTTATATTTATGAAATGCGGAGAAATATATCTGGAACACTTCTTATTAAATTTCATAATAGCACTATTAAAATTAACAATTGGATTTTCAGTAATATAGGAGCCTCACCTTTGCAAGTCATCCCCGCATTAATGCAGCCCACTCCTTTCGAAACGACAATATTAATTTCCTATCACTTGAAGTTCTTAGCGAATTACAGATTAATAATACGGAAGTAATTTCAACTATCCAGAAACATTTGAAAATTGGAGGATGGTCAATCTCTGTCATCCTTGGTCTAATTATCATTTCCATAGCATGCTTAAAAATTTTCTTTAAAAATACAAAAAATAATAATTGTTTGGGAATCTCAAATTCCACAAACTAATAACGAGCCTCAGGCGACAATAAGAGTGCAACATGATGCTACATCCCCAAAATCAATAGCATTAGAAGCTCCTATTAAACCTCCTAGATTGAACAACATCCCATTTTTCTGAATGATTAGGGACAGTCAAATTAAGAAGGGAGGAGTTAATAACTAACATATTTATTTCTCTTTCTAAAAGTTCAATCCCCTCTGTCACAATTCAATTGCTAACAGATTTCCATTGAAATTGCTAAATTCAAAAAATCGTTTTTAATAAGGTTCAATCCCCTCTGTCGCAATTCAATTGCTGACACATTTTCATTTGGTTAAAAATTTATTATTAAAAATTACTTACTTAAAGTGCTGACGATGTGTCTGCATCGAATGCACCTCAAATTGTTCACGTTGCAATCAACGTGATGATTGTTGTTCTAGATTGTTGTTCTATAGTTATTAAGTATTATAATATTAAGTAAAAATAATAATAATAGTTAATTATTAATAAGTAACAAGCCCGAGCAAGAAGATATAGTCTTCCGGGAATAATTGTGAAAAAATAAAATACAATAAAACAGAGAAACAGAAGACATAGTCTTCTCTTTGTTAAATAAATTAAACAAGTATTTTATTAAGTTATATAATAAAATAAGGTTATAAATATGGAAAATGAAAATTTCCGATATCGGTCCATATATACCCGAGACATAGCCTAAACCGGGTTTCTCATGAAAATGTCGCGTAAGCGAACTTAAACAACTTTTTTTTGCTCAAAGGCAGCTCTGGTAATAAAATAAGGTTATATAAATATGAAAAATGAAATTTCCCGATATCGGTCAATATATACCCGAGATATAGCCTAAACCGGGGTTTTCATGAACATGCGGCGTGAGCAAACTTAAACAACTTTTTTTGCTTAAAAGTAGTTCTGGTAATAACATTAGGTTATATAAACATGGAAAATGAAAATTTCCAATATCGGTCCATATATACCCGAGATATAGACCAAATCGGACTTTTAATGAAAATGACGCATAGGCGAAGCTAAACAACTTTTTTTTGCTTAAAAGTAGTTCTGGTAATAAACTTAGGTTATATAAACATGGAAAATAAAAATTTCCGATATTGGTCCATATATACCCGATATCGGTCCATATATACCCGAGATATAGCCCAAATCGGATTTTTAATGAAAATGTCGCATAGGCGAAGCTAAACCACTTTTTTTGCTTAAAAGTAGTTCTGGTAATAAAATTAGGTTACATAAATATGGAAAATAAAAATTTCCGATATCGGTTCATACATACCCCAGATATACCCTGAACCGGGTTTGTCATGAAAATGCCGCGTAAGCGAACTTAAACAACTTTTTTTGCTTAAAAGCACTTCTGGCAATGAAATAAGGTTAGATAAATATGGAAAATGCCCGATATCGGTCCATACATACCCGAGATATAGCCTAAACCGTGTTTTTCATGAAAATGCCACGTAAGCCACTTAAACAATTTTTTTTTCTTAGAAGCAGTTCTGATGGTAAAACTAAGCTACTAAAATACAGGAAATGAAAGTTTCTGAGATCGGTCTATATACACCAGAGATATAGGATAACCGATTTTTTCCATACTTTTTTTATACCCTTCACAAAAATGTAAAGGGTGTATGTAATTTTTATATTAAAGCAGTTCTGTTTATAAAAGGGGGTTACTAAAATACCAAAAAGTGGACAATTTTGATATCGGTCTACACATCGCCCAAATGAAAATGGTAATATTTACTACACATTTACGTGACTATTGTGAAGGGTATTTTAGATTCGGCCCAGCCGAATTTACCATACTCTTACTTGTTTTTAATTAGAATAGCCGAACCTCCACAAGATCTTCCACGTGGATCTTTAGTGTCATATAGTATATAGCCATTTATCCTGAAATAACTTTTTGACGTCAGGTGTGTTTCAGCAATCAACATAACATCGATTTGTTTTTCCCTGAGGAAGTGTTCAAGTTCATTTTTATGTTGGCGTATACCATTTGCGTTCCACAAACGGACGACGGACTGATGCACAAAATAAAGTTTAACTTGCCTGCAAATACTCACAAGCTTCTGGAAGCCGGAAATTTGTTATCAGACAAGGGGACTTTAAAGACTCTCACAGCCAATCGGAGCAGAAATTCCCCAGATAGCCTTCTAGGACCCACTTTATATCTGATTTACGTCTCTGACATGCCAAAGAGATCCGAAATCCATACCTCAACTTTTGCAGCGGACACAGCTTCGCGAAATTTGCAGGACTATATTTCAATATTGAACACATGGTTAAAACTTGCGAAAATTAAAGTCAATGAACAAAAATGTCCTCACGTTCACGCTGCGTAAACAAATATGTTTGCCTATCCAAATCAACAACTCACCTACTCCGCAGCACAATGAAGTCAAGTAACTTGGCTAACGTGGAAGCCTCATATTGATTCGATAGTTACTCAGTTAATGTTAAAAGCAGCGCAACTAAATTGGCTTATGGGCAGAAATTCGATATTGAAGTTGGATTGCAAACTTTTGTTATACAACGCAATTCTTAAGCCTATATCGTGCTACGGAATTCATTTATGGGGCACCGCCTCAGCGTCAAACATTGAAAAAATTCAAAAATTCAGGTGACAAAACCAAATTCTTCAAACGATTACTTCAGCTCCATGATACGTAAAAAATTCACGAATTCATAAAGATCTGAGTGTTCCGCTGGTAAAAGAGGAATTTTCTAAGTACGCGATATGTTATATCAGTAAACTGAAACTTCACTCAAACTCTCTGGCACGAAACATACTTAATTTTGGCGGTCACACTCGGTTGAGAAGAAGTGATACTTTTGCCACCCTCAGGGCCTTAAATAGGTCATTTTACCGATATAATTGGAGAAAAATACCCGTAAACCTTTTTGTCTAGCATTGGCTGAATTTAGTTAATTTTTGATACACAAAAATGTAAAGGGTATATATAAGTTTGTGATTTCGTTTTTAATTTCTACAGTTTTTATTTGCGACCCTATAAAGTATATATATTCTGAATCAGAATTAATGGAAACGACGATTAAACGATGTCCGTCTGTCCGCTGTTGAAATACCGTTTCTGAGAAAACTATAAGACTTAGAAACTTTTTTCTTTCAACATTCTTCTACCCCATCGATTCATGGGATTTCTATTGAAATTCAGTAATATGGGTTCACGTATAGCTGTGATACATTCAAAATTCCAAAAAAGCTATTAGTTTTTGCAATTTTGTATGGAAATTTCTGAAAAAAATTGCTTGTTTTGCAATTAATCATTAAGCGTTGTGACTAAACGGCAAAAAAATATCAGATATCGGTTCATATATACCCGAAATATAGCCTAAACCGGGTTTTTCATGAACTACCTCGCGTAAGCGAACTTAAAATATTTTTTTGCTTTAAAGCAGTTTTGGTAATTAAAAAATGTTATATAGATATGAAAAATGAAAATTTCCGATATCGGTCCATATACGAAATATAGCCTAAATCGATTTTTCCATTAACATTTTTTTTTGTTTTGCTGAAAAATACTTCTCGTTATAAAAGGTTACTAAAATACAGAAAATTCCGATATCGGTTCATATATAACCGAGATATAGCTTAACAAACTTTTCCATGAAAATGTCCATGAAAGATTTCGTTTTTGGAATGGTGATTACAAGGCACAAGTATTTTTTCCCCGATATCCGAGCATATTCGAATCAAATTTGTAATATATACAATACATATACGTGGTTCGTGGAAGCTTGTTAGCAGAGAAGGCGATTTTATAAGCCCTTTACAGCCAATCGAGGCAGGAGTTCCCCAAGGTAGCATTCTAGGACCTACTTTATTGAAAAAAAGGTAAAAAAAAAAAATAGAAAGGAAAAAACTTGAACTATAAACCGTTGTACAAATGTACAAACCACGTATATTTTTTTTTTGCAATTCATTTATTTATTGAATCTTCACAATGTGAACTAACAATAAGTATTTAAATCTTATTACTAAATACAATAAATTAACTAAGTCCAGCCAATGCTAGACAAAAACTTTTATTATGCGCATATTATATCGGTAAAATCACCTACTTAACGCTCTGATGGTGGCCAGAGTGTGACCACTAAAATTAAGTATGTTTCGTGCAAGAGGGTTTGGGTGCAGTTTCAATTTGCTGATATACCTTGTCGCATGCTTTGAAAACTCATCTTTTACCAGTGGAACACACAGATCCTTGTGAATTCGGGAGTTTTTTACGTACCATGGAGCTGCAGTAATTGTTCGAAGAATTTTGTTTTGTCGCCTTTGAATTTTTTCAATGTTTGACGCTGAGGCGGTGCCCCATAATTGAATTCCGTAGCACCATATAGGCTTTAGAATAGCGTTGTATAATAAAAGTTTGCAATCCAGCTTCAATATCGAATTTCTGCCCATAAGCCAATTCAGTTGCGCTGCTTTTAACTTTAACTAGGTAACTTTCGCATCGATGTGAGACTTCCACGTTAACCTACGGTTGAGATGAATACCAAGGTACTTGACTTCATTTTGCTGCGGAATAGGTGAATTTTTAATTTGGATGGCTGAACATGTTTGTCTACGCAGTGTGAATGTAACGTGAGTACACTTTTGTTCATTAACTTTAATTTTCCAAAGTGTTAACCACATCTCTAATATTGAAATATACTCCTGCAAATTTCGCGAAGCTGCTTGATGGTTTTCATGTACGCTGCAGAATGCTATGTCATCTGCAGAAGTTGAAGTGTGAATATCACATCTGGTTGGCATGTCAGAAGTGTAAATTAAATATAAAGTGGGTCCCAGAATGCTACCTTGGGGAACTTCTGCCTCGATTGGCTGAGTTGGGCTTATAAAGTCGCCTTCTCTGATAACAAACGTTTTCGACATCTTGAAAAATAAGTTTCAAAGGCACAGGCGGTCTAACAGCATATGGCGGAAATTCAGCTACAATATCCACTGTATCATTTGCAGTAAAAATGTTTTTCAAATGATTAACATACACCATCCCTTTTTCAGAATCACTTCTTGCCCAGTCGCCAGATGAAGTTCGCAAAGGTGGCTTACCTATTACGGGTCTTTTCAGACCTTTTGCCACTTTCCATAGAGAATAGTCGGTTTGCGGGCTACCATCAAGACCTTCTAGATAATTTTTGAGGGAAGCCATTCTTTGGATTTCAAGCAGATTTCTTAATTGAGTTATGCACTCCCGTAGCCTGCTTTTAAGCTGGGGAGACCTTCGAAGTTGCCGTTCTCTTCTAACTCTTCTTTTTTCTGACAGAAGTTGCTCAATTTCAGACGAATACGTTCTATTGCTGACATTTCTAGATCTTGTATGTGGTAGCATGTTGTACGGCCAGTTTAAGGTCTTCAGAAAAATCTTTAATGGATGGATTCAGGGGTTCTCAAGGCAATATTTTCTGTACAATGAGTGCTCAAATATTTTTTATATTTTAACCAATTAACTCGAGTGACAGTCAACGCCAAGTCACAAAACGGGGAACGAAACAGAAACTATAGTTAGTGAGTGATCTGATGACAAGTCCAATGAAAGCTCAACTTGCATCCATTCTGAGGGAAAATTTTTGTAACTCCGAAGTCTATAACGTCTGGGATCTTGCGTTGGTCTGACGGCCAATAAGTGGGGTGTACACTTTAAATCACACCTAAGCTCATTTTGGAAACGGTGTCAAAAAGCACACGGCATTTCGAGGTAATTAAACGTGATTCCCAAAAAGTGTGTTTAGCGTTATAGTTGCCAGACGCTAAAAATCGAGGCCCAAGTGATTTGAAAAAATGTGAATATTGGCTTTCTGTTATTGAAAATCCTTTCTTAAGTTTTTTTTTTTTAAGAATGATTTTTACAATACAAATCTGCTGTGATCAATAATTTTTGATTGAAGAAGACAAGAAAAATAATAATCAAATCTTAAGCTGGGGGACAACTAGCTGTTTCGTAGTCGCTACGCCGGTATTTGAACTCGGGTCATGACGTATCATTATCTGCTGCTTTAACCAATCAGCAACCGAGCATTTAATTATTTTCTATCTATATTCATCTCATATTGAATCACATATGCATTTTGTTAATTGCCCACATTGTTTGTACTCGTACAGCGTTTGCTGTCTCAGAACTAGCGGTATTTCTTTTTATTATACCTATTGAAAATTACTTTATGTCAATATTTTTTCTTCCTCAAATTTAAGGTGGAAAATTCATTATCAACTTACGAGCCGCATGGATGTGTTGTTGTCTTTTCCATTGTTGACAAAGCATCATTTCGCGTGGCTGAAGAAATAATAAATTATTTGTGGCAAGAAAATTATACCAAAGACAAGGCGGTAATACTTGTTGGCAACAAAGCAGATTTAGCACGCTCCAGAGTAATAACATCGCAAGGTAATAAACAAAAATTTAAATCAATTTGATTAAAATTCCTAACAAGTAAATTTATTTAGTTTCTTTTGGCTCTGTGCTTAAATGAGTTTTTAATTTATGTATAATTTTCGTACGATTTATAAATCATATTAAAACTTAATTTTACATTTTACATATTTTTAATTCAATTTTAGAAGGCAAATCATTGGCGGCATCGCGAGATGCAAAATTTATTGAAACTTCCAGTGGCATTCAGCATAATGTAGATGAACTACTTGTTGGCACTTTAAAACAGGCACGTACACAATAAGATATTTATTTTGCAAATTATTTCTACTTTTTAGGTTAAACAACATATTCAAAAATTTAAATGTACATATTTGAAATGAGTTTTAATTAAAAAATTCCATACAAAATTTCGTTAAAATCTATTTCCCCTAAACTAAAAATTTACTCACTGAATTATTAAATAACGCATTTTCAACCAATCAAAATACAACCTTGAGGTAGAGTATTAATTTAATGGTTGTCTAGCGTTATTGCAATAATAAATTCTACGAATGTTTTCAATTATATTTTTGGCTAAAATTACTGTGTTGTAACTTGCCTTAACTTTTCAGCAAGTTTATTTAGGCAGGTCATACACTACAGCAGCTTGCGTGCGCAGTCAATCAGATAAGCTGTCAGCCTCGTACTACATTTTATACCAGCAAGCTGGTACAATATTCATATCTTTAAAAAAAAGTATTTCAGGTTAAGAGTCATAATTAATAGTGAATAACACAATAACTATTTTTTATTACTTTCTCTCTACTGAATCTCCTAGTTTTGCAATAACATTTGTTTTTACGTGCACTAGGGATAAGTTGGTAAAGTGCCGGATGAAAAGTCGCGCGGTTGCAGGTTCAGTTCCTGCCAAAGGCAAGCAAAACAAACTGTTTGTTTGACGCAAATCCTTTATTTTAAGGTTCACGTGCGCTGCAGTAAATTTGATTCAACTGAGTAGATTTCTTGACGAATATTTCGTTTTAATTTTTTTTTTTAACAATTCAATTATTTATTGTATATTCTAAAAGAACTAACAATAAGTATGCAAATCTTAAAACTAAAAATTAATTAATTGATATAGAAAAAAATTAATGAATATTTAAAATATTTATTTACTTAGGTGCGGCCAATGCTAGACGAAAAGTTGCTTCTTACGTGTATTTTATTTTATTATCACCTTTCCAACGCTCTGATAGTTGCAAGGGTGTCTATCCTTGCAACCATCAAGGTTTTCTTTGGGAGTTGTCATTATAAAGCTTCCCTTTGAGGAAGCTTTATAATGTCTGTTATAACGTTGGAAAGTTTAAGTCAAATGTTCACAAACACTACTCCCTCTTTCCCCCTCCTCATAACATATTTTCCTAGTTCTGGTACAATGCACTGCATATGTAGGGGTCATCCCCTGAGTACTGGTCCAATATAAAAAAAAAAAAGCTGCAATCAATGGGAGTTAGATCGGGCGATCTCGGTGGCCATGTCCACAAAGCGACTGATCAGTTTTTTAGCGAAATTTTCTCGAAGCAAATTCATCATTGTATTTGCAGTCGCCCCATTCTGTTGAAACCACGTGTGTGAAGAGTATGATGGATGAGCTCGCACGGTTGTCAAAAAGAATTCCGTAATCATGCATCGATAATTTTCACCGCCTGGCACCGAGAATTTTCAGGAAAAAAAAAAAATGGCCCAATTATCTCATGCGTAGATAAGGCAAACAGTTGTTCTGGGGCAATGCAATGGTTTTTGATGTTTAAATCGAGGCTTGCGGGTTCTAAATGACCAGTAACAGCAGTTTTGCTTGTCGACGTGCCCGTTGAAGGGAAAATGAGCCTAGCCGCTACAAAAAATGGGATTTACGGTGCGAAAACGCTCCAACATCCTTTCACAAAAATTTCTATGTAAATCAAAGTTTTTTTTCAGTTCTTATATTTTTAAAGAATGGAACTACAGATTTTCTTCCCAGTGAGACTGCTCTTTTCCGTATTGAAAGTCGAGAATTTTCAGAAAAA
This sequence comes from Thecocarcelia acutangulata, assembly GCA_914767995.1. Classification (NCBI taxonomy): domain Eukaryota; kingdom Metazoa; phylum Arthropoda; class Insecta; order Diptera; family Tachinidae; genus Thecocarcelia; species Thecocarcelia acutangulata. Next base: position 47,389,198 of record OU612098.1, on the reverse strand, counting down.
TTGCTTTCAACCAGTTCAACGTTTTTGGGAGTTTTTGAAGATCGACTAGGATCTGGGCGTTGGACATTAATAGCCGAAGCAGTTGCACGCAATTAAACGAATGAATTAAAGCAAACACGCATTGCTTACTTGAACAATGTGACCAGATCCAACAAATTTTTGGAGCTAAATTGGCACCATAACAGTGCTAAAATTTAAATACCTTAACTTTAAGCAAATATTTTCTTTAAGAGTTCATAGTTTTATCGTTTGTGCTTATGTTGCCTTAGAAATTTTTATTTCCATTGAATAAAACGAATTTCTTAAAACAATAAATTATTTTATCTTAAATTTTTGGTTTGTACATTTGTACAACGGGTAATAGTTCAGGTTTTTTCTTTCTTAAGTTTTTTTCTTAAGAAGGATTTTTTACAATACAAATCTGCTGTGATCAATAATTTTGATTGAAGAAGACAAGAAAAATAATAATCAAATCTTTAGCTGGGGGACTATTAGCTGTTTCGTAGTCGCTACACTACTCATCAGCACCCACTGGGATTTGAACTCGGGACATGACGTATCATGATCTACTGCTTTAACCACTAAGCCACCGAGCATTTAATTATTTTCTATCTATATTCATCTCATATTGAATCACATATGCATTTTGTTAATTGCCCACATTGTTTGTACAGCGTTTGCTGTCTCTAAACTAGCGATATTTATTTTTATTTATTAACATACATATTTTTGTATTTTAATATTCTCCGTACCCAGAGATGTAAATATACATTTATTGAATTTTTGATGAACTATTTTATAATTTTTTAAATTAAATTTTTGGTTTGTACATTTGTACAACGGGTTATAGTTCAGGTTTTTTCTTTCTTAAGAAAGATTTTTTACAATACAAATCTGCTGTGATCAATAATTTTGATTGAAGAAGACATTATTGATCACAGCAGATTTGTATTGTAAAAAATCTTTCTTAAGAAAAAAACTTAAGAAAGAAAAAACCTGAACTATAACCCGTTGTACAAATGTACAAACCAAAAAAAAAAATAATTTAAAAAATTATAAAAGTTCATCAAAAATTCAATGAATTTATATTTTATCTTAATATTTTCTGATCTTTGTTAACACACAAACATACGACGGCAGGTGCTGTTTCATCTGTACTCATGGATGGTATGAATATTAAGGAATCGGATGCTCTTGATGTTTGTGGAATGAAAATACAGTGAGATGTTCGTTGGAATGATCACATTTTTCATGCCTCTAAAGAAGCATTCAAGTGCCTCGGGTTTTTGTACTTCACTCCAGCCGACCTCCTTACTAGTTACACCACCTATATCCGACCGAAAGTGGAATACAACTCTATTTTGGGGTTACTCGACCGTATGCAGGAGAGGGTGAAGAAGCTTATCGGTGACAGTATGGTATCCAACTCTATTGACTCACTGGAGCATCGACGCAGTGTAGGGTGCGTTACTCTGTTCTATCATTACTACAGTGGATTTTGCCTTGACGAGATTAGGGATCTTGTTCCTGAAACTCGCACATTTCTACGTAACACGCGTTCATCGGCCAGAGCTCATCCATTAGTGGCTGATTGCCCGGGGAATCGTCAACGCATTACAGAGAGGGTTTGTTTTTCAGCCGTACGCTTCGCCAATTGAATAAGTTGTCCACAGACGTGTTTCCTGTCTGTTATGACGTCGGAAAGTTCAAGTCAAATGTTCACAAACACTACTCCCTCTTTCCCCCTCCTCATAACCTATTTTCCTAGTTCTGGTACAAGGCGCTGCATATGTAGGGATCATCCCCTGAGTACTGGTCCAAGATAAAAAAAATAATATCCAAACAACTATACTCATATACATACATTTAGTGTATTAATTTTTTGTTAATAAAATATCTATAACTCTGTACTAAATTATCAGTATCCATCTTAAAATTAATTCTCTGATCTGCAGGTGTATGAATAATCTCTAACATTTCTAACATAAAGTTTCTTAAAATTACATTTTCTAAATGAGGGTGGTGATTTAATCCAGAACAATGAGTCTTCTGTGAATTAAAATGCTTATAGTTTTGGTCTGGCTTATGTCTTGCAATCCATGTTCTTAATTTTTTTTTTGTTGTTTCTATATACACTTTATTTCAATTTTCCTGATCATTTCCCTGACATGGAATATTATAAACTGTATTCGGAATATCCAATTTACTAAGTCTATCCTTAGTCTTACTAAATAATGTACTTAACGTATTATAACTCCTATGAGCCATTTTATATTTTTCTTTATTAAATATGTTAGATCTTGCTAGCCTTTCTATTAGTCCTGGTATATGCGTTAGAGGTCTACACGTATAAATGTTTGGTTCTGTTAAATTAACTACCTTATGTGTATTTCTATATGCAAATTGATTTACAAATTCTTGAACTAGCCCAGTTGGAAAATCATTATCTTTTAGCGAGTACCCTTTCAACAAAATTGCTAGCCGTGTTAATTTATTATCCGTCCTGATGCATTTGGCTTTTTATACCAATTCATAACAAGCCTATTATCCCTAATAATTTCTATTGTTTCCAAATAAGGAAGTCTTGAATTACTCTCCTTCTCCATTGTAAGTTTAATATTAGGATTAAAATCTTTTAAAGCTGTAAACATATCCTCAACTGCTAAATCAGGAATGATACAAAACAAATCGTCCACGTATTTAGTCATAGTTATATTCAACCTTTCTATGGAACTGTCTAATAACTTTTCCATTACAATATCAGCTGGAGAACCTATCGATTCATTGCAGTTTAAGGAAAGCATAAAGGGTCAAAATACAGATAATGATGAAATATTAATATCTTTCAATGTAGTGTCACTATTTCCTAGTATACCAGATGATTTAGCAATGATCACTATAGAGGATAATTTTGAGTTAGTAACACAGCATACTGGGGCTTGCCTTATCGATAACCTTTTCGACATCTATAAAATTAAGTCTCAAAGATACAGGTGGTCTAACAGCATATGACGGTAATTCCGCTGTTACATTCGCTCCCCCCCGGGGAACAAGTTTTGCCTTGGCGTATTCCTAACAGGGGCGCTCTGTTTTTCGTGGAAAAGAGGGGAAGGGGTCCCTCGTTTGATGCGGCAAACAAAACTCTAGGAAGCCACATGACTTATGTTGTGTTGGCTTCCGAAATCCTTACCAAGGGTATAAATTGGCAGAACGGGGATCAGCATGACCCCCGGGTAGTTCTGCTTGCGGTTCGACCTGGGCTGATCATGGTTGAGGTGCCTACCGTGGCTGAAACGTTCTGGCTGTGGTTGAAACCTAAAATGCAGGAAGGGAGTGTCAGTATTCTTGATAATTGTTTGGTGTGTGGCTTTTTTTCGGGGCTAACAATCTCCCGAGGATCTGTTGCCTATACAACAGATACCTGTATTGTTGTAAGGAACCAGTGATGATGGTTGACGGGTGAGTTGGTTTAAGGGCTGATGCTCTTAGTGGGCTTCGGCCTACCAACTCATTAAGCCATGTCCTCCATTGATTGCTGGGAAATTGCATACAGGAGGGATTAGAAGGCCCAAACTCCTCAACAAGAAGTTGCTCATATGACCGCAATCATATGGCAAGAATTGCTACCTGTGTGAGCCTGGTAAGCGACACGGGGGCGCTGGTGAATCGTGAATAATTCACTCCGTGAAATTGGTCCATCATCAGATTAGGCCGCAATGCTGGTGCTGATGTAAATCTTTTCACAACTGCTACATTCGCTGTATCATTTGTAGTAAAAACGTTTTTCAACCGATTAACATACAACATCCGCTTTTCAGAATCGGTTCTCGCCCAGTCCCCAGTTGAAATTCGCAAGGGTGGCTTACTTCTAACGGGTATCTTCAGGACTTTTGTTGCTTTCCACAAGGAATAGTTAGATTGACGAGTACCTCAAGGCTTTCCAAATATGTTTTAAGGGAAGCCATTCTATGGACTTCAAGCAGATTTCTTTACTGATTTATGCATTCCCGTAGCCTAGTTTAAGTTGCCACCCTCTTCTGACTCTTCTTTTTTCTAACAGAAGGTGCTCCATTTCAGACGAATAAGTTCTATTGTTCTCATTTCTGGATCTTATATGATATGAGTGGTAGCATTTCAGAAAAATCGTTAATTGATACATCAATATCTTCAGGGGTTCTCAAGGCAGTATTTTCTTTACATTGAATACCCAACTATTTTTTATATATAAGCCAACTGACTAGTGGCGGTCAGCGGCAATTCACTAAACGGGGAACCAAACTTTGGGGGAACGAAACGGAGATTATAGTGGTTGAGTGATCTGATGACAAATATCACTCAGTAAATAGTGCTGGATTCTTGTTTTTATTATAATTTCTGAGCCTCCACGTCATTTTCCACGGGAATTTTTAGTGTCATATAGTGTGCAGCCATTAATTTTGAAATAGCTTGTTAACGTCAAGTAAATTTCAGCAACCAACATTATATCGATTTGCTTTTTCATAAGGAAGAGCTCAAGAGCATTTTTGTGTTGGTGGATGCCGTTTACGTCCCAGAAACATATTTTAAACCAACTTATTTGTTTAAAATTTCCTGTAAAATAGTGGATTGTATTTTCAGCATTTTCTGCATCATGTTTGTCATGGAAACCGTAAATGTATTTATTGATTGAACATGATTCTGCAGAGCTGCCTCAAGATTGCTAAAATTTTGGTCGCAGTTTTGAGGCTTGGGCTCCTGATTCAAGTTTTGTTTATCGTATTTGACCACAGTAGCTCAGAAACGTGTTTGGGCCTTTGCGCGTTTATGTGGCTAGTTGATTGGCCCACCTTGGGAAAACTGTTTTTAGAAATTATGTTTGACTGCTATGGTTGGTTAGTGAAATTGAATTGATACACAGGGCAACCCCTGTAATTTTCAGTATGGTTACCTCTACAGTTACTGCATTTTTTAACACTTGATTTCTTGCACTGTAATGTGCAGTGAAGTTCACCACACACAACGCAAACTGCGGCCAGATTACAATAGGCCTTAGTATGGGCAAATTCTTGGCAGTTTAGGCATTGAACGGATGCCTACCGCTTATTTGGCTACTCAACGGTTACCTTACGATGCAAAAGAAATTTAAGGTTTTAAATTGTTAATTAGCAATTTTTTTAGACATGCCTTTAAACTTTCATCGATAAAAACTCAATTTTTTAACTGTAATTTTCAAAGTTGCTCAAAATCAATTGGATTAGAGTTTGTGGAAAGAGAAACGAGTCAGTTGACTCATCGTCTGTCTTTAACAGTGATTGGTAGTCTTAAAACTGACACGTCTGTTTGTTGATGTATCGATTCGTGCTGAAATGTTTTCATCGCTGAAGATTTTATTTTTTTTTTTTTTAATTTAGAGTTAGTTTTCGACTATTTATCGATTAGGTTCAGCTTCCATCAACTGAATTTTGTACCTCACAGTGAATAGTGGTCATATAACATTTCTATTATTTACACTCACTGAACACTATATCTTTCCTTGGTTGTATGATAAGACAGACTGAAAAAATGCGGACAATTCAGCGGATTTAACTTCAATAACATAGCCGCTATTAACGGGGTTGCTGCTGGAAATTTCCTGAAAGGCTTTCAGAAGGATAAACTGGCATATAAAAGTCGCCTTGTAGAGTAAAAGCCACGCATATTCGATTCCATGAATTCTACAGAAGAGTAACTATCAGCGTTGTCAACTCAGTGCGTTTCGCACCACTTTTGGTGCTTTTTAAAATTATTTGTGCGAAAAATTTTTTAGTTGGTGCTTTTTTTACATTTTCGGTGAGTTTTTTAAATTTCGGTGGCACAAATTCAATTCAACTTTTTGTTTTAATGTATAATCAAGTGCCAAGTTCGTATATATGATGGCACGTGAACTCGTTACGGTTTTGGTAATTGAGAAATTACCAAATTATTAATTAAATATTGATTATGGTAAATTTCATGTTTTAATTGTTATAACTCTGGCAAATTTTCGTATATTTCAATAAATTCTTTTAAAGACACTGCTTACGAAAACAAAAATACGCTGTGTTTGATAGAATTGCTATTAATCGAAATTGAAGGCTTGTGATTGTGTAACTTTTAGTGATCTGATAATCGTAACTTCTTTCGACAGTATGTTAATGGCTATATTGCTCCTGCAATACATTTTGGAGACGTTAAGAACTGTATTTTTTTTGTGACAGTAAAAGTAACAGCTGATTTCGGTAGACAGCAAATATAAATCAATTAAATTTGTTAAAATATCGTTATAATTATTAAAAAGGTAACATTATCATAATGAAACTAACAGAGTCGTACTAGAGGCTAAGTTTGACAAACACGAATTCTAGCTATTAAACGACTTTGATGGGGCGCCATCAGGCGATGCTATCAGATCTAGTTTGATTGTATAATAGTAGCTTAAAAGGCTGTTTCATTCTTATGCTTTGAATGTAAAAATATTGTACTTCTTAAAATACAAAATAGGTTTTTAAAATTGAAAGGAAAAAATTCAAAGTTCCGTGCGTTTTTGTTGCAATAACGCGTAATTTCCCCCATTTTGGTGCGTTTTGAAATTTCAAAGTTGACAATGCTGGTAACTATTGACTAAATCACCAAAGAAGGCACCAAACTGACACAGTAGGGCCACACCGCTAGCTCTGAAAACAATGCGCTAGAAAAAGTACATTGTTACGCTTTTGCCTCTAAAAATGCTTTTGCGGATTTTTCAATTGTATATTATATAATTACTCACACACTTTTCCGTTATACAGTACGTAGATAATTCACAACTTTATTTACACTTGATACCACTGTATACCAAAACACTAGACATGCTTACTTTGACTTATGACTGTTTTGTACAAAGCTTAAAAATAAACAGACTCGTTATCGTCGACCTATCGGCTATTAATATGTCTTTAACAGTTTCTACAATCGACACGAATTTTCTAGTCGCTCATAATTTTAGAATCAAATATAGAAATATATTTCTTTCGTATATACACATTCATACACATGCTTGCGAACAATAAGCAAGTCACAACAACAAACAATAATAAAATGAATAGCAAGAACACAAGAAAAACAACAACCTCATATGTAGGTGATTTATTTGGAATTTTACGTGCTTTAAATCATGTTTGTTTGTTTGTGTATTATGTTTTTATCATTGCCTTGTTTGTGTGAATGTGTTGTACAGTTCCAACAAAAAGATCAATAGCTGCACACTGGGTTAGATATGACAAAAATTCTTAACAATGTTCTTATTTTAAGTGTCGAATAGGCACTTTAGGTATTACATTACGTAGAAGAATAACACCTTATAACAATTTCTTTTTATTTTACTTTCAGATGCGTCTCAAAGAAACACGTAAAAAGAAGGCCTCATCGAAAATGAAAACCTCACGTACCCACATATCCTTGCAAATGGCAAAAGAAATTTTACACAAAATTTGCCTTAGTGATATTTCGAAATCCAAGAGCTGTGAGAATCTTCATGTTTTGTAAATTTTTTGTTTTACAACAACTGGTTAGGTAGGTACAAAAATACACAACATGTCTGATATGCAGATCACTACCTAAACTAAAATGTACTTTTGTAAGAAAATTCAACTGAACGTAGAATTGTATCAGGTCAAAAAGAAAAAAAAATTGTAAGAAATTCGAGCTAAGAGTACAAATAAGGTGTGATTAGTATAAGACGTTAAGAAAACACTTCCTGTTAGAGGAGCAAAAATAAGCGTATTTAAAAATTAAGTTTTGTTATATAAAATATTATGTTTGCGAAAAATATATCAAAACATCTCTAACTCTATGATTCCTATTCGTGTGTGATTTACATATATATTTACATAATTAAAAGTTTTGACAATTTTTTTATTATAACGATTTTTGAACTGGTATTTCATTATAACTATCATGTGCCACATACCTTATTTGTTATATGTATGTATGTACAAAATGTAGTTTCTCTGTATTTGCAAAGGTTAATGGAGATCAAGACAATCCACTAAAAATCTCAAAACACATATTTATTAATAAAATCTCTTAATCATTTAAATACAATATATAACACTCCACTTCCAGCTGTGTGCCTGACGACATCTTTAATAGCTAGATACCTGCACTAGAACAGCTGACTGTGTCATGAAAAAGCAACTTGTCAAAATACTGTTTACATCTATATCAATTGAACTTTTTTTAATCTATAAGCGGTTTAGAGCTTATTTGTATGGTGAATTAAAGACATATCTTTTTTAATAATGTTCTTTTAAAGTTGCTACCAAAATCATGTTACACCGCTTTCACACACGAAAAGTTTACTTTGCAAAGTCTTGAGTTTGGTGGTAGCAAAGGAAAGGAGAGCGGCTCTCTTGCACTCTTTACTTTCCCTTGTCACCACCAAACTCAAGACTTTGCCAAGTAAACTTTCCGTGTGTGAAAGCCGTGTTACATTTATACGATGATTTTTAAGTCAGTTCGTTTTTAAATAGTTGTCTTTAAAAAAATCGTTTGTCTCTTTTTATCCTTATGCCAGTCGAACGAAAATAAAACTATAACAATGAGTCGAAAAGAAATTATAAAAAAAACATGGAAAACAGAAAACGTACCTTTTTTCATTTTGAAAAATTTTCAGTTCAAAAAATAGACACGGCCTTAAATCAAAGTGAAAATTTGCTCATATTAAAGAAAACTGAATTCGTAAAAAACGTTTAAAAACAAATGTAATTTCTATCAACCGGAAAAACTGCAATCAAGCCAGGTAAAGTCATTCTAAAGCAAGCCACAGACTATGCGACTAGTTGTACAACATGACGATGTTGGTTATTAGATTGTATAGTGTGTGCGGCCGTCGTATGAAGTTGTGTCTCGGTTGTATGAAAGATTAAAAAGTTTTGATTTTTTGGGTGGTTGTAAAATTTAGGAGCATGTTGTACAACTTATTTCGATTTGCTACTATTTTATATATACAACTGTTACATCTGCGGTCATCTTTACTCAACAAAATTTGTTAAGAAAGAAATTGTGAATTAATGTCGCACAGTTTGTGCGCAAAACACACAACTCGGCAAGCCAACGAGTTGTGGCGACGGTCGCATAGTCTATGGCATGGGTAACTTTATCATACCAGGTAAACTTCTTGTATTTTAAGTATCAAATATTCTCTGATCGGAGTTTGGTTTTGATATAAACGGACGTTTGTGCTTTTGACCGTAAGCTACTGAAATAAAATCGGAATAAGTGAAACTACATATATTTACATATGTATATATGTATGTAAATAAAATTTGCAACACTGTTTGTTGCATTTTTTATGTTGTATATAAAAAAATGCATCAGAATACCCATCAGATGTAGGTCTGGATTTCCGCGGAAGAATCTTTGCAAAAATCTTTGGAACCACCCGCGTTCCCGTTCGCCTAACATTGTAGTTACAACAGAAGGCAAAACATCTTCTAGTTGAATAAAAATAAAAGTAGGAATAGAGAGGTATATTACCGTTGCTAAATGGCAATGAATCTCCAAATCTGATTAAATATTTTCAGTCAAAAATATCTAAGGATGATAACAGCATTGCTATAACAGATAGTTACAAATTTGCTATCCTTCAAGCAGATGAGCCAACCATTTAGTGTGACAATATTCTTGCTGCTCTGTACACATTGTAAAAATAACTATAAGAAAGGAAAAGAATAAAGTGACGCTTCAGTCTTGTGCCAACTGTATAACGAGTGTTATCAATATCTCAAAAGTTGTTTCGCAATTTTGGTTCTTTTATGATTTTGTTACTAAGCTGATATTAATTTAAAGTCATTTTCATAAAAAGTGATATTTCTGACAGTCTTGGTGATGATTTAAAAAGACAAGACTCGATTTACGGTGTTATCTGAAAGTGTCGGAGCTTATATTTCGGGAGTAACTGAAGTTCGTTTTGTCCGTTTTTATTGGCTAAATAAATTTTTATCAGAAATTTAGCTACGAGTAATTATGTCTTATTCGACACCATTTTGGGTACCACAAATCGCTCTTAAATCCAAGCCCGTCTTCTGACACACTATGGTCCTTTTCTCGAAGAAGGTCACATACATATATTAAAAAAATAATAAAATTCATACAATTTATAACTTCAAATATCCGTAGAGGCATCGCATAAACATTTGGGATGCATTCAGTGCCTAAACTGTCACGGATATGGCCACAATAACAGCGCAACCTAAATTATGGCGTAAAGCACAATAATTTGCAGCTTTAATAAGAGCGTTAATGTTCCTTTAGGTTAGGTTAGATAGGCAGGTCGCTGGATCCCCCGAAATAGCTAAGGTTCTCCAACTCGGGTCCTGAAGTTGGGATAGTAGAAGTGAAGAATAGAAGTTAGAGGCATATAGTGGGAGAGGAGGAGAGGGATGGAAAGGTGGGAACCGCATAGTGTGGCTTTACTTGTTACTACGCTGCTTCTTATGAAAGATAGGCTGTTGAAGCTCCGCTCGCCTAAATATCAATGCCGGGCATGTTCCAAGGAGATGAAGGATAGTCTCCTCCTATTCCTCGTCTTGGCCACTGCTGCAGAAGTAAGCCCAGTCTCCTGTCATAGTTCCCAAACAGACAGTATCCAGTGATGTCTAATACAGTGAAGCTCTGGGCAGTTTTAATACCTCCCGCATTCTCTTATAATTACTATGCGGCCACAGGTTCTTTGATATGAGGCATGTGGGCTCTGTGATAAAGGTTGTCTGCAAAAGGGACCTATATCTTAACTAAACATAAAAAATTAAAAAAGTCTAGTCAATGCAAGACAAAAAGTTTTATTTTGCGCGAACAATATCGGTCAAATCTCCTATTTATCATTCCGAGTGTGACCGCTAAAATTGAGTATGTTTCGTGCAAGATAGTTTGGATGAAGTTCCAATTTGCTGATATACTTTGTTGCGTACTTAGAGAATTCGTCTTTTACCAGCGGAACTAGCAGATCCCTGTGACTTCGTGAGTTTCATACGTAATATGGAGCTGCAGAAATTCTTCGAAGAGTTTGGTTTTGTCGTCTTTAAATTTTTTCAATGCTAGATGCGTTGCCGCATAATTGGATTCCATAGCTACACGTAGACTTTAAAACTGCGTTATATAACAGAAGTTCGCATATTCTTCCCATAAATAGTTGCCTTCAATTTCCACTGAGTGACCTTCGTGAATACAAAGTTACCCACTTCACTTCATTGTGCAGCGGAATAAGTGAATTCTTAATTTGGATAGCAAAACATGTTTGTTTACGCAGTGTAAATATGAAATGTGCACATTTTTGTTCATTAACTTTGGCTTTCCAAAGTTTTAGCTATTTGTCTAATATTGAAATATATTCGTGCAAATTTCATGAGGATGCAGAACGCTGTGTCTGTAAAAGCTGAAGTGTGGATTCCGGATCTCGTTGGCAAGTCAGAGGCGTAAATCAAATATAAAGTGATTCCCAGAATGCTATTTTGGGGAACTCCAGCTTCTATTGGCTCTAAGGGGCTTATAAAGTCGTCTACTTTGATAACAAATTTCCGCATAAGTAGCTATCCAGAAGCTTGTGAATGTTTGCAGGCAAGTTTAACTGTATTTTGTGCATCAATCCGTCGTGACACACTTTATCAAACGCTTGGGATATGTCAATGAGTAGAGCTGAACAATAATTTTGTCAATCCTTATGAATTCGTGAGTTTTTTATGTACCATGGAGCTGCGGTAATTGTTCGAAGAATTTTGTTTTGTCGCCTTTGAATTTTTTCAACGGTTGAAGCTTCAATGTCAAATTTCTGTCAATAAGCCAATTCAGTTGCGCTGCTTTTAACTTTAACTGAGTAACTTTTGCATCTATGTGAGACTTCCACGTTAACCTACGGTCGAGATGAATACCACGAATTGTTCATTTGGACAGCTGAACATGTTTGTTTACGCAGCGTGAATGTAGCGTGAGTACACTTTTGTTCATTAACTTTAATTTTCCAAAGTTTTAACCGTTTCTCTAATATTGAAATATACTCCTGCAAACTTCGCGCAGCTTCTTGATGGTTTTCGTGTACGCTGCAGAATGCTGTATCGTCTGCAAAAGTTGAAGTGTGGATTCCGGGTGTCATTGGCATGTCAGAGGCGTAAATCAAATATAAAGTAGGCCCCAGTATGCTGCCTTGGGGAACTCCTGCCTCGATTGGCTGAGTTGGGCTTATAAAGCGCCTTCTCTGATAACAAACTTCCGCCCACATAAGTAGCTTTCCAGAAGCTTGGGAGGGTTTGCAGGCAAGTTTAACTTTATTTTGTAAATTAATCCCTCGTGCCACACTTTATCCAAAGCTTGAGAAATGTCAATGAATAGAGCTGAGCAATACTTCTTCTCCTCAAAGTTCTGTGTTATGACATGGACTAGTCTGTGCTAGTAGTTTGTTTGGTGTTTTGCAAGCCATGTAGGCTGGTTGACTGGCGTACCTGGGGAAAATTGTTTGTAAAAGTGGTGTCTGACTGCTGGGGTGGCATATGTAAAGTTGATGGCCTATTTGTGATTGACCTCTTGAAGTGAGTATAGACAGGGCAACCCCTGTAGCTTGCAGCATGGTTACCTCCACAGCTACTGCATTTTTTAACGCTCGGTCAGTCTTAGGTTTTTTGCACTGTGATGTACCGTGAAGTTCACCACACACAACGAAAACTGCGGGCCTTAGTATGGCAAAATTCTTGGCAGTTTAGGCATTGAACCGGCCCTAAACGCTTATGAGGGTCCTCAACGGTAACCTTACGATGCAAAAGATATTTGAGGTTATAAATGGGATGCACTACATTCTTTTTTAAGGCAACATCTCTAGGTTCCAATTCAAACCTAAACATGGGTTGAGGAATTTTTTCACGGTTTCTAATATTAACCACATTTTTAATTTTAAATCCATTGTCTTCTAATCCGGTTTTGACATCATTCGTATCTACAAAAGGGTCAATCCCTTTTATAACGACCTGAATACCTTTGGCCCTTTTAAGCTGATATGTGTAAAACGATCTTTTTTCCTTCTCCAGGACGTCAGACAACTTTCGGTATTAATTTTCACTGTTTACCTGGATTTTCGTTTCATTGATGCTGTCGTGCTTAACCGATGTTACATTAAAAGTGTCTTTGCCGATTGCCGTAAAAAGTTGTTTTACCAGCTCACTAGAGGTAAGCTCTCGCAAATATATTGGTGGTGGCTTAAAGGTTTTTTTAGGTATTGCTGGTTCATCAGTCTGAAGGATAGCAAACCTATTACTATCCATTGTCGTGGTGGTCTTATCATCTTTGGGTATTTTGGACTGAGATGACATTTGAGCGGATTTTGGGCTTCGCTGCCGTTTAACCACGGTTACATACCTGTCCATGCCTACTTGTGCTTTCGGCTTATCTGCAATAACTAAACTGGTAGATAGTTTGTCGCCTGTTGTAACAACTATATGTGGCGAACACGAGCGCGTGTGGTTTCTTTCTCTTAGAGTGGTTTCACATTAGGCAACTTAGTTGCGCAATTCTATTTTTTGTTTTTATTTATTTCCTTTTAAAGTTGCTTTTGTGTTCACATACAACAACTTAATTGCGCAATTTTAATTTTGTTTTACTTAAATTTCCTTAATATTTTGAACGGCACGAAAAATAAACAAAAGAAAATACCAAAAAGAAGAATTTTTTTTTTTAGCTTTTTTTTATTTATTGAATCTTCAGAATGTGAACTAACAATAAGTATTCAAATCTTACTACTAAATACAATAAATTAACTAAGTCCAGCCAATGCTAGACAAAAATTTTATTATGCGCATATTATATAGGTAAAATCACCAACTTAACGCTCTGATGGTGGCAACGGTATCCCTTCTTCTCAACCGAGTGTGACCACTAAAATTAAGTATGTTTCGTGCAAGAGGGTTTGGGTGAAGTTCCAATTTGCTGATATACCTTGTCGCATGCTTTGAAAATTCATCATTTACCAGTGGAACACACAGATCCTTGTTAATTCGGGAGTTTTTTACGTACCATGGAGCTGCAGTAATTGTTCGAAGAATTTTGTTTTCTCGCCTTTGAATTTTTTCAATGTTTGACGCTGAGGCGGTGCCCCATAATTGAATTCCGTAGCGCCATATAGGCTTTAGTATTGCGTTGTATAACAAAAATTTGCAATCTAATTTCAATGTAGAATTTCTGCCCATAAGCCAATTTAATTGCGCTGCTTTTAATTTTAGCTGAGTGACTTTCGCGTGTGTGAGGCTTCCACGTTAACCTACGGTCGAGATGAATACCAAGGTACTTGACTTCATTTTGCTGCGAAAGTGAATTGTTAATTTGGGTAACTGAACATGTTAGTTTACGTAGTGTGAATGTAACGTGAGTACACTTTTGTTCATTAACTTTAATTTTCCAAAGTTTTAACCACATCTCTAATATTGAAATATACTCCTGCAAATTTCGCGAAGCTGCTTGATGCGCTGCAGAATGCTGTGTCATCTGCAAAAGTTGAAGTGTGAATACCACATCTGGTTGGCATGTCAGAAGTGTTAATTAAATATAAGGTGGGTCCCAGAATGCTACCTTGGGGAACTCCTGCCTCGATTGGCTGAGTTGGGCTTATAAAATCGCCTTCTCTGATAACAAACTTCCGGCCGCATAAATAGCTTTCCAGAAGCTTGTGAGTGTTTGCAGGCAAGTTCATCTTTATTTTGTGCATTAATCCCTCGTGCCACACTTTATCAAAAGCTTGGAAACATCAATGAATAGAACTGAGCAATACCTTTTGTCCTCAAAAGCCTTTCTTATAACATTAACTAGTCTATGCGTTTGTTCTATGGTGCTGTGTTTAGCCCGAAAACCAAATTGATGATCCGGGATGCATCCTACATCATTCAATATTGGAGTCAGCTTCGCTATTAACAATTTTTCGAAAAGTTTTGAATTTGGTGGCAGTAGACTTATTGGTCTATATGACTCTACTTTAGTGGGATCCTTCCCTGGCTTGGGTATCATAGTAACCATAGACACTTTCCACTCTGCAGGATAGTATTCTAGGCGCAAAATAGCGTTAAAAATGAAAAGAAGAATTCTTCTAGCAACACGAGGTAACTGTACAAGCATTTTGCCAGTAATTTTGTCAAAACCTGGAGCTTTTTTTGAGTTTACTTTATTTATAACGTTTTCGACATCTTGAAAACTAAGTCTCAAAGGCACAGGCGGTCTAACAGCATATGGCGGAAATTCAGCAACATCATCCACTGTATCATTTGCGGTAAAAACGTTTTTCAAATGATTAACATACATCATCCCTTTTTCAGAATCACTTCTTGCCCAGTCGCCAGATGAAGTTCGCAAAGGTGGCTTACCTATTACGGGTCTTTTCAGACCTTTTGTCGCTTTCCATAGAGAATAGTCGCTTTGCGGGCTACCATCAAGACCTTCTAGATAATTTTTAAGGGAAGCCATTCTTTGGATTTCAAGCAGATTTCTTAACTGAGTTATGCACTCCCGTAGCCTGCTTTTAAGCTGGGGAGACCTGCGAAGTTGCCATTCTCTTCTAACTCTTCTTTTTTCTGACAAAAGTTGCTCAATTTCAGACGAATAGGTTCTATTGTTCTCATTTCGGAACCTCGTATGGGTAGTGGTAGCATGTTGCACGGCCAGTTTAAGGTCTTCAGAAAAATCTTTAATTGATATATCAACATCCTCAGGGGTTCTTAGGGCAATATTTTCTGTACAATGAGTACTCAAATATTTCTTATATTTTAGCCAATTAACTCTAGTGATGGCGAACGCCAAGTCACTATACGGGGAGCCAACCTCCTGGGGGAACGAAACGGATATTATAGTGGGTGAGTGGTCCGATGACAAATCTAATGAAGACTCTACTTGCATCCATTCTAAAGGAAAATTTTTTGTAACTCCAAAATTTATAACATCTGGAATCTTTCGCCGGTCCGAGTGGGATGTCCGCTTGAAATCACGTCTAAGCCCAGTTTGGAAACTGTGTCAAAAAGTACACGGCTTTTTGGGGAAATTAAACGTGATCCCCAAACAGTGTGCTTGACGTTATAGTCACCAGCCGCTAAAAATCGAGAACCTAGTGATTTGAAAAAATGTGAATACTGATTTTTTTTATTTTTATTATTATTAGTTGCTTGGAGATACTCCTCACGTGTCTCATGCAGAAAATAGTGCTTAATTCTATTTTTTATTAGAATTGCTGAGCCTCCACAAGACCTTCCACGAGGATCTTTAGTGTCATACAGTGTGTAGCCATTAATTTTGAAATGACTATTGCTTGTCAAATGAGTTTCAGCAATCATCATTAAGTGTTCAAGTTCATATTTGTGTTGGCGGATGCCGTTTGCGTTCCAGAAACATATTTTAAGCCAATTCATTTTGTTAAAATTGCCTGCAAAATGGATTGGATTTTCAGCATTTCCTGCATCATGTTCGTCATAAAAACGGTAAAAGCGTTTATGGATTGAACAAGAGTCTGCAGAGTTGCCTCAAGATTGGTAAAATTTTGATCGGAATTTTGGGGCTTGGGCTCCTGATTCAAGTTTTGTGTATCGGTTTTGACCACACTAGCATATGAAACTTGTTTGGGGTTTTGCATAATTATTTGGCTGGTTGACTGGCCTATCTGCGGAAAATTGTTTGCAGAAATGATGTTTGACTGCTGGGGCTGTTTATAGGTGATTGATGACTTATTTGTCATTGACTGCTTAAAGTGAGTATAGACAGGGCAGCCCCTGTAATTTGCAATGTGGTTGCCTCCACAGTTACTGCATTTTTTAACACTTGAGTCAGTTTTTGACTTTTGGCCCTGTGATATGCCGTACAGTTCTCCACACACCACACAAACTGTGGGCAGTTTACAATAGGCCCTAGTATGGCCAAATTCCTGGCAGTTTAGGCATTGAACGGGCCCTAAACGCTTGTGCGGCTCCTCAACGGTAACTCTGCGATGAAGAAAAAATTTAAGGTTATAAATTGGGTGAATTTCATTCTTTTTGAGAATAACATCCCCTGGTACCAGTTCAACCCTAAATATGGGTTGAGGAATCTTTTCACGGTTCCGCATATTTACCACATTTTTTTATTTTAAAGCCTTTATCTAGCAGTGCAGTCTTAACCTCATCCGTGTCTACATAAGGGTCAATACCTTTTATAACAACCTGAAGGCCTTTAGCACTTTTAAGTTGATAAGTATAAAAAGATCTTTTCTCTTTTTCCAGAGCGGCAGAAAGTTTTCGGTAATCATTTTCGCAGTTGACTTGGATTTTTGTTTCACTTATTTGTCCGTGCTTCACTGATGTTACATTGAAGGTGTCTTTACCAATTGCCGTAATAAGTGCTTTTACCAGCTCATTAGATGTAGGTTCCCTCAAGTATATTGGTGGCGGTTTGAATGTTTTTTTTTTATGTAGTTGGCTCGTCAGTCTGAAGGATAGCAAACCTATTACTATCCGTTCTCGCAGAGGTAATATCGCCCTTAGACATTTTTGGTTGCGATGATATTTGCGCGGATTTAGGGCTTCGCTGACGTTTAACCGCGGTTATATACCTATCCATACCCACTTGAGTTTTCGGTTTATCGACAATAGCTAGACTTGAAGATGGTTTGTCGTCTGTTGCAACAACAATGTTTGGCGAGCACGAACGCGTGCGTTTTTTATCTCTTAGAGACAGGAGATTGTCCAATGATTTTTTCAATGATTCCTCTTCAGAAATCCAGAGGTTTTTTCTAGTAGAGCTAAGCTCCCTCTCAGAATTGCATCTACTAGGTACACTCATGCAATTTTTTTTTTTTTTTTTATTTATATTTTTTTTTTTTAATTTAAAAGTATATAAAAATAATTGTCATAAAGTTTTTCTTTTGTATAAATTCGCTCTTCCACTTATTGCGGTTTTGTAAGAAAACAAAAACTTTAATGTATAGTTTTTTTCCCAATGGGTAGGTAATCTTCACGCACAATAACAACAATAACAATGCACTGCCACCGCACTTGTTTTATTGAAATTGATTTTATTGTTTAGTTAATGAAATGTAAAGAATTTATTTTCCCGTTGTTTTTTTTTAAATAATTTGTAATTGTTTTTACTATTTAATTTTAAAAGAATTTAAGCACAATGATTTTATTTATTTTTTTTTTTTTTCGCTTTTTACGACCGTCCGGTTGGAGAGTCACAGGAGAACTGTGAATGTAACATGAGTGCATTTTGCTTTGAAAATTTTAGCCATTTCTCTAATATTGAAATATATTCCTGTAAATTTCGTGAAGCAAAATGGTGGTTTTCATGAACTCCGCAGAATGCTGTATCATCTACAAAAGTTGAAGGGTAAATACCAGATCTGGTTCGCATATCAGAGGCGTAAATTTAATATAAAGTAGGTCACAGAACCTACTTGGTGAAGTCATGCCTCGATTGGCCGAAGTGGGGTTAAAAAAATCGCCTTCTCTGATAACAAATGTAAGTCTTTCCGGACTTACAAAGTGGCCTTCTCTGATAACAAATTTCCGGCTGCCTAAGTAGCTTTCCAGAAGCTTCTGAGTGTTTGCAGGCAAGTTCAACTTTATTTTGTGCATTAATTCCTCGTGACACACTATCAAAAGCTTGGGAAACATTAATGAATAAAGCTGAACAATATTTTGGCCCTCAAAATTCTTTCTTATGACATTAGCTAGTATATGCGTTTGTTCTATTATGCTGTGTTTAGCCCGAAAGCCGAATTGATGATTACGGATTCATCCCACTCCATTCAATATTGGAGTCAACTTACCATTAACAGTTTTAAAATTTTTGGCAGGAGACTTATTGGTCTGTACGATTCTACTTTAGTCGGTTTGGGTATCATAGTAATCCTGCACACCTTCCACTTTGCAGGATAATACTCGAGACGTAAAATAGCGTTAAAAATTAAAAGAAGAATTCTTCTAACCACACGATGTAACTGTACAAGCATTTACTTTATTTATATCCATTTCGACATCTTGGAAACTAAGTGGCAAAGGCACAGGCGGTTCAACAGCATATTTCGGTAATTTTAAACGTTTTTTAAAAGGTTAACATAAACCTTCCCCTCTTCAGAATCGATGTTCATATTTCTAAATATTGTATGACTAGTGGTAGCAATATCAAGGCGATATTTTCCGTACAATGTGCTTTCAAATATATTATTTTTATTTTAGCCAATTAACTCTAGTGATGGTCAATACTAAGTCACTAAACGGGGAGCCAATCGCTTGGGAAAACAAAGCAGAGACTATAGTGGGTGAGTGATCTAATGACAAATCTAATGAAGGCTATACTTGCATCCACTCTAAAAGACTTATTTGTCATTGGCTGCTTAAAGTGAGTATAGACAGGACAGCCGCTGTAATTTGCTGTATGGTTGCCTCCACAGTTACTGCATTTTTTTACGCTCGAGTCAGTCTTAGGTTTTTTGCACTGTGATGTACCGTAAAGTTCTCCACACACAACACAAACTGCGGGCAGTTTACAATATGCCTTAGTATGAAAGAATTCCTGGCAGTTTAGGCATTGAACGGGCCCTAAACGCTTGTGCGGCTCCTCAATGGTAACCCTACGATGAAGCAGAAATTTGAGGTTATAAATTGAGTGAGTTTCATTCTTTTTGAGAATAACATCCACTGGTTCCAGTTCAACCCTAAACATGGGTTGAGGAATCTTTTCACGTTTCCGCATATTTACCACATTTTTTATTGTAAAGCCTTTATCTAGCAGTGCAGTCTTAACCTCATCCGTTTCTACATAAGGGTCAATGCATTTTATAACAACCTGAAGGCCTTTAGCACTTTTAAGTTGATAAGTATAAAAAGATCTTTTCTCTTTTTCCAGAGCGGCAGAAAGTTTTCGCTAATCATTTTCGCAGTTGACTTGGATTTTTGTTTCACTTATTTGTCCGTGCTTCACTGATGTTACATTGAAGGTGTCTTTACCAATTGCCGTAATAAGTGCTTTTACCAGCTCATTAGATGTAGGTTCCCTCAAGTATATTGGTGGCGGTTTAAATGTTTTTTTTTATGTAGTTGGCTCGTCAGTCTGAAGGATAGCAAACCTATTACTATCCGTTGTCGCAGAGGTAATATCGTCCTTAGACATTTTTGGTTGCGATGATATTTGCGCGGATTTAGGGCTTCGCTGACGTTTAACCGCGGTTATATACCTATCCATACCCACTTGAGTTTTCGGTTTATCAACAATAGCTAGACTGGAAGATGGTTTGTCGTCTGTTGCAACATCAATGTTTGGCGAGCACGAACGCGTGCGTTTTTTATCTCTTAGAGACAGGAGATTGTCCAATGATTTTTTCAATGATTGCTCTTCAGAAATCCAGAGGTTTTTTCTAGTAGAGCTAAGCTCCCTCTCAGAATTGCATCTACTAGGTGCACTCATGCAATTTTTTTTTATTTATATTTTTTTTTTAATTTAAAAGTATATAAAAATAATTGTCATAAAGCTTTACTTTTGTATAAATTCGCTCTTCCACTTATTGCGGTTTTGTAAGAAAACAAAAAAATTTTAATCTATAGTTTTTTTCCCACTGGGTAGTTAATCTTCACGCACAATAACAACAATAACAATGCACTGCCACCGCACTTGTTTTATTGAAATTGATTTTATTGTTTAGTTAATGAAATGTAAGGAATTTATTTTCCCGTTGTTTTTTTAAATAATTTGTTATTGTTTTTACAATTTAATTTTAAAAGCGTTTGAGCAATGATTTTATTTTTTTGTCCACTTTTTACGACCGTTCGGTTGGAGAGTCACAGGAGAACTATATCAAAAACAAGAATGTGCGAAGAAAACAAATTGCTGATTACAAGCAAGTCTGTATCATTAATTCTTCCCCATCCAAGCTGCTCTTACCTCTCACATCTACAACCACAAGATTTGGGCAAGAGAATTGCGCAACTAAATTGCCGTATGTGAAAGCGCTCCTAGCGACAACAGATTTTCCAATGATTTTTTCAAAGACTTCTCCTCAGAAATCCAAGCACTTTTTTTACTGGAGCTAAGTTCCTTTTCAGAATTACATCTGATAGGTACACTCATGCAATTAATTGCTTCCATTTTTTATTTACAATTTAAAACGGTATTAAAAAAAATGTCACAATGTTTTTCTTTTAAATAAAATCACTCTGTTCACCTATTACAGTTTTTACTTAATCCCGTTTTATTTTTTTACTTTGCGATCAAAAAACAAACACGTCCGTTTATTATCGAAGCTAAACAATGACTTCAAAACTTATTAAACATGGTGACAAAAAGCCAAAAAAAAAAAAAATTACTGATTTCGGTTCATATATATCCGAGATATAGCCCAAATCGGGGTTTTCATGAAAATGTCGCGTAAGCGAACTGAAACAACTTTTTTTGCTCAAAAACAGTTCTGGTAATGAAATAAGATTACATAAATATGAAAAATGCAAATTTCCGATATCGGTCCATATACAACCGAGATATAGCCTAGACCGGGTTTTTCATGAAAATGTCGCGTTAGCGAACTTAAACGAATTTTTAGTGCTCAAAAGCAGTTCTGGTAATGAAATAAAGTTATATAAATATATAAAATGAAAATTTCCGATATCGGCCCATATATACCCGAGATATAGCTTGAACCGATTTTTCCATTATCATTTTTTTTTTCTTAATGAAGAGCAATTCTCGTTATAAAAGAAGGTTAGTAAAATACAGAAAATAGAAAATTCCGATATCGGTTCATATATAACCGAGCATATTTAGGTCACATTTTTAAATATACTATACATATACGAGACTATCGTGAAGGGTATTTTAGATTCTGCCCAGCCGAATATACTACACTCTTACTTGGTTTCTTTTCTTTTTTCACCATTATCCGTATTTTCTATATATATATATGTTCACTATCAATTGCGTTTAAAACCAAAGGTCATCGAAATAGGTAGCAAGATGTGTACATATTGTTTTTTTTTTTCACTGTTGTCCGTGTTTTCTCTATATATGTATGTTCATTATTAATTGCTTTTCAAGGCATTTCATTACCTTGTGGTGTGGAAGGTGTTGAACTAAAATTTGCTAATCTGAGCAGTGTCAAAGGTGTATGTATACTGGGCACTGATCAATTTTAACTAATTTAAATCCAACATTTTAAAAGCTGTAATAGTTTTTTTTAGTCTTTCATGTTGTTATTGTTCAAGTTTAACCTCCACAAACACTACTCCCTCTTTCCACCTTATCAATCTATTTTCCTAGTTCCAGTACAATGCACTGCATATGTAGAGGTCATCCCCTGAGTACTGGTTCAAGATAAAAAATGATAATACTAAAAACTGTAGAAATTACAAACGGAATCACAAACTTATATACACCCTTTACATTTTTTTGAAGGGTATAAAAAAAGAGAGCGAATCAGGTGTTTCATATTACCGTCTGAACATGGTATTAGGAGGTAAGAAATGTAGTGGCAACTAAACTTCGCTTTGTAATTCATTGAATAAAAAGTATGGTAGCTCGAGAAAGAAGGAAGTTTTAGTAATGAAATTCGATTATTCGGCCAGTAATATGGTACCTTTAACTAATGTCAAGTTGTAATAACGAGTCTAAGAGTAGCAACAAGTTATCAGCTTTAGCGGTAAATACACCTAGCAATACGCCTAACAGTGTAACTTAAATTGGAGCGGAATTTAACGTTCTAGTAAGTAACTTGAACTCGAGCGTTAAAGTTCTCATGAGCAGTATTGTTCACCAACAGTTTTTACAAAAAAATTACTAAATATAAATAGTAAAAAGTGATGAATACTCTAAAGTTGCTTGAAAGCACTTAAAGTGTGATCTCTAGCGATCGTAAAAAATGAGTAAAATTTGTTTTTAAGCACACTAGGAATAGTGCTCAAATTAAATTCGTTCGCGAACGAATTAAATTTTTCATATTTCAAGGAATAAAATTCGTGAGAGAATTAGGTCCAGTTTTTGAGTACGTGTTTAAATGTTATTTAGCTTTAAATTTCATTTAAATATCAAAATCAGTTTTCCATTACAAATTTGGACTAAACTTACTCGTAAATGCCCAAAACTTTTTCATTTAAGTTTGTCTCATATGCCACATGGTTTTTGTCTGCTTGCATTTGTATTAGTGCAAGAAAAGGTAAACAAAACACACATACGAGCTATTTATATCCTGTAAAAGATATTTGAAAATTAGTTGCTAATTTTGCAATAAACAACAGCACAATATGATAATTAATTAAAAATAACATCGTATGAAATAAAATTATTAAGTATTTCTATGTCGTTAATAAATTTAATATTTATCTTTAAGAATTTTTCTATTCCCCCACTATCAAACAGCTGTTCTATGGAACACTTTCCATAATATTTGAAATTTAAGTGAAGCTGCCACACGTTCATCGCATTTAAATAAGAACAATTATTTAAGACTAATAAACTGAACTTAAATTTAATTGAAAATTAACAAATGTTGTATATAAATACGCAGTCAAAAACTAGGCCTTCATTTAATTCGTGAAACAAGTAAATAATTAAATTCGCGAATTATTCCCGAACAAAATTATAGTTCATATAAATTAAAAATCATCATTTGAAAAAAAATTATCAAATCACATTCTGGTTCAAAATTCATAAAAAAAATGTGTTAAAATTATCATTCTGGCTCAGTTAAATGTTTAAAAGAATATTTCCTTCTTTGTTCTTCTTGTTTGTAAAATTCTTCTCACGAATTTTATTTTTAAATTCGCGAACTTTATTTGTAAACTCCCAAGCAGAATTTTATTTTAAATTCGGAAATTTTTTCATTCTGCTCGCGAACGAATTAAATCAGTATTTTCATTCGCGAAAAGAATGAAAGCAATCAAGAACGCAAACTAAAATTTTGCTCACGATTTTTATATTCGGGAATACAAATTTAAAAACGAGATAATTAAATAAAATTTAATTCACGAGCAGAACTTTTTCTTCCTTGTTTTGAAGCGAACTTTATTGAGAGACAGTAAAGCTTTCTCTCTTACGCTCTGTCAGAATTGGATTTTCAAATTGAAAAACGTTGATGCCGGACTATTTGGGTTGGTTTTGATAGATACTCGTATATTACGCTTGACAAAACAAAATACATATCGTAACAGCCGTATTCATACAAAAACACTAATCAGCATTTTAACAACTTTTTAGTTAAAACAGAATTTTCAGCAAAAAAAACACACTTTATAAAACGTATTCATAAACAGCATTTTAGCAAAAAATCATTTTATTGAAATTTTCTATTTGTGATTGGCAACGCCATCATATGCAATTCTCATCTGAATCATAGTGCTGCGATAAAAACGGTTTTTTGTTCACATAGTAGTCATGTAAAGAAATGTCTTGTGTTGTTTTTTTATAAAAATCGATTTTAAAACAAATAAATAAAAGTTAACTTCATTTTGTCTTTCAATTAAATAGCAAAAAATACTGAGTCAGAAAAGTTTTACTTTGATTTCTTTTGCTTACACGTAGGAAAAAAATATGAGCTTTTTTATTATTTAGTTTTTTTTACACATCACTGATGTACATGGCATTTTATTAACGTATATTATTTTAAAGAAATTAAATGTTAGTAATAACTAAAATAAGAAGACTAAAATAAGAATGTAAAGCGTAATTGCTTATCTGGAATCCAGATAAGCAATTACTTTCCCTGAAAGTTTTCTGTTGCCAGCTATTCAAAGCTTGGGTCATATTTTCTATTAAAAACTCACATCTATTGTTATCAATATCATGGGATTTCTGATAAATATGCAATAAAAATTTTCACAATATATAAATAAACAATAACTAAAAAACACAAATGTCACCTTAAAATTGGGTGCAATCAGTTTTAAAAATGGTTGACTTAAAAAAACTGCTAAAAAGAACATTTTAACGTAAATTTCGTTTATGAATACAGTTTTATCGAATTTTCCCCAAAAATGGTTTGAACGGCTGTTTAACTTTTTTATGAATACGGCCGTAAGTCTTTAAGCAAGTATTGTGCAATTAAAATATCTGTGTAAGTGCATTATAGTAGTTTAAAAAGCCCCAAGAAAATTTC
The DNA here is from genome assembly GCA_914767995.1 of Thecocarcelia acutangulata. NCBI lineage: Eukaryota > Metazoa > Arthropoda > Insecta > Diptera > Tachinidae > Thecocarcelia > Thecocarcelia acutangulata. The sequence continues at coordinate 47,364,096 of OU612098.1, read as the reverse complement.
CCAACTCGGCTAAAAAAAATCTCTACGATTAACAGATTAATGTCATCAAACTAACTACTGATAAAACATTTTGAATTTGGGCATTGTAAACAATTTTATAAAAAAGAATCATTATTTACACTTAGTTACTCGTATCACTTAAAGTATTTATGAAAGTCAATTTATAAAAAAATAATAACAAAACTAAAAAATTGTCAATGAAATTTGTATTTTCGTAGCTCTTTAATATTTATAATAGTTAAGCAAATAAAATTATTAAATCTCTTCCAAATAAAAAATTAATCATATCGAAATGACTGTTTAATGTTGACTATTGACTGTTTTACAAAGTGTTTTTTTATTATGTATACATCCTTCTCTAATCATAAAGTTAAACCAAATAACATTTAAACTTGATTAATTAATTTAGTATTTAAGCTTATGAAAATGTTAATCTGCCTATTAATATATAATAATGAAATTGAAAAAAGGATTGTATGCTTATCAGATTTGCATAATTAAAATACCTTTAGTTTAAGCTTTAATGTGGTAAAATTAATAAAAATCTGGTCGCATCTATCTCCTCTCCGCCTGGTATTACTTAGCTTTTGACCAGGAATGAGTTCTTAAAATCCTTTTAATTTTAAGTATTTTCTTGTCAATCTGTAATACCCAATTAATAATAATTTTAATTTTTGGCAGTAAAGTCTGATACGCCAACCATATTATTGCAAAATCAAAATACAACTTATTTAAACAAACACAATGCCAACGTCAGGCGATTTAAATTTTAGAAAATATCTTATATTGTGCTTATTATCTGTTAAAGCTTGAAGTGTAGTAACAATACAATAAGAAACAAATGAATACGCTTATATTTATTAACTATATAAAATAAATAAGAAAACTAAATACTAATAAATAAGCGAACATACTGATTTATATTAATAATAAATGTTTACAAATATAAAATATATTATAATATAGTTATTAAAATTAAATACACTTGCTAGCAATTGAAAAAGGGTTAAATTTAAATTTAAATACAGCCTGTGAAATAACTTGATACTCATAAAAATATATTTGAAAATCACGATCAAAATATTCTTAGCTTTGTTAGTAAACATATTTTTCATACATACACATATTGTCTCAAGCAGTTGCAATACTCATTAAGTTTATAAGAAAAAAGTATTTAAACTTAGTTTCTTATTTTAATAACACGTTTTCTTTTTGTAAGATTCTTTTTATATATTATCTAAAGAAGGGAAGAAACAAATCGTAGCAACCAGTGCGCAGTAGTATCCAAAAATATTTCCAGTGCAGGTATCATCGTGAAACTTCGGCCACAGCCTTATAGATATGTCAGAACTATTTAGTGATAAAATGGTAGTGGTTAAGGACCCACACCCTTCTCCTTAGCTTACCGTAGCACACGCTTTAACGCAAAAACTTGAGAAAAATATTGCGATATTTATTTTTAACTCGTGTGGTTACAATTATTTCTTAAGATAAGTTAAAAAAAAAATAGGTATTAAAATTTGAAATCATTTTTGATATTAAGGCTGCATTTTAAAAACTAAACTAGCAATTCAAAAAGAGATTTTATTAGAGATTATTTGTATCAGTAGTTGTAGAAATGCGTCAAATTTTACGCGTAAGCCGGAGTCAAAATTTTTTTATATCTTCGTTTCTGGACTCTGCAGCTTCTCCAGATAGCTCTCCAATAGATACCAAAGCATGTTCAATAACATCTGAGACATGAATTCAAATTTTGTGGACTGATGATACCACGTATTTGTTTTTGATCGGAAAATTATAAAATAAGAAAAAAAACCGGAACCGGAGTGAACTTACATAAAAAAATTAACTGTGACTTTTTATACCTTTTTAAATTAAAAAAAAAAAAGAAATAAATAATTGCATGAGTGTACCTATTAAATGTAATTCTGAGAAAGAGCTTAGCTCCGCTAAAATAAACCTTTGGATTTCTGAGGAGGAATCCTTGAAAAAATCATTGGACAACCTACTGTCGCTAAGAGAAAGAAACCACAAGCGTTCGTGTTCACCACATATAGTTGTTACAACAGAAGACAAACCATCTTCTAATTTAATTTCTGCAGATAAGCCGAAAATACAAGAAGGCATGTACAGGTATGTAACCGTAGTTAAACGTCAGCGAAGCCTGAAATCCGCTCATATATCATCACAACAAAAGATATATAAAGATGGTAATACCGCTAAGGCAATGGAAAGTAACAGATTTGCAATCCTTCAGACTGATGAGCCAAATACAGCAAAACAAACATTCAAACCGCCAACAATATATTTGCGAGAACATACTTCCAGTGAACTGGTAAAACAACTAATTACGGCAATCGGCAAAGGCACCTTCAATGTTACATCAGTAAAGCGTGGCAGCATCAGCGAAACGAAAATCCAGGTAAACCATGAAAATGATTACCGAAAATTGTCTGATGTTTTGGAAAAGGAGAAAATATCTTTTAAAACTTATCAGCTTAAAAGTGCTAAAGGTATTCAAGTCGTTATAAAAGGTATTGATGTAGCCACGGATAATGTTAAGGTTGGTTTGGAGGGCAAAGGGCTTAAAATCAAAAGTGTAGTGAACATCAGAAACCGTGAGAAGATCGCTCATCCCATGTTTAGGGTTGAACTGGAGCCAAGAGATATTGTGCTGAAACGGAATGAAGTGCATCCAATATATACCCTTAAATTTCTCTTGCAACATAAAATTACCGTAAAAGATCCGCATAAGCGTTTAGGGCCCGTTCAATGCCTAAACTGCCAGGAATTTGGCCGTACTAAGGCCTATTGTAAACTGCCCGCACTTTATGTTGTGTGTGGAGAACTACACGGCACATCACAATGCAAAAAATCAAAGACTGACTCAAGTGTTAAAAAATGCAGTAATTGTGGAGGTAACCATACTGCAAATTACAGGGGCTGTCCTGTATATACTCATTTTATGCAGTCGATGACAGTTGTGAAAAAGATTTACATCAGCACCTGCCTTGCGGCCTTATTTGATGATGGACCAATTCCACGGAGTAAATTATTCACGATTCACCAGCGCCCCCGTGTGGCTTACCAGGCTCACACAGGTAGCAATTCTTGCCATATGATTGCGGTCATAAGAGCAACTTAATGTTGAGGAGTTCGGGCCTTCTAATCCCTCCTGTATGCAATTTCCCAGCAATCACTGGAGGACAAGGCTTAATGAGTTGGTAGGCCGAAGTCCACTAAGAGCATCAGCCCTTAAACATACTCACCCGTCTACCATCACCTCTGGTTCCTTACAGGACAGGTATCTGTTGTATAGGTAACAGATCCTCGGGAGAAGCAGCCGATTACAAATAAGTCATTATTTAAGCAACCCCAGCAATCAAACATTATTTCTGCAAACAATTTTCCGCAGGTAGGCCAGTCAACCAGCCACATAATCATGCAAAACCCGAAACAAGTTTCATATGCTAATGTGGTCAAAACCGATATACAAAACTTGAATCTGTAGCGCAAGCCCCAAAACTCCGACCAAAATTATAATAATCTTGAGGCAACTCTGCAGACTCTTGTTCAATCCATAAACACATTTGCGGTTTCTATGACAAACATGATGCAGGAAATGCTGAAAATGCAATCCACTATTTTGCAGGCAATTTTAAACAAATGAGTTGATTAAAAATATGTTTCTAGAACGCAAACGACATCCGCCAACACAAATATGAACTTGAACACTTAATGATGATTGCTGAAACTCATTTGACAAGCAATAGTCATTTCAAAATTAATGGCTACACACTGTATGTATGTATGTATTTTTCCTTATGGAAAAACAAATCGACATAATGCTGATTGCTGAAATTCACTTCACAAGTAACAGTTATTTCAAAATTAATGGTTACATACTATATGATACTAAAGACTTCTGTGGCAGACCTTGTGGAGGCTCAGCAATTTTGATAAAAACTAGAATTAAGCACTATTTGCTAAACGAGACACGTGAGAAGTATCTCCAAGCAACAAACATGTGTATTGAAAATTTTTATGATAATATTGTTATTTCCTCGATTTATTCCCACCCCGGTTTTCAGTAACAGAAACTCAATATTCACATTTTTTCAAATCACTTGAGCCTCGATTTTAGGTCTGGTGACTCTAACGCTAAACACACTTTTTGGGGATCACGTTTAATTACCCAGAAAGGCCGAGTGCTTTTTAACACCGTTTCCGATGGGGTTTCAAGCGGGCACCCCACTTATTGGCCGTCAAACCGACAAAAGATGTAATAGATTTTGGAGTTGCGAAAAATTTTCCTTTAGAGTGGATGCAAGTGGAGCCTTCATTAGATTTGTCATCAGATCACACCCAAGAGATTGGCTCCCTGTTGATTGTCAATAGAGTTAATTGGCCAAAATACAAAATATTTTTGAGTACATATTGTACTGAAAATATTGTCTTGAGAACCCCCGAGGATATTGATGTGTCAATTAACGATTTTTCTGAAAACCTCAAACTAGCCGTACAGCATGCTACCACTAGTTATATAAGATGCAGAAATGAGAATAATAGAATTTATTCGTCTGAAATTGAGCAAATTCTGTCGGAAAAAAAGACTTAGAAGAGAGTGGCCACGTCGCAGGTCTCTGCAGCTTAAAACTAGGCTACGGGAATGAGTTACTCGAATTAAGAAACCTGCTTGAAATCCAGAGAATGGCTTCCCTTAAAACATATTTGGAAAGCCTGGATGGTACACCGCAATCTGACTATTGTCTGTCTAAAAAGACTCGTAATAGGTAAGCCATCTTTGCGCACTTCAACTGGCGACTGGGCAAAAAGCGATTCTTAAAAGGGGATGTTGTATGTTAACCATTTGAGAAATGTCTTTGTTACAAGTGCTGCAGCTGAATTATCACTATATGCAGTTAGACCGTCTGTGTCTTTGCGATTCATATTTCAAGATGTAGAACAGGGTATCAGTAACATAAAGCCCAGGAAAGCTCCAGGTATTGATCAAATTACTGGAACTTTTTATTTTTAACGCTATTTTACGCCTTGAGTATTATCCTGCAGAATGTACGGTCTCTATGATTACTATGATAAGCCTCAGCTAATCGAGGCAGGAGTTTTCCCAAGGTAGCGTACTGGGGCCTACTTTATATTTAATTTACGCCCCTGACATGCCAACGACATCCGGAATCCACACTTCAACTTTTGCAGACGACACAGCGTTTTTGAGCGTTCATGAAAACCACCGATTAGCTGCACGAAATTTGCACGAATATATTTCAATATTAGAGAAATGGCTAAAGCTTTGGAAAATCAAAGTTAATGAACAGAAATGTACTCATGTCACATTCACTTTGTGTAAGCAAACATGTGCGCCTATCCAAATAAACAACTCACCTATTCCGCAGCACAGTGAAATCAAGTATCTGGATCGTAGGCTAACGTGGAAGTCTCACACTGAAGCGTGGAAGTCTCACTCAGTTGAACTAAATTGGCTTATGGGCAGAAACTCGAAATTGAAGTTGGATTGCACACTTCTGTTATACAATGCAATCCTAAAGCCTATATGGTGCTACGGAATTCAATTATGGGACACCGCCTCAGCGTCAAACATTGAAAAAATTCAAAGGCGACAAAACCAAATTCTTCGAACGATTACTGCAGCTCCATCGTACGTAAGAAATTCACGAATTCATAAAGACCTGAGTGTTCCACTGGTAAAAGAGGAATTTTCTCAGTATGCGACAAAGTATGTCAGTAAACTGGAGCTTCATCCAAATCCTCTTGCACGCAACATACTTAACTTTGTCGGCTACACTCGGTTGAGAAGAAGGGATACCGTTGCCACCATCAGAATGTTCAATAGGTGATTTTACCGATATTGCTCCCGCATAATAAAACTTTTTTTTTTTTAGTTTTTTAGCACTGTCCAGAGCATATGTATTTCCTAAATTTTTCGATGTTGACATCATACCCTGATGATAATGCTTCCAATAATGTTGAACATCTCTCAATTTTTTTCTTATAAATCCCTGTGATTTCTACAGACAAGTCAATATTATTAAAGATTTCTCGTGCCGCATTTCGCATACAAAGTTAGACATAAAAACAACGAATGCGCTTTGGTCTAGTGAAGAGTACGCGAAGACGTGCAAAAATCTGCGGCTGATATTATTAATTTATAATCTTGGCATACTAACCAATAAATCAAAAAAGTCCCATTGGAGGATTATGGGGGGACCACAACTAAAGCCCTAGTTAAAATTTAAATATATGGACGAACAAATTCTGGCAATGACACTGGGAAATAATTAATATTTTAACAACAACAGTAACAAGTTATACACTTTATAATTATTTTAAAATATTATCAAAACCTTCTAAGTGAATATTCATTTTGATTTATTTTAATACAATTTTATTTGTTATATTTTTAGCTGATTTAAATTTGCACTTAGGTAAAAGGTTAGGTAAAAAGGCCGCTTGATTTCCAGCAAGTACCCGGAAACTCCAGCTCACTTGGGTCCTGTAGGTCCCTTTGTGATTGCCTGAAAAAAGTTAGTAAAGGGAAAAGAAAATAAAAGGTTATAGGGATATAGAAGGAGTGAGGAAGAGGGAAAGGAGGTGGGAATCTATTAGTGTGGCATTACTTGCTGATTTTCTAGCCATCCACTGCTTCTAATGAAAGAAGCTATCGCAGTCGGTTTGACCGAGGCCAGACATGAAAGGCTATTGAAGCTCCGCTCGCCTAAGTACCTTAGACGATGATGCTCCAATGCCGGGCATGTACCGAGGAGGTGAAGGATTGTCTCCTCCTCCTCCTCGTCTTGGCAACTTCTACAGAAGTCGTTATATGGTAGACCCAGTCTCCTGGCATGGTTTCCGAACGGGCAATGTCCAGTGATGACTGCTACCGTCATTCTTAGGAGAGATCTAGAAAGTTTTAGTAGCTCTCCTGTTCTCTTAGAGTTAATGTGCGGCCACAGGCTTCTTGATATAAGGCATGTGGGCTCTGTGTGCCACCTTTCTTGGGCATATTCTAGTGTGTGGAGTTTTATTCGTTTCCAACACGCTGACAAGGGTTGACCGCAAAAGGGGTCTATATCCCTGTCCTCTAGGGCTGTCCCTTTTTTGGCTAATTCATCAGCAATGTTGTTGCCATTATTGGACCCATGTCCACGTACCCATTTTAGGGTTAGGTTAGAATATCTCGTTATCTTATTTAAAGATATCCGGCATTCTTGGACAAGACTAGAATTAGTATATATTCCAGTAAGGGAGTTGATGGCGGCCTTGCTGTCTGTAACTATCATGATATCCCTTCCGAATATCTTGTGGTACATCAGCCATCTGGCCGCTTTATTTATAGCCGATATTTCGGCCTGAAGTACAGTACATCCGTCTGCTAGTCTGAAGGAAATTTTAGTGTTAAATTCCTCTATGTAAACGCCACCCCCAACCCTTTCTCCCCTTCTGGACCCATCCGTGTAAACATAGAAGTATCCAGGTTCTATGGGAGATTCCTCAATTATGTAGCCGAAACTCCTTGTGAGGAATGGTTTTGGGGTGCAGTAGTCAATAAGATCGGGGACTTGGTCTCCTTCAATCTCTATTATATTAGTGTGTCTCCACGGTCTTTGGGTCCATGCTCCTGCCGCGTTCAACCTGATCGCGGTTTTCAGTGCTATCTGCCTGGCTTCTAAGTCACATGGCATCCAGCTCATGAGTGCAAAAAGTGGTTTGGTTGGCGTTGTCCTCATGGCCCCTGTGATCAGTATTGCCATGGTTCTACTGACTTTATCAATTTGAAGCCTGTTAGCTGCGGAGTCCAGTGATTTCCACCATACTGATACTCCGTAGAAAATTATAGGTTTTATAACCATTTCATTAAGCCATACAACGCCTTTTGCTTGTATGCCCCATGTTGTGCCTATTGCTTTTTTACATAGATAGATGGCTGTTGTAGCCTTGGTTACTCTAGCCTGTATGTTCTCTTTCCATGATAGCTTGCTGTCTAGAATGACGCCTAAGTATTTCGCTTTATCCGATAGGATAAGCGTGGTGCCGTCCAACTTTGGAGGTGAGAAGTTTGGGATTTTATACTTTTTGCTAAAAAGTACGATTTCCGTTTTCGCTGGGTTTGTTTTTAGTCCGCATTGTATACTCCATTGACTTACCAACTTTAGAGCGTATTCTAACTGCTCCGTTATGGTGTCTAAATGGGTCCCGGAGACTGCAATCGCTACGTCATCGGCATAGGCTACAGTCTTTATCTTCCTATGGTCTAGGTCTTTGAGCAGATTATTCACTACAGCATTCCACAAGAGGGGAGATAATACCCCTCCCTGGGGTGTACCCTTGCATACTTTTCTCGTAATTCTTGAGTTCCCCATCGTCGATGTTATAGTTCTGCGCTTTAGTAGGCTCATAATGAGCATAATTTGCACTTAAATTCCAACTTTTTCAGACTGCAAAAACCAATTTTTAACAATCTTCTTTTGTGACGCTGCTCTACGGCAAATTAATTATTAGGTGGATGCATCGGCGAATTCGATTAATATGGCGGCACTTTCTCTGTCAAGTTTTGTTTACATTTTCGGCGCCATTTAAATTTTTTTACATATTCGTTATCAACTACTTTTGACAGTTTAAGTGTGAATTCGCCTTTTTACACAAACAAAATACCTGTGTTTTTTTTTTTAATTGTTGTATTGTTGTAGCGAAGCGGCTACCTTGTTTTTTGTATCATGCGCTGCTCCTAAAGATCATAATTAATTAGTTAAAATAAAACAAAAACAACTATATTTTCTGAAACCTTGTTTTCATAAGAAACAGTGATGCCACACTTGGTGGAAAACTTTCCACATTGTTTTTTTATTCTTGGGCAATGAAATCGACAGCGTTGTCAACTTTGAAATTCCAAAACGTACCAAAATGGGGGAAAAAGCGCATTATATAAACAAAATGCACCGGATTTTGAATTCTTTTTTTCATTTTTAAAAACCCATTTTGTATCGTAAAAAATATATTTTTATATTAATAAACACAATAACAAAACAGCCTTTTAAGCGACTATTTTACAATCAAACTGGGTCTGGTAGCACCGCCTGATGGCATGTCATTAAATTCGTTCAATAGGTAGAACTCGTGTTTGTCAAACTTGGCCTCTAGTACGACTTTGTTAGTTTTATTAAGATAATAGTTTCTTTATAATAATTCTAACGATATTTTACAAAATTTATTATTCAGCAATATTACTTAATTATATTCGCTGTCGACCGAAATCAGCTATTGCTCTTACTGTCTATTATCAGCTACACAAAACTACAGCTGCTTTACGATTATCGGATCATTAAAATTTACAGAATCATCATCAAACTCCATTGACAGCAATTCTATCAAGTACAGTGTAAATTTTATTTGTGTTTTCGTAAGCGAATAGTGAAAATCAGTTGGCTAGAGTGGATGTCTTTAAATTAATTTGTCGAAATATACGAAAATTTGCCACAATTATAACAAATAAATGATGAAGTTTACCATTGAAAAATTTTATAATTTAATTCATAATTTAGTAATTTATCAATTACCAAACCAGTAACGAATTCATGCACCGTCATATATACGAACACACTATCTGTATCTGCATTTACTGCAGTATTTGACAAACTTGGCAAAACACTCTCTAAAACCAGCAAATTTTATAAAACGAAATATTTCTTTTTCCTTCGAGAATATGTATAATACAGCAAGATTGTCTTACTTTGTGCATGCAATAAGCGGCATTTTTCACATTATAACTCCGTCTTCTGATTGTGCTCTGCAAATGAAACTTAAAAATTTTGGGCACTTTCTTACATTAAAACAAAAAATCGAGTTGAATTTGATACGGTGCCACCGAAATTTAAAAAGCGCACCGAAAATGTAAAAAAGCGCACCACGCACCCACTAAAGAATGTATTCAAAATACAACAATATAATGCAGGTTATTTGCGAATAAAAATATCGTAAATAGAAAAATTTGCCGCATAAGCAGTAAATAATGTTTTTATTTGCGAATAGCTAACTCACGAAAACAATTACTGATGAAAAAACTATTTGCAAATAAAGTATAAAATGTTGCCACTTCGCTTTACGTTTTTACAGTTTTTGCCATTATTATTCTTTTCTTTTTTCACTAAATGTTTTATCTCTCTTGCACCTTTTTTATAATGTTTTCTAGGTGCTCTTACCTTTATCACTGATTTTGTTAATTAAAATTAAAAATTTTGCAACGTAGCCTGACAAAGACGGCAATCGTTTGATTTGCAACTAAAAAATCAAATACATCTGTATATACATATGTACGCGATACAAAAGATGAACGAAATTCATTTTTGGGAGTTCCATATACTACGATCATATACTTTGCATTTAGCATTCACATTGAAGAGAAGTAATGTGGCAGGCAGTGTTCGCAGCTGGGTTAAGTCGTTTTTTTGGACCCAACAAAGTCATCTTATATTTTTTTATATCGTTTTAAATTTTCAATAAAAAAAAAAGAAACAATTGCATGAGTGTACCTATCAGATGTAATTCTAAAAAAGAGCTTAGCTCCTCTAAAAAAAAAAGTCTTTGGATTTCTGAGGAGGAATCTTTGAAAAAATCATTGGACAATCTACTGTCGATGAGAGAAAAAAAACCGCATGCGCTCGTGTTCACCACATATAGTTGTTACAACCATCTACAAGTTTCATTTTTGCAGATGAGCCGAAAACACAAGTAGGCATGGACAGGTATGCAACCGTAGTTAAACGTCAGCGAAGCCCGAAATCCGCTCAAATATAATCACAATCATAAATATCTAAAGATGATAATAAAGCTATGGCAACGGAAAGTAATAGATTTGCAATCCTTCACACTGATGAGCCAAATACAGCAAAAAACAATATTTAAATGGCTGCGAATATATTTGAGAGAACCTACTTCTAATGAGATGGTAAAACAACTTATTACGGCAATAGGCAAAACCTCAGATAAGCACGGAAGCATCAATGAAACAAAAATTCAGATAAACCATGAAAATTATCTTTTTACACTTATCTTTTACTTTACACTTATCGTGGCTACACCCATGTGTAGCCACGGATGATGTTAAGGTTGGTTTGGAGGACAAAGAATTTAAAATCCAAAATGTAGTGAACATCAGTAACCGTGAAAAGACCCCTCATCCCATGTTTAGGGTTGCACTGGAACCAAGAGATATTGTCCTGAAACGGAAGGAAGTTCTAGATGAACTTCATTCCTTTATACCCTCAAATTTCCCTATAGATTTGATAATATGATGGCTGTTGTAGCTTTTTTAAATAAATTTAATATTATAAAATAAAAAAAAACGTTAAAAATTAAAGGAACAAAAAAACCAATTGTTTTCTTGGCGATGGTTGAAACTATGTAAAGATATTAAGTGCGAGGACCCAAAGTTGCATAAAAATGTACATCGAACTTCGCGCGATTTTTTGTGCATTTATGGAAACCTCGGATAAGTGCACAAATATTGCAAACATACAATGCAAATTTTTTGTATTTACATATAGTTCCAGAGAAAGATTATATCGTTTTATGTACATATCAGCATAAGTTTCTTAAAAATATAAGATAAAATAGAATGTTGATGATTTTTACAAACAAATTTTAATTTTATTGGTAATTAATGTATATTTATGTTTGGCTTATAGTGTTCAACAAAAAACTTGAAAACCTAAATCATAACGTACACGCTATACATATGTATACAAACTTTCACGAAGCGTGCATACATATGTAAATAAATTTTAAAAAATCAGTTCAGTTTAAAAAAAGGCTTTAAAAAATCACATATGTGTAAAGTTAATTTGCTTTTGTTTTTAATCAACAGCAAAAATAAAATTTTTTAATATTAACAAGAACAAAAAAAAATTGATGACGATAGATGACAAGCAAACTAAAGAATCTGAATCAGATTGCCATGGATCAAATTTGTTGTTCCTACAGTAAAAGGTGTTTTTTTTCGACATCGAGAGTTTCGTTTTTGGATTGGATGTAATTTTTAAGATTGTGAAAAGCTTTCACAACGTCTGTGTGGCTAGGAGTCTCTACATTATTAGATTCTTCACTTTGCTCGTCAACAGGTTCCAGATTTTGATCTTCAGATTTGTCTCTCCATCCAATTTCTTTTTAAATAACAATTTCAGTGAGATCACCATAACATTCGAAGTGGTTATTACATTCTAAAAGCCTCTGAAATCGGTGGTGAATCAATTACATCTTCTATATCGATAGGTTCTTCCAAACTATTTATGAAACCAGTTTTCTAAAGCAATTTTGAATTATTGTAGGTGTTACCAGCCACCATACTCTCTTTGCTGTTTAAGGGCTTCTAAAACAGTCACACTTTTTGAAAAACTATGAATTGAAATCCCTGCCAGCCAATAAATTTTAGGTACCTTTTTACACATACCAGCAATGCAATTTTATGTTTCTTTTTTTGTACCTCTTTTTACTTTTTGTGCTTAAGTGTAGATTAACTATTTTAGTTACGAATTTATGCCTACAAAGTTGTACTAAAAATGCCTTTTAAGGTTTGAAATTATTATGCATTTTTTCCATTAATCCATGGAGCACTTATCTGTGCATTTTTACATGAAAAAGTGTAAATGAGGCTTATGGCTTCTAAACACGTTGCACTTAAGCGTTTTTTGCATTTATGCGTGTTGCATTTATCCGGTTTTTACTGTATTAAGAAAGTAGTTAAGCCACTAATATCAAAACAAGCATCTCGATTTAGAAGTTGCACTGGTCTTGAACAGAGACTACTAGTTACTAGGGCCGATGTTGAATGTAAATCACACCTCATCGTCAAGTTTTTTTCAGCGCTTCATTTGACATTACTCAGACTAATTCAATTTCAACCATGGAAATGTACACAATCGAGCAGCGCGTTAAAGTTATCCAGGCTTGTATGTATTAATAATGAATAGTCGAACTTATTTTTAATATTTCTAATATTATATGATGGTATCATTCTTTCTGGCTCAAGTTCAATCCTGGATATAACCAAGAAATATTTTTAATTATAACAATAATTGCTGCGATCAATAACTCTTGATCACAGAAGATAGGAAAAAAGCGCAGTGCAAAAGCGCCAGAAATAAAATTTGATGCACATTACGCAAACAGTAACACTTGAAACTGGATCACTGGTATATGATATATATCTACTGAGATACGTATCACATCCAGGCAACACAACGGGACCAGACTGGACACAAGTTCGTTCAACATGAATTTGCGTGCGTGCGCTAGGAATGCTCAAGGAGCAAAAGAGTAAGCAGTTCTGAACCCTGCCTACTCGTGTGTAAACTCAGTGTAACAAAAACTTATACTGATTATACAAAAGCAAATATTTTTTTAACATGAAAAAATTTGAAGTACAAAATTACTACAATTTTGTTTGTGTGTATTCATACATATGCATGTATGTAGCTGCTACATAAAGCAACATAACGGTTATTTTACAAAAGTACAAAAAGCTGATGCAAAAATATTTATTGACAAAAACTAATCGTAGTTGTTTAGACTAACATTTTATTGTTTTCTTTTATTTAATACAAATTTTTGGCGTGTACTGAAAATTATTTACCTAAAAATATGTATTTGGCAATTTTTCTCTTAAGACTTTTGTTCGCATCTTAAATGTATCTTGTATCATTCTACGTTGCGCCAAGTTCTGGCATTAACTGCACAAAAAGCTTCCAAACAAATGTCATCAATTGCAATTAGTTTCGTGTGATGCGAACAAAAAGCAAAAACTCTAATATGCTTTAACAAGTAATGAATATAAATGGTACAAATTGACTTCAGGGATTTAAGGGAATTAAGAAATTTACTATATAACAAAATCAAATTATTCAGGCATGTTCTCACACTCGCAAGTTTTCAAACACGACTGGCGACTTGAAAACGCCATTTTCTGTGACTTATGCGTTTTACTTGCGAATTGACATAATTTGAATGCTAACCCCCCATCTAGATTAGCAATAAATATATGTAAGTATTCGCAATAAAGCAATAACGTCGGCAGAACAACGGTATAAAATTGCTTATTGCTTTGCTTATGTCAAAGGTATGGGAACACGTATTTATGACAACTCATAATTACAAAAAAAAAAAAAAAGAAGAACCGAACAGGAAACTTCAACGCAAAAAGCAAAATTTTATTGCAAAGAAATGTGCTAAAGTAGAAGCAAAATATCTTAAAATGTTATTTTATCTGCTTTTAAAAATTATCATATTTTTTGATATTTCACCCACATAATTTCATATATTTTGGCAAAGAAGGTTGCCTGTATTTTAATTAATTGTAATTCTTATATTTTTTTATTCCTTTAAATATGAGTGCTTTAAATGCGTCAATCTCCGGGCACTTCATTTCTTTTTTTTATGAACTAAAAAACGTAAATAATTACATTTTTTCTGTTGATAGTCACTTTTTATAATAATTTATACATTTGTTTATATCTGTGGCGTTTTATCATAACAGCTTGAGCTGGTTTTTAAAAATTGTAAAAATTGCTGCTAATTTTATTATTTGAATAAATATGGTATTCTTGTTTGAAGAAATAATATTTCGTATTATTCACAAAATTCAGTTATAATTATGGTTTATCGTCTTTTCTTCTTAAATTTAGTTCTTCATTAAAATTTCACTTCAAAACTTTTTTTGATCTTATCTCGACTTAAGCTGTTATGATAAACTGCCACAGATATATTGAGGCGTATTTTTGTATGTATGTTTATAAACATCAGTGATGATAAGTGAATTTAAACAGCTTATTTTTAAAGATAATTTCTCAACAATACCTTTTACCAATAAGTGCTCGAACACATTTTGTGCGGTCCACACGCAAATATCTTGTGCCGGCAATCGATTTTGGCAGTTGCCACGGCAATAATTGTCAATCAGATTGCCCGTGTTTTTAATATTCAATATCAGTTCTATTCGGAGTCTAGCTTCGACGGACGTGTTTGTTTTTGATCGGAAAGTACTAAAATAAAACCGGAATGAGTGAACAGAATAATTTTATACTACATTTACATCTACATAAAATGTAGTACTTAGGAGATTTCGCACGAAATCTAATTAACTTTTACTAGATTTCCCATACAAAACAACAACCAATTAGATTTTGACAAAATCTTTTAATACTCATTGATACAACCATGCCTTTTTTACTAATGTACCAAAAAATACATCAATGTACAAAAAAATTTGACATTGTATTATTAAAAAACAAAAGTGAAGTGCAGAAAAATTTCGGAAATTGCGGCAAAATTTAAACAATTTTGTTTTTCAAATAAATAAAATAATAATGGACAGCCAAATAATAAATAAAATGTAAGCATATTATATGTACATATGTACTTATATTAATATAACAATTACATTGGGAATTTCATTTACAGGAAACGTGCATACAAGAAAAAAACCCAGTGGAATGCCAACGAAGAAGCTCTTCTCATAACTCTTTGGGGAGACTACGTGGATGTAGAAGAAATCGGCATGTATTCGAAGAGATGGCGAAAGGATTGAAAAGCAGTGTATTTGATTTTACACCAGAAGAAATAAAAATCAAAATTCATAATTTAACAAATAAATAAAGGTAACAAGTAAACAAACATAATGAAAAACTATTTTTAATAATTTATATTTGTAATTTTAGAGACGAAAAGCGTAAAATTGGAGCTTTTGGTGGGTCTCCTTCGAGCTGGCAATTCTGCATTCCATCTTGGGAACTTTCAAATCGAATGCAATAGAAATGGTAATGGACGAAAGTATAGGTAAATTAATGCATTTGTAGTTACTACTTTTCAAATAGTTTATATTCTTATTCAATTTAACAGAACCATCCAATTTCACAAATGAAAGCGTTGATTTTGAAGTGGAGACATTGATTGACGAGTTTGATGAGCTGTTGGAAACTCCTCCACCAAAAAAGAGAAAAAAGGCAAGTTTCTGCAAAAAAGTCAAGAGTCTACGGACATCATTGAAATAGAAATTATTAAAAACAGGGAGGTGAACAACAAAACTATTAAATTGTAGGAGGAAATGGTAGTTATTGAAAGAGAAAGAAATTGCATTTTAAGACAACTTTTAAACAAGTAGTTGCATACCTCAGGTTATTTTTTTATTATTATTATTTCAAATTAAAACAAGATTGAAGACTGTAAAATGTAAGACTGAATTGTTTTGTTAAGTTTTTATTTTTGATTTATAAAAAATTTTTTAAACAAACAAATTTGCAATTGCTTCTCTTATTATTTCACCTTTTTGGTTATAGTCGGTAAGTAAACTCCTCACCATTTGGCTGGTCCTTTTCTGTTTCGTTGGTTTTTTCCCCAGATTTCATTAATTTTTTCATTATTGTCGTTTAAAAAGTTATGCAGGACGCAACAACATTTTATAATACTATTGACATTGTCAATTTTATTATCTACTCTTTTTCCAAGACGGCGGAATCTCGCTTTCAGATGGCCAAATGCATTTTCAACAACTCTACGGCATTTTGAAAGATTATAATTAAAATATTTCTGGTTTTAGGATGCGTTTATTTGAAAAGATTATGATTTCATCATACATTCGGATAACCGAAATGCAGACTCACCTATTAGCAACACAGGAACTTTAACATCATCATAAAGCACTGCTTGCTGCTGAAATAAAGGGTCTCTCATCATGTTCCTGAAAATTGATCTTTCAAATATGCTCGAATCGTTGCATCGGCCTGGGCATCCAACATTAATGTATAAAAATCTATACCTGTAACCAACAACAGCTAACAGAATAGTGGCATACCAACCCTTGAAATTGTATTAATCACAAGTTTTTGCGTATGGGGGATGAACTTCAAAATGACATCCATCTGCAAAAGTTTAACAGGCTTAGAAACTATATATGTATATATAAGTACGTAAAAGTATAACAACCTATTGCTCCAAAACATTGCGGGAAGCCCAGTTTGTTAAAACTGTCAACACATTCTTTAATTTTCGCTTCATTTATAAAATTTGCAGGTAAATATTTTTTAGAGAGCTTTCTCCAAACTTCGCAACAAAATTCTTTTAAAATTAAACACACTTTTTTTTGTACTTTTTTATTTATTGAATCTTCAAAATGAACTAACAATAAGTATTTAAATCATAATGCTAAATTTAAAGTTAAAAAAAAGTGTGATTTAAAATAAAAAAAAAATAGATTTTTACTTAAGTCCAGCCAATGCTAGACGAAAAGTTTTATTATGCGGGAGCTATTTCGGTAAAACCACGTAGTGAGCAATCTGATGGTGGTAACGGTATCTCTTCTTCTCAACTGACTGTGGCCGCCAAAATTAATTATATTACGCGCAAGAGGGTTTAGATGAAGTTCCAGTTTATTGATATACCTTGTAGCGTACTTAGAAAATTCCTCTTTTACCAGCGGAACACTCAGATCTTTATGAATCCGTGAATTTTTTACGTACCATGTAACTGCAGTAATCGTTCGAAACACTTGGTTTTGTCGCCTTTGAATTTTTTCAATATTTTATGCTGAGGCAGTGCCCCATAATTGAATTCCGTAGCACCATATAGGTTTTAGAATTGCATTGTATAACAGAAGTTTGCAATCCAACTTCAATGTCGAGTTTCTGCCCATAAGCCAATTTAGTTGCGCTGCTTTTAGTTTCATCTGAGTGACTTTTGCTTCAATGTGAGACTTCCACGTTAGCCTACGGTCGAGGTATATACCAAGGTACTTGACTTCACTGTGCTGCGGAATAAGTGAGTTGTTTATTTGGATAGGCGCACATGTTTGCTTACACAGTGTGAATGTGACATGAGTACATTTCTGTTCATTAACTCTGATTTTCCAAAGTTTTAGCCATTTTTCTAATATTGAAATGTATTCCTGTAAATTTCGTGAAGCTAATTGGTGGTTTTCATGAACACTCAAAAACGCTGTGTCATCTGCAAAGGTTGAAGTATGGATTCCGGATGTCGTTGGCATGTCAGAGGCGTAAATCAAGTATAAAGTAGGCCCCAGTATGCTGCCTTGGGGAACACCTGCTTCGATTGGCTGAGTTGGGCTTATAAAATCGCCTTCTCTGATAACAAACTTCCGCCCATATAAGTAGCTTTCCAGAAGCTTGTATTTGCAGGCAAGTTTAACTTTATTTTGTGTATCAACCCGTCGGTCCACACTTTATCGAAAGCTTGAGAAATGTCAATGAATAGAGCTGAACAATACTTCTCCTCAAAGGTCTGTCTTATGGCATTGACTAGTCTGTGCGTTTGTTCTATGGTACTATGTTTAGCCCGAAAACCAAATTGATGATCAGGGATGCACCCCACATTGTTCAATATTGGACTCAACTTCGCCATTAACAATTTTTCGAATAGTTTTGAAATTGTTGGTAAAAGACTTATTGGTCTATATGATTCTACCTCAGTCAGATCCTTCCCTGGCTTGGGTATCATAGTAATCATTGAGACCTTCCACTCTGCAGGATAATACTCAAGGCGTAAAATAGCGTTAAAAATAAAAAGTAGAACCTTTCTAGCTACACGAGGTAACTGTTCAAGCATTTTACCAGTAATTTGATCAATGCCTGGAGCTTTCCTGGGTTTTGTATTACCGATAACTTTTTCGACATCTTGAAAATTAAGTCTCAAAGACACAGGGGGTCTAAGAACATATGGTGGTAATTCCGCTGTAATATTCGCTGAATCATTTGTAATAAAAACGTTTCTCAAATGATCGACACACAACATCCCCTTTTCAGAGTCGCTTCTTGCCCAGTCGCCAGTTGAAGTTCGCAAAGGTGGCTTACCTATTACGGGTCTTTTTAAACCTTTTGTCGCTTTCCACAAGGAATAATCAGATTGAGGAGTACCATCAAGGCTTTCCAAATATGTTTTAAGGGAAGCTATTCTATGGACTTCAAGCAGATTTCTTAACTGAGTTATGCATTCCCGTAGCCTAGTTTTAAGCTGGGGAGATCTGCGAAGTTGCCGCTCTCTTCTGACTTTCTTTTTTCTGACAGAAGTTGCTCAACTTCAGACGAATAAGTTCTATTGGTTTCATTTCTGGATTTTATATGACTAGTGGTAGCATGCTGTACGGCCAGTTTGAGGTTTTCAGAAAAATCGTTAATTGACACATCAATATCCTCAGGCGTTCTCAAGGCGATATTTTCAGTACAATGTGTACTCAAAATTTTTTTTTGTATTTTAACCAATTAACTCTATTGACAGTTAACGGTGAGTCAATCTCTTGAGGGAACGAAACAGAGATTATAGTGGGAGAGTGATCTGATGACAAATCTAATGAAGGCTCCACTTGCATCCACTCTAAGGGAAAATTTTTCGCAACTCCAAAATCTATAACATCTGGGATCTTTCGTCGGTCTGACGGCCAATAAGTGGGGTGTCCGCTTGAAACCACATCTAAACCCATTTTGGAAACGGTGTCAAAAAGCACACGGCCTTTCGAGGTAATTAAACGCGATCCCCAAAAAGTGTGGTTTGCATTATAGTCGCCAGCCGCTAAAAATCTAGGACCAAGTGTTTTGAAAAAATTTGAGTATTGGCTTTCTGCTATTGAAAAGCGTGGCGGTGAGTAGATCGAGGAAATAACGATTTTTTCATGCAAATATTCAATACATATATTAGTTGCTTGGAGATACTCCTCACATGTCTCGTGCATTAAATAGTGTTTAATTCTGGATTTTATTAGAATTGCCGATCCTCCGCAAGATCTTCCACGGGGATCTTTTGTGTCATACAGTATGTAGCCATTAATTTTGAAATAACTGTTGATTGTCAAATGGGTTTCAGCAATCATCATTATATCGATCTGCTTTTCCATAAGGAAGTGCTCAAGTATGGTGAGATACTAAATCATATAGAACAACCTTATGTAAGAATTGGTCTAATGAGCGATTGGGACATTATTATTTTTACTGAAGGTTGTATATATTTTGAGCAATACAGAGATTTGTACATGAAAAACGCTTTTTGTGCCTTCCTAATGGTTTCTTTAACGTGTTCATTAAAGTATAAAAATTTATCTAAATGTAGGCCTAAATATCGAACTGATTGGCTTATTCAGAATTATAGTTTGGCTCAAGCTTGACTTTATACCAAACAGTTTTCAGTTCTTCCTTATGTTGCTATTACATTTGCCTACAGAGGGTCTAAATAATACTGTTTCACATTTATTTATGTTTATCTTCATAAACCAGAGAACTGCATACTGTTCTACAATATCCAATAATTTCTGAAGATTTGCATTTATTTTTTCAATCGTTTTATCGGCATGATATATTACTAAATCATCTGCAAATGCGATAATATTTTCTACTTTTTTTCAGTACATCTGAAATAAAAATATTAAAAAGAATAGGGGAATTAACAGTACCTTGTTGTAAGCCATTAACAATTTGAAACGTAGTGTTGCTCTTGTAGTTTTGGTAATATGTTCTAAAAGATTTATCGGTTATCATGTTGTGTATAAGGACTATCATATTTAAGGGGAATTTGAGTGTAATTAGTTTGTAAACTAGACCCGGGATCCATATATTATCAAAAGCTTTTTCCATATCTATGAGACATGCTCCTGTATATAACCCTTTGTTCAGATTCCAATAAATGTTTGAAGTAAAGTAATGTATTGAATTCATCGTTAAGTGCTTATATTTAAATCCGAATTGTTTTTCATTTTCCAAACCTTTTTCAATACAAAACTTTATTATATTATTATTGATACATATTTCAAAGACTTTGCTTATATTGGGTAGTACGCTTATGGCTCGTAGATTATTCGGGCTACTAATTTCTTCGTCTCTTTTTGGTAAGATTACTTTTGCTTTTTTCCATTTACAAGCGAAATATGAATTATTAACCATATTGTTAAACAGACCACTGTATTCAAAAACTACAGTTTCAGGAATGTTTTTTAAAACTTATTAGGAATTCCATCAATTCCTGTCGAGAGCTTAGCTTTAAGCTTAGAAAAAATATACAGTAGTTCTCCATTTGTAATGAAAAATTTCTCTTCCTGTAAATTAGTTAATTTGTTTGATATTTTATCCGAACTAAAATTAGTTACTGTGGTTTGGTATGTCTCAAATTCCGTTTTTATTTCCGTAAAATTATTAAAAGTGTAAACCACCTGTACTTGATTCGCGTTATTTATGTTTATTTCTTTTCCACAGTGAACTGTGTCCAAAAATTGGACCTTTTCTCTTATAATAAGATTACTTGATTCGTCTCTTTCTCAATTGTCTGCATCAATTCCAACATTATGAAGCAAGTGCCTAAGCTGTTGTGGTAATTCTATTTTTCTAGTTTTGTCGGTTTTAAGTTTCTAAATTTCTTTTTGATTTCTTCAAACATTTTTTTTTTAATCCCTAGGGTCTATTTGAGTTAATCTATCTTGTATATTTTTATTAAGTAATACCACTATATTTTCCTTTAGAAGTTTCAGTTTGGCTTTCCATAAATTTACTTAAATTAAATTTACTTCGTATTCAGGTAGTGTGTGTTCAATTCTATTGTGTTTTTTAATAATTGTTAAAATTCTAATTTTTTCTTTGTGCAGCTTTTGGACTTTTTAATTTACTATAGTGATCTTGATGTCGAAATTTGGGTGTTGTCTCTTCCACCGCTTTGAGGATTATTACGTTGAGTTTGTCGATATAAGAGTCTCTTTCTGTGGTGGACAGATTTTTTGTTGCTGGTATAGGTTCGGTATTGTTCAGTTGTCTTCTAATATTATTTTTAAATGTTTTCCAATTCGTTCTCTTATAGTCATATACTACCGTATGATTTTCTTCCATAAAAGAAAAAAGGTCATATTCAGTATTCATGTATGCTAAAATTTTTAACGCTTGGTGGTCACTGTCATAATCTATAGCTTCTAGACAGTTTAATGTGTAATTTTCTGTGTCAATGTGTAGTCTATAGTCAGCGATACATACATCTATGTATGACTTATACCTAGGCAAAAACGATAAGCTAGAAGCGTAAAATTTACATCTAAAAATTATTTCGTTGTCCTATAGCCAATCTTTCAGTTTCTTTCCCTTTGTGTTGTCAGTAGCGTTATTCCAGTCTCTGTAACGCCCGTTCAAGTCTCCAGCTAGGGTAAAGTAATTGTATTTCTGAATATCTAACGATTGAAAAAGAGTATTTAGTTCACTACTAAAGTAACCGTCATTGTTCCCTGCAGGGTAATAAGCAGAAATAATAAACATGTTTTTATTTTCAGCCATAGGTAAGCGCACTATACATGTTTCCAAAAACTGAAAAGAATTACTGGCTCTCTTAGAATATACGTAATGTTTAATGTTAGATTTAATTAGAATTGCTGTTATCATTGCTGATATCATAATTGTTGAAGCTAATTTTATGCCTTGCATTTAGTTTCGTTTCGTTAAGCAGAACAATATCTGGACTGTTTCCAGAAAAAAGTTGCAGGGATAATCTTATTCCTCTCTTCTACTGTAATGTTGGTTACTTCGCATTCACCTCTTTTGTGGTTATTATTACATTTAACGCATCTGGATGGTAAATAGCAGTTAGCTGCGCTGTGAAAAAAAACCTTGGAAGTTACGACATTGTGGGATCTCAGGTTTTCGTAATTGTTCCCAGTTAACTGTGGAGGTGTCAGCTTTTGTTCATACCTTGGGTAGTGGCGGTAAATTTTACCACTTTGGAAATTTTTAATTAATATTTCATATCCTTCAAAAATTTTTTTTATATTTTATAAATGCATTTATATAATCTGCAATATCTTAATTCCAAAAAACGAACAAAGGTGCAAGATTATAATTTTTAAGTTAAAAAACTAACAATGCATTTCACAAGTCTTTTTTTTTTATTAAAAAAAAGCAAATATGTTAAATTCATATAAAAATAGGAGTATAAAAGATAACAAAAAATAATGGCATTTTTTCACAGTCAAACGTGTAATTTAACAAAAACAAAAGAGATCATGAAAAAAGAAATATATTCAAAGAAACTGCAGCGGCACCATCTCGGATGATATAAATTAGTGAAATTCACTTCCTGAACAGCGTATGCATATTCGTTTACTTCATCCCATGTACATTGGTTTACAACAAATAAGGCAAGAGTGTGTTGTTTTTCGTGTAAGCCTTCTAGGACATATATAACAAAGCTTGTGAGTTGTAGGAGAGGATACCTTCGGGGGTGGAGCAACGGAGTCTGACCCTAAAATACTACCAATCATATCTCGTAATAGTCGGGGCAAGTTTTGGTTATATTGTCTACGTTGTAAATGAGGCAAAACCAATTCTCTTGCTATTTTTTTTAAGAACTCTGCTCTAGATATATTTTCAAAATTCCTTGAGGATTGGTAAATAATAAATCCATTTGTAGCGCTTATGTCCAAAATTCTATAAAATATACCATAGGCCAGCGACGTGTACGTCGGCCACAGGAATAAATTGAGCACTTTTTATCAGGCTCGTCAACACCACTCTTGGTATTATTATAGTCAGCTATCATTTCTGGTTTTCCAGTCAACTGGTCTATTTTCTTTTTATGATGGTGAGTCATACATGACAACATTGTCATATCTTTGGTGAAGCCATATAAACTAGATCCTAACGCTCTATTTCTGTTAGGTTGAAACTCTGGCGGGATCCCCCTTTTATTTTTTAGGTTAATTCCCATTTTTTCAATTCTTCCACAAGCTGAATAGCGGAAAATCAATTATATATCAGTAACATTCCGCCTACTTCCTTCAAGTATTTTTCAGAGTCTAATCACTGACTGTGTTGGTACTGAAAGTTGTTTTTCCTCTCTTGTTAGACCAACTCCATCAGAGTTTTTACCAAAATAAATGTACCCATTCGCAAAAACTGAGTGCATGCATGCAGTCAAGTACATTATTTTAATACCATATTTTGCTGGTTTTTTTTTTGCATATAAATCTTAAACCTACACCTACCACGAAACGGCACCAACATTTCATCAACACAAGCATAAGTGCCAATCGAATAGCTTTTTTGGCAGTTATCTATAAAATTATTAACGATTTCTGAGACTGCAGCTAGTGGATCGTTTGCTAAACTCTGATGTCTATCGCAGGAGTTATCAAATCTTAGACAGTTGAGAATAGTAAGAAATCGCGTTTCAGACATCACACAACGAAAAATTCCTCTTCCTGATCCATCAGTCGCAAATATTAGTTTCGTGTCCTCGTATTTGAACACAGATGAATAGAACAAAATTCCTAAGAACCCGCGTAATTCAATATTGTCAAAAGGTCTCGCTTCAGTTTTTTTTGATACATCAAACTCATTCTTTAAATTCGTGTTTGTATGCTCCAATATCAACATTTCCATATCGTTGTCAAAAATTCTTGACCAATAACCAGAAAGATTATCTTTCGAATTTTGATTTGAAGCCAGCAGTAATCGCACAATGTTGTGAAGAGGAGTTTTTACGGATCGGTTGGGTTCCAATGTTGACCACTTGAATCCACTTTTTCCATAAAAATAGTTTTTTGTAGGATTATATACATTATTTTCAAGATTTTCGCCATTTACTTTAATATCTTCTGCTACCATATCCGTTTTATGTACCATATTGTCCTGACAATCTTCTATGCATATTTCTTCACTTGCATCACTTTCCTCAATGCAATAATCAGGATCAAGGATTTCGTCATGGACTTCACTTACTTCCTCCTCTTCTTTGAGAAGTTGTACTATATCGAAATCGCTTAATTTTTTCAAATTTGACATCCTTAGCTAAGATTTCTTTGAAGTCAAAATGTTAAAGACTCTAATTAACTTTTGCTAATAGCCTAATGAACAAGTGGTAAAAATAATTCTATACAAATCTTACGTCAAGTTGGAGGAGAGGTAAATTTATATCTCTAAAAAACTTACGTTATCTTTATCGCGTTGGTATAATGTTTTCTATGAAACAATAACAAAACCAGGACAAGTGGTAATTATTACCCCAAACTATTATTTTCTCCGCCACGCTATTGATACAACCGCCAAAATGCAACTGAAAAGCAATGATGATAGTTTGCGAAGATACTGAAAAAATAACAGCGCAAGAGCGTAAAGAAGCAGAATTATTAAGCATACAATTAAAGAGAAGGTAAACTTTACCACCGCCTCCATAGTTAAAGGTTGATTATTCTGTAGAACAGAGTTTTTATATTTTTAAGCTTATTAATGTTGCTTCCTGGGGCAATTTGTAGCAAAAAGAAAGGTAAATCGTAACCGCCCTTTTGAGATTTTCTTGTTGTAAAATTACTAAGACCATAGTCTGACAATGAAAATGTAAGATTTTCTTACGATCGTCTGAATACACAATTTACTTCTGCGTGACAATTTTTCATTGTCACTACATTGTCAGCATGTTGCCAGATCTTACAATATTGTAACATCTGACAACCGTGTGTACATAGCTTAACTTTGATAAATTTTAACTCTTCAGTTTCAAGAGTATTTAGCTCTTTCAATATGTCGTCTGCTTTAATACAGGAGTCCAGTAGTGCGATTCTCTAACTTTTAACGTTTCAATAATCGCAACTTTTGTCATCAAATTTCATCGCTTGCACTAACGATTGAGTGATTCTGTAACTTAATTCTAACGATGGTAAACAGCTGTATTTTTCTGGTCATTCATATAAACATTACGTGGCATCTCTACCAAAAAAAGCGAAAACCACAAAGAAGAAAAGAAAAAACAATAACTTCCCATAACAATATGTATACATATTGATTTTTATTTGTTGTGGTGTTAGTTTTTAAGTGGCAATAAATATTAATTAGTTTGTAACAAGGTAAGTAAAATAAAATATTTGTCCATATGTTTCATTTATTTGTTTATATGTACTAATTTCTATATGTTCAGAATGACCACAACTAAGACTGGTGATAATCAATATAGCTTTTTAAATTTATTAATTGTCAACTCAAAGGAATTGTCCAACTTCCGATAAACACAATGATTATCCCTTGAAGCGTTCAAACTTGTTTCATCGATTGCAAGTCCGAATGACCAACGTTCAATAGCTATTTCAAAACAAAATACTCTTTACCGGTTAAAAAATTATACTGAAATTTTTGTTTTTGAAAATGTATTTAATAAATATTTTATGTATTTATTTATGTATTTAATATATAATAAATATTTTTATTTATTAAAAATCTGATTGTAAGCACTTTATTTCATGGAAGCACAATTTAAAAAAAACATACACTCTAACGATTGAATAAACAGCAAGAAAATTTTTGTCTTTAAGAAACCGACAATCGGCAGTAAAATTAACAGCTGATTTTGATCGACTACGAATATCGTTAAGAAAATGTTACAGAATAACAAATACGATAAAATATCATTATAATTATTTTAATGATTCGATTATCGTTATATAAACAGAATCGCACTACAGGCCTTTAACAAAAGTGTTTTTGTTGCTTTTGGTGTAAAAGTTACAAAGATCGCATTTGTTTTTCCAAATAAGCTTTGACTTTCGTATAATCTTCTAAATTGTTTATAAACAAAGTATTCTTATTTTTAAATTCTTTAATTTTAAACTCATTTATTTTAAGAGCATTTTTAATAAAGTCTATTAACTCTTTTGTGTCTATGTCTCTTACGTTTAAAGGTGGAATCTTTTTGTTTTGGTTTTTATCATTAATTCTTGTTGTGTTTTTATCATTTGTTGTTGTTTCATATACATTTTTATACCCTTCACAAAAATGTAAAAGGTATGTATAAGTTTGTGATTCCGTTTGTAATTTCTAGTTTTTTTTTGCGACCCCATAGAGTACATATATATTCAGTTTCAGAACTAATGGAAAAGTCGATTAAGCGATGTCCGTCTGTCCGTTTGTGCGCTGTTGAAATACCGTTTCTGAGAAAACCATTACACTTAGAAACTTTTTTCTTTCACCATTCTTTTACCCCATCGATTCATGGGTTTGATTGAAATTCAGTAATATTGGTTTACATATAGCTGAGATATATAAAAAATTCCGAAATAAGCCATTTTTTTTTTGCAATTTTGTATGGAAATGTTTGAAAAAAAAAATTGTTTGTTTTGCTTCAAACTTCACACACTCATTAAGCATGGTGACTAAAAGACAAAAAAAAATTTTTTTTTTCAGATATCCGGCAATATATACCCGAGATATAGACCAAACCGGGTTTTTCATGAAAATGTCGCGTAAGCGAACTGAAACAACTTTTTTTTCTCAAAAGCAGTTTTAGTAATGAAATAAGATTATATAAATATGGAAAATGAAAATTTCCGATATCGGTCCATATATACCCGAGATATAGCGCAAACCGGGTTTTTCATGAAAATGTCGCGTAAGCGAACTTAAACAACTTTTTTTTGCTTAAAACAGTTCTGGTAATAAGATGAGGTTATATAAATATGGAAAATGAAAATTTCCGATATCGGTCCATATATACCAGAGATATAGCCTAATCCGTGGTTTTGATTTTGTCGCCTTTAAATTTTTTCTATGTTAGATGTTGAGGCAGTGCCCCATAATTGGATTCCGTATCATATAGGCTTTAGAACTGCAGTGTATAACAATAGTTTGTAATCCAGCTTCAAGGCCGAAGTTCTGCCCATTAGCTCAACTGAGTGACATTCGCATCAATGTGAGGCTTCCACGTTAGCCTACGATCAAGGTGAATACTTTACTTCATTGTGGTGCGGGATAGGTGAGTTGTTAATTTATATAGGCGCACATGTTTGTTTACGCTATGTGAATGTAACATGAGTACATTTCTGCTCATTAACTTTGATTTTCCAAAGTTTCCTTAATATTTAAATATATTCCTTTATTATTCTTTAATATTGAAATATATTGCTCCAAACTTCGTGAAGCTAATTGATGATTTTCATGAATGGAAAAGGTCAAGTATGGATTCCGGATCTCGTTGGCATGTCAGAGGCGTAAGTCAGATATAAAGTGGTTCCTATCTGGGGAACTCCTGCTCTGATTGGCTGTGTGAGGCTTATAAAGTCACCTTCTCTGATAACAAATTTCCGGCCGCATAAGTAACCTTTCAGAAGCTTGTGAGTGTTTGCAGGCAAGTTCAACTTTACTTTGTGCATTAAACCATCTTGCAACACTTTACCAAATGCTTAGGAAATGGCAATGAATAGATCTGAACAATACTTTTTGACTTCAAAAGTCTTTGTATGACATTTACTGTGTTGTTCTATGAGTCTGTGCTTAGCCCGAAAGCTACATTGATTATTAGGGACACATCCTACATCGTTCAATATTGGAGTCGACTTTGCCATCAACAATTTTTGAAATTGTTGGTAATAGATTTATTGGTCTATATTATTATACTTTAGTTCGATCCTTCCCAGGCCTAGGTATCATAGTAATCTTCCACTCTGCAGAAGAATATTCTAGACGTAAACTAGAGTTAAAAATAAAGAGCTGTTTTAGCTACACGAGGTAATTGCTGTAGCATTTTTCTAATAATTTTATCAACTCCTGGAGCTTTTCTGGGTTTTGTGTTACTGATACCATTTTCTATGTCTTGAGCTAAGAGCATATGGCGGTAATTCAGCTGTATCTTTTGTAATAATATTAAAGGAGTAGACCCTTGTGTAGATATGGATGATATTAAGGCTGGATTGGAAGAAAAAGGATTTGAAACTTAAAACCCATGTTTAGCGTTGAATTAGAAGACTTGTCCTAAAAAAGGTGAAATTCATCCAATTTATGACCTTAATTTCTATTGCATCGTAAGGTAACCGGTGAGGAGTCATATGCATCCCACATTGTTAAGGGAACCTATTCTCCGGATTGCAAGCAGGTATCTCAATTAAGTTATGCATTCCGGTAGCCTAATTTTAAGCTGAGGGGACCTGCGAAGTTGCCACTCTCTTATAACTTTTCTTTTTTCTGAGAGACGTTGATCAATTTTAGACGAATAAGATTCTATGTCTGATATTTATCTGCTTAGTTAGTGGTAGCATGTTGTACGGCTAATTTACAATGAATACTCAAATATTTCTTATATTTTAGCGAATTAACTCTAGTGCTTGTTGGTCAACGTCAAGTCAGTAAACGAGGAACCAACCTCTTGGGGAACGAAATAGAAATTGTAGTAGATGTGTGATCTGATGACAAATCTAATAAAGGCTCCACTTGCTTTCATTTTAAAGAAACATTTTTTGCAACTCCAAAATCTATAACATTTGGGAACTTTCGTCGGTCTGACGGCCAATAAGTGAGGTGTCCACTTGAAATCACATCTAAGCCTATTTTTGGAAATGGTGTCATAAAGTACACAGCCTTTCGAGGAAATTAGCCGTGATCCCCAAAAAGTGTGCTTAGCGTTATAGTCGCCAGCCGCTAAAAATCGAGGCCCAATTGAATTGAAAAAATGAGAATTTAGGATTTCAATTACTGAAAATCGGGGCCTAGTTTGGCAAATAGTGCTTAATTCTGCTTTTTATCAGAATTGCCGAATCTCTACAAGATCTTACATGAGGATCTTTATTGTCTTATAGAATGTACTCATAGACGTTTTAAAATAAATTGATGAACGTCAAATGAGTTTCAGCAATGAGTATTGATTTGCGTTTCCACAAATTGTCTGCAAGTTTTAACGTTCAAGTCAGTCTTTAATTTATTGCACTGTAATCTACGTGAAGTTCGTCACATACGACAAAAACGTAGGGCAGTTTACGATAAACCAAGTGGCCAAATTCTTAGCAGTTTAGCCATCAACGCTTATACGGCTCCTCTACAGTAACCTACGATACAAAAGTAATTTGAGGGTATAAATTGAATAAATATCATTCTTTTTTAGGACAACCTGTTTTGGTTCCACTTCAACCTTAAACATGGGTTGAGGGACCTTTTCACGGTTCTGGATGTTTACTACATTTTTGATTTTAAAGCCTTTATCTCATAATCTACTCCGAAAATAATCCGTATCCGCACAAGAGTCAATATCTTTTGCAAAGACCTAAAAACCTTTAGCTTTTCTTATGCCGGTAATTCTATAAAGATCTTTTCTTTTTCTCCAGGGCGTCTGTCAGTTTTCCGTAATCATTTTCATGATTTACGTCGATTTTTGTTTCACTAATGTTGCCGTGCTTTATTGATGTTACATTAAAAGTGTCTGTAGGGATTGCCGTAATAAATTGTTTGATTAGGTCACTTAAAGTAGGCTCTCTAAAATATACTGGTGGCAGTTTAAATGTTTTTTTGGGCGTTGTTAGCTTATCAGTCTGGAGGATACCAAATCTGTTACTATGCGTTGTTGTAGTTGTATTATCATCCATAGATATTTTCAATTCAGATGATATTTGAGCGGATTTGGGGCTTCGCTGACGTTTAACCATGGTTACATACCTGTCCATGCCTACTTGTGTTTTCGGCTTATCTACAATAAATAAACTGGAAAATGGGTTTTCTTCTGTTGTAACAACTATATGCGGCGAACTTGCACTCGGGCGGTTCTTATATCTTAGAGACAGAACATTATCCAATGATTTTTTCAAAGATTGCTGCTCAGAAACCCAAAGGCTGTTGTTAGAGGAGCTAAGGCCATTCTCACAATTACATCCATACGTACTTGTGCAGTTTTCAGTTTTTTAAATTTATAATTTAAAAAAATATAAATATATGTCACAAAGTTTTTCTTTTACACAAGTCCATTCTTTTCACTTATTCCGGCTTTATTTTTTACTTTCTGATGAAAAACACGTTCAAAGCTAAAATCGCTGAATTTTCTAATATGCAACTTTACTTTTAGTGAACTTCGGACTCTTTCACACTTCTACTTTCCTGTTGTAATAAAAACTTTTAACAAATGTTGCCAACTCTTCCGTTAAATAAAATGCAGTATAGTTCATACAAATTTCTCACAAAACAATTTGAATTGAAATAATTTCTATAGTTATTGGTTACTAGCGTAGAGATTATTCATGTGTAAAAAGACAATAGTCAAGATAAAAAACAGAAGTTCACAAATACGTCCATGCGTCTTAAAACTGTTTAGCATCTGTTTTTGGTATTTCATAACGGTTTAAACATAAAAATGTACTTATGTTTGTAGAATAAGGGTTAGTAGTTCAGGGCTTAAAATCTATTTCCATCATTTTAGCTAATAATCGAGATACTTCAACTCGCCAGCATTCGTTCTACATAAAACCGATTGCCATTAAAAGGTGGCTCTACTGTCACATTCTACTCGTATATGCCTTAGGCGAGAAACTCGTTCAGCTAGCTGTCAAGATACAGCTGGTTGTTCAAAAAGAGAATGTAATTAAACTTTGTTCGGCTTAAGTTCTAGTGAGCCTTAATCTGTCATGTGCCTTCATATATAAAAGAATTACTTATATTTTCGTTCCCTTAATAAAGTATGTAAGTAAAGGGTGTTTTTTATAGCCAACATTTTTTAACTGTCGGCCTTTTTGTCAGCTGTTAAGTGTTTTATGTTTAGATTGGTTTGACATTTCAGTTTGTATAGACTGCTTACCAAGATTGCCGTTGATTCCGCTTTTCATAACCGAATTTTCTTTATCAGTGAAGTTCAGTCTTATTTGAATAACAAAACTGTCGTATTTGCAAATGTATGTTGCAAAACCGTTACATCCAGAAAACGGACAGTATGGCGTACTTTATGGTCTGGCGGATTCTTTGGTCCATACGATGCCTTGCAGAACGTGACAGTCAATGGTGAATGTTTTAGAGCCACGATTTTTTACTTTTTCGTTCATCAATTGTTCAACCAAGATGTACAGGAGCTCAGGTGTCAACAAGATTGGGCAACATGTCACAATTGATTTATTGCAGGAAACGCGTTTTATTAGCCGTATAGTTCCATGTCTCGGACCCGTACATTGGCCTAAAAAACCGTACGATTTAACGCCGCAAGAGTATTTTTTATGGGGATATGTGAAGTCACTAGTCTACGCCGATAAATCCGAAACGATTGACAATTTAGACGGCAACATTCGATATTTTGTTTAAAAATTAGTTAAAAGAAAAATGAAAGGTTGCCAAAACTAAAAATAACGTTGTGAAGTTGTAAACAGAACATGCTATTGTTATTTGGTTTTTCATTTTATAAATATGTACTATAAAAATCTATTGACAATTTTTCATTGCTTTTAATTTTACAGCTGTTTCCAATAATGCAAATCTTTTGTTTATATGATGTTACGCGTTTTAAGCGTCTAAAATCAGAAAAATATACTTTAATCTAAAAAGTAAGCAGCACTAGTATTACAAGATGTACAATTGTGGTTTTTTGCGTTTCAGCAGTTTTGGGTAATTTGCAAATTTAGAAAGTAATTTGCTTTTTGCTCTCATTAGTCCGAGATCTCGTGGAACACACCTAATAATTAGTCTGCATTTAGACACAAAAACATTTGGAAGGGAAACATTTAGTTTGGTGGCAAATTACCTGTGGGGAAGGAAGAATCGATTTTGTGTTCGGTACTCGGCAACACGCTTTGTTCACATTTACTCTATTGACACATAATTTACTTTTTGACATTTTAATTTAATTTACATTTTCTGGAAATTTGAATAAATATGGAATATAAATATTTGTACAAGAAGTAGATTATCGGTACAGTGTGCGATCCAAAGAATATATGGACCGAATAAAAAAAGCACGAGCATTTAATGAAATAAAAAATTTTTTGGAGAAGGAAATGTTTGGTGTGACTGTAGCAGACATTAAAAATAAATTTATTTATGAAAAACTTCAATTTTATTATTTCTTATAATTTAAATTAATCATATGTCAAAAAATTAACAGACAACATAACGAAAAATTTAAAAAACAAATAATAATGGAATGTTGCCGGCAATATGTTCGACTGTGTGAATACGAAAGGAAAACCAAAAAAGAATTCCAAATGTTTTTCTTCCAAATGTTCGCTCGTCTAAATTCAGACTTATAATAACGGCCGATAAGTTAAGAACGTAAACAATAAACTTTAATGCGAAAAGTATACGAAGAATTAATTGGTCAAAATCATTATTAATTAAAAAATTCTAACGAGAGAACTCTAACGCCAAAGTAGAACCTAAGGCCCATTTAGCCGACCGTAGAAATTGTAACTGTAAGGTAAATGTAAATGTAACGTAAATGTAAATGTAGTAGCACTTATAGAACACGTAAGACCGTATCATGTGTTTTTGATGCAAACAAAAAAACACAAGTGCACGTGAAGAAAAAGAGTTCACTTATTAATGATTTACAGAAAAAGTGTTCTGCTTTTCATTTTTATATTATTGTATGTTAAAGAATATAATTAATTTTTTATCACCTATATCTTTATATCAAATAATTTGCAAAAATAAAATAAAAGCAATACAGCTGTTCATAGCAGTGATGAGAGCTCATAGCATTCAGTACATATACAAAAGGTACGAAAATTGTTTAAATGGTACCTAAAATTTATAATATTTCTTTTTCTGTCTATTGTCGACATTTCATATGAGCTACAGCTGGAAAATATAAAAAACAAGCTTTTTATAATTTTTTTTATTAGTACCAATGTTGGAAGCTACTATAGCGAATAAATCTCAAATGTTCAAATTTTTGTTCTCTGCTCTTTGGTACTTCTAAAAAAAACAAATTTAACTGCTTATAATATATAATAATATTAATATATAATAGGAGCGTAGTACATTCGGCTGGGCCGAATCTAAAATACCCTTCACGATAGTCACTAAATATGCTTGAATGTATATGGACCGACATCGGGCAAAAAATATGTTTGCCTTGTAATCACCATTCCAAAAAGGAAATCTTTCATTGAAATCATTATGCAAAAATTGGTTTAGGTTATATCTCGGTTAAATGTGAACCGATAACGGAATTTTCCCTTTTCTGTATTTTACGAGTAATTAATTACCTCGTTTTATAATCAGAACTGATTTCAAGCAAAAGAAATTTTTCACTAAAACATCGGTTTAGACTATATCTCGGGTATATATGGACCGATATCGGAAATTTTCATTTTCTCTATTTGGTAACCTCTTTATATTATCAGAAGTTCTTTTAAGCAAAAACAAACATTTATAGAAAAATCGGTTTAGGCTATATCTTTTTCGGAATTTTAAACATATCTCAGCTATATGTGAACCGATTTCAATAGCAATCCCATGACTCGATGGGGTAATAGAATGGTGAAAGAAAAACGTTTCAAGTCTAATGGTTTTCTCAGAAAGGATGGACAGCCGGACATCGCTTAATCGCAAATAAAAATTGCAGAAATTATAAACGGAATTACAAGCTTATATATACCCTTTACATTTATGTGTATAACAGTACTAAAATATTAGTTATATATAATTATTAGCTTATTATACTTAAAAAGTATAAAAATTATTTATTATTACATTTTCATTTCATCACAGACCTAAATTTATACTGTATTGCTTTCTTACATTTATATCAGCATAACTATATATTATAAACCAATTTTTAAAATTCATTTTATCGTTGGAAGATTGTGTTTGAGGAATATATTTTGGAAATCGGGCTAATAAATGTTGAGGTTACAAATAATGTGAAAGATGCAAAAATTGTGCGCAGTGTATAAATTATGCTACCAATGTATGTATATCCATCTTGCGTATTTTACAGAAAATTCCAAAATTTGTTAAAATATATTATGTTTGTATACAAATTTAACTACTTAAACAGTTCAATTATCAAATAAACAAGAAGTACGCAAAACAGGGTTTGTGGGCCATCCTGCCATTCACAATAATGTATACCATCACTGACTACATTTGTCACGTAAACACGTAATGAAATTCTATTTTCTACAGATTCAGACGTTACGGTTACATTTCATTACAGTCAGATAAGCATTTACATTGTTTCTCGTATAACAAAAACGATCAGCTGTTCCGACTACATTTACGGTCGGCTAAATGGGCCTTTAATGATGAAACAGAATACGTCCGCAACTTCAAGCAAAAACGACTCTCAGAGAAAACAGGCACATAATTGAAACGACGGCTGCAACTTCACAAATTGCAATTTAAAGTTATTTTTTGTTAGGTAAAAAAAAGCTTTTTCTATTTTTACTTTTCGTCGCGCTTTTGAAGCTTTGGTTTTGTCTACAAAAGGTATGAAATTTACTAAAAGTGTGGTAATATTCTTGAAAGCTTTTCTGCTTCAAAGTGAGAGCATAAGAAAAATCGCTGGCAAAATAAAATAGATTCTATTTTACGACCGCATTCTCAGGCGTTATTTTATGCCAAATTGTATGGAGAAAATCGTCATGCCCTAGTTCTGTTTCATCATTTAGGGTTATTATTTTGTAATTTTCTTAACATTCTGTTCTCTCTCTCTCTCTCTCTTAAAGTTTCTGAACTTGACACTCACAGCCGTTCTCTTTTTCCATCGTTATACTCAAAGGCTTTTATGTACCTTTGTCCCAATTTAAGTTAGTCCCAATTTTCACGAGGCAATTTTAGTTGCGCAATTCTTATCAAATTTTCGTTTCAACTTGCTTTTATGTTCAGACACAGCAATTTTACTTGAGCAATTTTCGTTTTCTATTGCTTACACTTTCTTAATCTTGCATGTACTGCATTCTCAAATTTTTCCATTTAATTTTCACTTCTAAATTAATACTGCTGTTTATTTTTTTAAGTTGTCCATAATATTTAGAAATTTTTTTTTTTTTTTCAAATGAATTAAAGTATCGCAATTTCGCGCCAACATTACTTTCATCACGGACAACATATCAATACATAAAAGAAACACAAATGAAAGAAAATGTAAAATTTCTGATATTACGAATGATAGCACAAAACAACTTTCCGAGTACAAGCAAGTCTGTACTCATTTTTACACTCCCCACTCTTTCCTCTCTTATTTGTACACAAACTCAAGAATTGCGCAACTTAAATTGCCTCGTGAAAATTGGGACTTATATTTTACGTCTAAAGCCTAGTATTGAGATTGAATGTGCGAAAATTTTTCAGCAACATTTCGTACGAAAAAATTGAGATGTGCTCAGTGTTCTCAATTTTTTCACTTGCTCATGTTTCTATTTTAATTTTAAGTATACATGTATGTATTTCGTGCGAAAAAAGCTTTGCTTATGTTGTTTCGCAGCTGAAAAAACAAATAGTCCCAGAAACAGTTTTAAATTAAAACATGTTGCAGATACATTTTATGTGTTTTTCGCTTTAAAAACTCAGTACTACATTTCTAAACTTATTTCGCAAATTCATACAAACACTTTTGTATGCAATTTGAAAGAATTTCGCACGAAATAATGAACTCAGTATTAGTCTTAATCGAACAAAATATTTGTTTATAGCAATCGTTCCATCGACAGCTCTTTGTGATCGCTAACTTTTGTTACGATAGCAGTATTGTTAATGAAAATAAAGAAAATTAATCTAACGTATGGTATCAAATAACGATTTCGGTTGAAGTCAGCTGTTACTTACAATATTATAAGATCTGACAACCGCTGATGTTCTGATATTCTCCACAACGTCAAGAATTGAAATTGCAGTGCGTGATCTAGCATGCAGCACAGCGGCTTAACAAATTCATTCTGTCACACTTTATTTATTTATGATTTGCTGGAAGGAAAAGGCTTCATTATTTGTCAAAGTATTTTTTATTTGTGAAATCCCGATTTTACAGCTTGCATCTATGCAGTATGTGTATCGCAAAGCTAAAGTAAATCTTTTTGTAATTGCAACAGTATGCGTTTTTACTTTTCCTTAAAAGAAAATTCTTGTTTTTTGTGTTTAAAAGGTAATATATTATTATTTTGTTTATTTCAAATATATGCCATATATATGTACATGTAGACACACAGATAACAAATTGTACGTAGATACCCCTTAAAAATGATGAAATTTTTTGCTTGTAATCACAACCGAATAAATTGTGCATGGCCGTCATCACTCAATCAACATCTGTTGATTTGCCCATATACTTCGTGGGCAGAAAAGTCGCGGGCCTTACACATAGATGGCGCTTATTTTATTGCAGTCAACTTTTATCAGTTCATGCCATGATATAAAAAATACAAGGTAGTTTCATTCTCTTTTTTATTATTTGTAATAAGGATTTTGGAAGTTTATTTTTAGAGAGAAATACAAAAAGACGTTGTCACACAGTTAAATAAGGAAATTTACTCCTAGGCTGGATTTTTTCCGAAATGTGTAGTGCATTGTTCATAATAGAAAATGCTAGAAATAATAAGCTGATAAGTAAGTAGGTATCTGTGGTCGTTTTGAAACCCGTGTTAGGTTAGGTTTAATAGGCTGCCAGCTATTGTAAAGCCAGCCCACTTGGGTCCAATTTGCTCCCAAAAACTAAAAGCACGGACTTATGCTTATTAGTAAAATTTACGATAGCATTCAAACGAATGCCTATTTTAAGGAAAATATTATTACATTTAAAACAAAATACTCTTTAGATATTGAAAACAAAGGGAAAAGTTTGATGATTGTGGTTTAAAAATATATAAATAATTATTTCTACTAGACTGACCCAGTATGCAGCGACAAAACTAATGCACATAACCTTAAATATTCTTCATTATTTACAATAAGAAAAACTTACTTCCATTAGATGCCATTATTTATTTAAATATCAAAGTAAGCATGTATAGCGAAAATTTGCATATAGTTTTCCGTCATTTTCGTGCCTTCAAACTTGTTCTGGGAGTAACTTGTAACTCTAACAAATGGCGCGATATAATTATTCATTGCATTTAAAAGAAAAAATAATAGCTGATTTTAATAACGGCCAAGCAGTGACCGCAATTGCCAAAAAAAAATTTGACATTCACCAAGAATTATAAGCCATTTTCGTTATCCGGGTACTTTGGTTACAGAACATAAAGATGGACGTTCCCGAAAAACCTGTAAACGAGATGGCCAGGCAATAATATGTTTGATAAAAAAAAGACCAATTCGTGTCGTCAAGAACCATCGCCACACAATTGTCATTAAATGTTACCCCCAGAAGGATTCAAAGGCAGGCTGCAGAAGGTGGACTAAAAGTATACCATACAAAAGTGTAAAAAAGATCTTTATATCACAGACAAATAGACTGGTCAGGTAGGAATTTGCAAGGGAACACATTAATTTGACCACCACACAAAGGAATTCCATACTATTCTCCGATGAGTGCAAATTTAATTTAAAAGGTTCCGATAGATTAAGACTGGTTAGATGACCGAAAAGCCAACGTCTTCATCCACGTTATACTAAAGGCACATTGAAACATGGTGTCGGTAGCATTTTAGTCTGGAGATGTTTTCCAGGCCAATTTTATATAGTTTAGATTTATGTTTGTATTCCATGTTTTTGTTAAAAGTCACAATTTATTATTATTTTCAGACACAACTGCAAAACAAACAAGGGAATGTATAAACTAATACAATTTTATGGAAAATGTCACAATCCTTATATTTGTCAGAAAGTGATTGTTAAGGAAAATTGAGAGAATAAAACTACCTTGTATTTTTTATATCATGGTTCATACTAACCTTCAAAAGACAACTGATATTCTATTCATTAGTTTGTTACGGCCACATGTATAATCAAACTCCTTATGCCAACTAACTAGCTGATGAGTTTTTTGTGTGTAAATTCCCATAAGGGAAAGATAGCAGCTAGTTAGTTAGCGCAAAGTTTTTTATTATACATAAGGCCATTAGTTATTGTGCTAAGAGTGACGCTACTTTTGTTATCAAAACAGTAGATCAAAAACAATTTCGTGTTTTAATTTTACACTGCTTTTTGGTGGGGAAAATACCGTTCAAGCGAAGCAATGTCTTGAAAAGTGTTATGCGAACTCCGTTTGCTGACTTCAAACGTGGTCGTAGAGACACCGATGAAGCAGAACACGTGAACGTCCAAATGAGGCGGTAACAACAGAAAACATAAAAAAATCTACAAATTTTGAATGATCGAAGAGTGAAGTTCCATGAGTTAGCTGACATCGTAAAATATCAATAGAATGTGTTGCCTTTATATTGCATGAGGATTTGACTATGAGAAAGCTCTGTTCAAAGTGGGTGTCGCGTTTGCTCACTGTTGACCAAAAACGAGAAGGTGTTGATCATTCTGAGCAGTGTTTGGCTGGTAACAAACTGTAATTTTTGAGTCGATATCTGACAATGGATGAAACATGGATCTATCACTTAACTAGGGAATCAAAACGATCGTCATCTGAATGGACAGCAACTGGTAAGCCTTGTCCAAAGCGCCCGAAAGCACAACAATCGGCAGGAAAGGTTGTGGCCTCGGTAGTTTGGGATGTACGTGGTGTAATATTCATCGACTACATTGAGAAAGGAAACACCATAAACAGTGAATATTAGGTAGTATTGTTGGAGCGTTTGAAGGCCGAAGTGGCAAAGAAACGACCGACCGCATATGGCAAAGAAAAAAATTTTGTTTCACCAGGACAACGCACCGTGTCAAAAGTCAATCAAAACAATAGCAAAACTACATGAATTGAACTTCGAATTGCTCCCACATCCACCGTATTCGCCAGATTTGGCTCCCACCGAGTACTGGCTGTTCGCAAACCTGAAAAAATGCTCGCAGGTAAGAAATTTCGCACAAATGAAGAGGTTAGCGCTGAAACTGAGGCCAAAGATAAATCGTTCTACAAAAGTGGTATTAAAATGTTAGAGCGACGCTGGAATAATGGAGATAACGTCGATGAATGGAGCTGGTTTTGGACGAAAAAAAAATGGGCCTGGTCCACTATGCCACTCGACATCGATCGCTCGCATAAATACATGTATACCAAAAACAACATTTTAAAATTTGTTTTTGTTTCAAATGTATTTATGCGAGAGAGCGATGTCGAGTGACATAGTGGGCCAGGCATAATGTGTTTTCTTTGTTAGGCCCGGGACTTTTCAGCTCATGTGTTAATAGCCATTATTTTCCATACCAAATACATAGAGGTATAGCGATGTGAGTAGAATAATTGTAAGGAAAGATATCACAGAATATTTTAAGAAACTAATATATTTGAAGAAAAACAAACACATTCAAATCAATGAAACCTCTATAACGGATTTCGTTCTCAGTCATTGCACACGTCATTTGTTGTACAGTTCGCAGGTCTCTCCAGCTTAAAGCTAGACTCCGAGAAGGTAAATGTATTGTTTTTATGAAATGTCTGGTATTGGTTTGTTGGTTAACTGAAAGTCATTCCTACCGTTTTCCATCTGATCCCCACCAGAAAAACTTGGATTCATCACTCCATAAAATAGTTTTCCAAAAACTCATTGGTTTCTTAACACTTTTTCTGACAAAATCCAATCCGGATCAAATTTTTTTTTTTGGAGACGAAAGTTTTCTCTGTGTGATGCATCCACGTAAAGTTCCAAATAAATTGCACAAACTGCTGGCTAAACATACGCTCACATACAAATACAAATTAATCACTTTTTCTTTGTTTTCAATGAGATCAGACGGCCATTGTGTTGCGGCAATTGCCATATCGCCATATGAAGTTTGCAAGATACATTTTTATTTGTTTTACCCTCTGTTTCTTGATATTCAGTTTTTTTTTTAATTTCCATAATAAAAGTAAACTTTTACGCCATTCTAAACATTAGTGCAAAAAAATATTTTCTTGATTCACTCTGTATGCTTCTTCTTCTACCACCTCACTCTGCAAAAATTTAATTGAAATGACAGAATTTAAGCTATGTACACACGGTTGTCAGATGTTACAATATTGTAAATTCTGGCAACATGCTGACAATGCAGTGACCATGAAAAATTGTCACGCAGAGGTAAATTGTGTGTTCAGACGATCGTAAGAAAATCTTACAATTTCACTGTCAGACTATGGTCTGACAAATAATTTATCTGACAACAAAAATTATCAGTTCACACGGTTGTCACATTGTTAGATAAAAAAATTCCCAGACATGTTGTAAGGCATTGCCACTTATGTATATCAACAACCATCTGTTTGGCAGTGTTACCCATCAAACTTTTTTCTGACAATGATGCCATTGTCAGGTGCATTAATTTTATACGTCTGACAATTAAAACTGAGCTTACAATACCAGCCAATTATCTGGCAATGGCGACGCAGAGTGTTCTCACGATTGTCAGATGCCTGACAACATTGTCGTCTTACAATTGATTGACAATGGTTTTTCTGACAACGTTGTAAGTTAAAAATTGGCAGTTTACACAATTTTAATACATTTTCAGACAATTTTACTGTCAATATTGTAAGATCTGACAACCATGTGTACGTAGCTTTACACACACACATTCACAATGTTTGCACGAAATGAATAATTTTTGGTTTTCGTGCAAACATGCTTCAAATATTTGTACAAACTAGGAAACACCCCCACAATCGAACAAAAATGTTTGCACGAACCTAAATTTTTGACATGTTTGGCAAGCAGTTTGTGTGGTTTATTTGGCCCTTAAGGCCATAGTTCTAGATGATATGTGGATACCATATGACATTTCTAATTCAACTTTTAGCTTTTCAAACGTTCAGCTTTAGAGGCACTTACGACTATTCTTCTATCGTCTCTGGCGGTTATTTTACAGGATTTGAAAGCTCTGGGTATATTATTTGAGTTCCCAAATTGATCAAAATGGTTCGTTGCATTATAAATTTTTCCCATAGAGTAAATACGTAATTGAGAAAATGCATTCACAGTCTTCTTGGAGTATCTTAGATCAATGACTACCTTCCTTTCTTCTTCGCAGCAACTTGGTATTTTTCCCATATTTCCCTGGCATAGGATTTTACTGATACCATTTAAAATAAACCTATCAAAAAATTTTCGCAGCAAAACTTAGTTAGATATTAAAATAACTTTATTTAAATAGCAGAACTTGAAAAACGTCCTTTTCACTAAATAATGACTTATTTTCTTAAGAAAATTTAACAATAAATGAATGTAAAGAAAGAACCAAGTACAAAAGAGATCAAATTTATCTCTGCAGTGGAAAAGTTCCGTTGAAATGACCGTAGATCATATAAAATACCGAAAGAATGAAATATCACATTTATGTTTTAATTAGACCCAGCGAAAACTTGGTAATGTGTTGCACTTACCTAAGAACATACTTTTCAATATCATAGTATTTACTGCCTGCATTACTAAGTAGTAGTTAAGTAATGACTTGCTTGACATCTGTTGTATATGTACCAGCGTTGTCAACTCAGTGCGTTTCGCACCGTTTTTTGTGCTTTTTAAAATTATTTGTGCGAAAAATTCTTTAGTTAATGCGAGGTGCGCTTTTTTAACATTTTCAGTGCTTTTTTTAAATTTCGGTGGCACAAAATCAAATTCAACTCAACTTTTTCGAA
The DNA here is from genome assembly GCA_914767995.1 of Thecocarcelia acutangulata. Classification (NCBI taxonomy): domain Eukaryota; kingdom Metazoa; phylum Arthropoda; class Insecta; order Diptera; family Tachinidae; genus Thecocarcelia; species Thecocarcelia acutangulata. The sequence continues at coordinate 47,321,664 of OU612098.1, read as the reverse complement.
AGAAAAATAAACATTTCGTTTTATAAACTTTGCTGCTTTTAGAGAGTGTTTTGCTATTACACGATCAAGCCGTGTTTGTCAAATATTGCAATAAATGCAGTCTCTGAACAGTGAAGTTCGTATATATGATGGCATGTGAACTCGTTACGGTTTTGGTAATTGAGAAATTACCAAATTATTAATTAAATATTGATTATGGTAAATTTCATGTTTTATTTGTTATAACTCTGGCAAATTTTCGTTTATTTCAATAAATTCTTTTAAAGACACCGCTTACGAAAACACAAATACACTGTGTTTGATAGAATTGTGTATCTTTTAGTGATCTGATAATCGTAACTTCTTTCGATAGTATGTTAATGGTTTTATTGCTCCTGCAATTGAAGACGTTAAGAACTGTATTTTTTTTTTGTGGCAGTAAAAGTACATATATAAACAACATTATCATAATGAAACTAACAGAGTCGTACTAGAGGCTTAGTTTGACAAACACGAATCGCCATCAGTAGTGCAATTCACTAACTTTACACCCCAATTAGAAGTGTTAATTTTAACCACACATTTTGTTGTTTGCACTAACCCCTACGTTATTCACTAACTATATTTAGCAACCGTAAAGGGTTTTATTTTTCTTCACGTTCAGATTGTTATAACGTGGCAACTCTCCATTAGCTATTTATTAGCTATTGTATTGAATCTCCTTTTGTTTATATGTTTTCTTCATCTTTTGTAACTTTGACCTTTTTATATACGTACATATGTATAAAAATCTTAAAAATAATGAGCACGAGATCCTTTATATATAAAACAATAATTAAAAGTTTTTTTTTATTGAATATTTCGTTTTGCTTTAGAAAACTTCTTAAGGAATGTATTTGTTGATGAATTATAAAATCAAAAACATTTTGTGATAGGAAATAAAATAACATGAAGAGATTTAACACATACATACATACATAATTACATTTAACATAAAAATAATGTCATTTTATTGCCTATCAAAACATTTTTGATTTTATAATCGATCTACAAATACTTTCCTTAAGAAGTTTTCTGAAGGAAAACGAAATACATATTGAATAAAAAATTTTTAATTATTGTTTTATACAAAAATACTATTTTCAAGATTTAACTTGTGTGTTCACTAACTTTTATTGTTTTTTTATTAGACAAATAGTTTATTACATAAATTAAATGAATATGTAAACAATATATATCAACACTTTTTTAAACTCACCAAATATTGGGGTGTTAATTAACACCTATTTATGTGGCTAGATACAACAGCTGACTTTAAACCCCAGCATATGGTGTTTAAAGTGCTTGTGAATAGGAAAAAGGTTAATTTTGTGGTTAATAATTTTAACCGAAATAATTGGGGCTTAAAAAGCATAGTGAATCGCACTACAGGCGATGCTATTACACCCAGTTCGATTGTATAATAGTACCTTAAAAGGCTGTTTCATTCTCATGTTTTTAATGTAAAAATATTGTACTTCTTAAAATACAAAATAGGTTTTTAAAAATGAAAGGAACAAATTCACAATTCGGTGCTTTTTTTTTTGTCTTGGACCAGTACTCAGGGGATAACCCCTACATATGCGGTGCATTGTACTGGAACTAGAAACTTAGGTTATAATGAGAAAGAAAGAGGCAGTAGTGTTCGTTAACAATAACAACACGGAAGACTAAAACAAACTCTGGTTGCAGCATTTAATATGTTGGAATTAAATTAGTTAAAACTGATCAGCGCCCAGTGTATATACCTTCGACACTGCTCAGATTAGCAAAATTTAGTCCAACACCTTCCACACCACAAGGCGATGAAGTACATTTAAAATAAGTATATTATGAATGAACACATAAAGCAAACACGGAACACGGTGAAAAATGAGAAAAAAAAACAATTAAATGCTTGCTACCTATTCCGGTGCAATTTGGTTTCATACGAAGCTAATAGTGAACATACATATATAGAAAATACGGACAACATTGAAAAAAGAGAAGAAAACTAAATAAAAACACGTGTACACAGTTTGCTACCTATTCCGGTTAAATATATAGAAAATACGGACAGCAGTAACAAAAGACGTCTGTACAGGTTGGAAGACAAAACACTACCAATAATAAAGCGTAATTTCCCCCATTTTGGTGCGTTTTGAAATTTGAAAGTTGACAACGCTGATATGTACGTATGTAAGTACTCGTAGTTCTTCTTGGCAAATATGCATTTTGTTAATTGCCCACATTCTTTGTACAGCGTTTGCTGTCTCAGAACTAGCGGTATTTCTTTTTAGTTATTAACACACATATTTGTGTATTTTAATATTCTCCGTACCCAGAGATGTAAATATTAACTTATTGAATTTTTGTTGAACTTTATAATTTTTAAATTAAATTTTTGGTTTGTACATTTGTACAACAGGTTATAGCTCAAGTTTTTTCCTTCCTTAAGTTAGTTAATAACTAAAAAAGAAATACCGCTAGTTCTGAGACAGCAAACGCTGTACGAGTACAAACAATGTGGGCAATTAACAAAATGCATATGTGATTAAATATGAGATGAATATACATAGATAGAAAATAATTCAATGCTCGGTGGCTTAGTGGTTAAAGCAGTAGATCATGATACGTCATGTCCCGAGTTCAAATCCCAGTGGGTGCTGATGAGTAGTGTAGCGACTACGAAACAGCTAGTAGTCCCCCAGCTAAAGATTTGATTATTATTTTTCTTGTCTTCTTCAATCAAAATTATTGATCACAGCAGATTTGTATTGTAACAAAATCCTTCTTAAGAAAAAAACTTAAGAAAGGAAAAAACTTGAACTATAACCCGTAGTACAAATGTACAAACCAAAAATTTAATATAATAATTTTTATTTTATAACAATTATTTTAGAAGTATTAAAAATTAAACCAAAAAAAAAATCTATTTTTTCAGAATTTGCTGTACAAATAATAAAATTACCGGGTTGCCGTTTGAAGGTCAAAATTACCGTACAATACGGTAAGTCCCAATTTTCACGAGGCAACTTTAGTTGCGCAATTTCTGAGTTTGTGGACAAATAAGAGAGGAGAGAGTGGGGAGTGTAAAATTGAGTACAGACTTGCTTGTACTCAGAAAGTCGTTTTGTGCTATCATTCGTAATATCAGAAATTTTACATTTTCTTTCATTTGTGTTTCTTTTATGTATTGATATGTTGTCCGTGATGATACTTTAATTCATTTGAAAAAAAAAAAAAATTCTAAATATTATGGACAGCTTAAAAAAATAAACAGCAGTATTAATTTAGAGGAAGTGAAAATTAAATGGAAAAATTTGAGAATGCAGTACATGCAAGATTAAGAAAGTGTAAGCAATAGAAAACGAAAATTGCTCAAGTAAAATTGCTGTGTCTGAACATAAAAGCAAGTTGAAAAGAAAATTTGATAAGATTTACGCAACTATAATTGCCTCGTGAAAATTGGGACTAATTACCGTACAGTCAACATCACTAGTAACTGAGATAATTTGAGAGTAATTCAAAAGTACTGCGAGGAGCAAAACTAAACAGAAAGATTTTCGTATGATGAATTAAATCATCTATGTATGCTAATGCTGTTACAACAGTTTCGTAAGAGCAATATATGTTTCAAAGACGTAGAACTAATATTATTACTTTGCTTACAGCGTTGTCAACTTTGAAATTTCACAACACACTAAAATAGGGAAAAATCGCGTTATTTCAACAAAAACGCACTGAATTTTTAATTTTTTCCTTTCATTTTTAAAAAACCTAATTTATATATTAAGAAGTACAATATTTTAATATTAAAGACACGATAATGAAACAGCCTTTTAAGCCACTATTATACAATCAAACTAGGTCTGATAGCAACGCCCGATGGAATGCTATCAAATTCGTTCAATAGCTAGAATTCGTGTTTGTCGAACTTGACCTCTAGTACGACACCGTCAGTTTTATTAATATAATGTCACCTTTACAATAATTACAAAAATATTTTATCAAATTTATTATTAAGCAATAACATTTAATTGTATTTGCTGTCATGCGAAATCAGCTGTGACTTTTACAGCCTATTATCAGGGACCCAAACTACCTGCTTACCGTCGTCAAAATTATATTTCAGAGGCATGCAACCATTACTGTCGAAAGAATTTACGATTATCAGATCATTAACAGATAAAGCATCGTACTACAATCAATTAGATTAATAGCAATTCTACCAAACACAGTGTAAGAATCATAATGTCTCTTAATAGTATGTTCTCTTTATCTTTTGAATGTGTGATTACATAAAATACATTAAAAATTTTATTTAATAAAATGATGTTTTATTTTAGCCACTGTTAGCCACTGTATCTAGAAGAAAAGCTCTAAACATATAGCTACCATGTATGTACACAGAGCATAAGAAGTGATTTTTAAATATTTATTTCAATAAATGGAATAGTTAAAAATACGAGTATATATATTTTTGGAAAATAAAAATTATTCTTCAGTTTCGATCTAACAGATAAATATTTTTTAATTGCATATTACTATACTAGGTCATAAGTTTTTGTGTATTTTGCAGCATTTAATAATGCAGCTATTTAGGCTTATAAAGTAACAAATAACTTAAATGTACAAATAGAATCAAAATTTTATTATAGAAAGAAAAAGTAATTTAATTAAACTGCTAAAATATTTACATAAATAGAATTAAGATAATAAACCAAATGCATATTATATTTTTCCATGTCTATACAAACTTTTTAAGCTGAAAATCAATTATTCTTAAGTAAGACTAAAACTGTTTTTAAATATATAAATAAGTATGCAGAAAGTATGCTTAAAAAATCTTAAAATTAAATATCTCATTACGCTTATAAACTTAAATAGAAATACAACTGATGAAACAATTTGTTAAAATTAAAAGAAAATACCCACCGAATTTAAATAACACATAAAATCAAAAAGAACTTTAGAAATAACATGAAATCAAAATCTCTTCATTTTTAATTAGTTTAAAAACTCTAAATGTTTTCATAATTTAAAAACAAAAACCAAAGATCAAATAGCAAACTAATTTCTTTATGTATTTCTTTGTTGTTATAAGTTAAATCAAAAATAATTTGTATTAAAACTTAATCAGGGCTGTTCTGCAAATCACTTTTTGTCAAAGTGATTTCAAATCACGCAAAAGGTGTTCTGCACACAGAAAATATTCAAATCACGTGATTTTAAACCGGTTAGCCAAATGGTTGGCTTTTTGATATCACTTGGTTATTTTCTCTGTGTTTTTCAATACAAATTTAATAAAACTATTTTTATGTATTTAAAATGATGTGTTGTTTGTTGATTTTTGTAATAAAATTAAGTTTTATTCACACAGAAACATAAATATTAATAAAATTATTGGCACTGCTTGTTTTTTGAGAAATTGTTTTGCTTTGTTTACCAATAATAGTGATTTACATTTTCTTTTTAGCTGGTTTATTTTTTTTTTTTTACTTAATATTCACCTTTTATTGTAGTTAAGAAATGTAAAAATAGCTGTTTTTTCGTGCTTTCGACAAATTAAAAGCATGTTGAAAGCCGCGAAATCACGTGATTTGCAGAACAGCTTCAAATTGTCTGCGTGCTTTCAAAATGGTTAGTGATTTGAAAGCACGCCGTTTTCAGAACAGGCCTGAATATGTAAGTTGCGTAGGAGTATACAAATAAACATTAACAAATTGCATCCCAGTTGACCACAGCCTCCAAATGTATGTAACATGCACAGAACGTGCATATATTGAACTATAGGAAATAATGCATAACAAGTATTTGCTCAAATCTAAAATTTTCAAGAATAAAACTTTCTTTCATTACTATCAAAATAATTTTATTCTAGAAATTTTAATATGCGCTTTAAATATTTTTTATTTACTGAGTTCATATACAAGACTTTTCTTATACTGCAGTATGAAACTAAATACGAGTATATGCAAACACACTAAATCAGCATGTATTGATACAGTCTACTTTCGGTGTTCAACTTAAGACTGTTTAAAAACTTATTAAAGGCCGAAATGACGATGATCATTGGCAATATGCACTATAATGATGCTTCTTGCGCCGCATGTGCAACAAAATAATAGAACTGCCGTTAATTCAATTACGTTTTTTAATAAATGCGGACGGACCTATAAAGCGGTTTCGCAAGTTTAACGAAATTTTTTATCTTATCTCATTATACTCTGACCTCATTAACAAAGACACCAAAAAAAGAAATGGATGCGAAAATGGTTAATTTTACCCCAAAAGTATTGTTGCTGTAATTTATATCAAAAATACAGTCGAAGTGACTTCCAAATTCCAATTAATAACATAGGCCTGCGATGGTTTTCCCCTTAAAAAAATAATAAGCAATTTGGATACGTATTAGGTACTAAGCTACGAAAAAAAATACAACACGTAAATTTTCCGAAAAAAAATTACTTTTACAATTTTTCCTTGCATTATCCCAAGTTGCTACTATTAATTTCAAATTTCTTTCATAACGGAGAAGGCTAATAGTACTAATGACGTTTACATATTTCTCTACCACAAAAAGTCATTATTTATCGCGATTAAAATTTATTTTATTATTTATTTATTTAATAACTATACAGTTGCAAAGTATGGGATGCACAGCATGGGCAGAGTGACAAAGACCATATGCCCAAGATGGTATTAACAGTACGTTTGTAATATAGCTGTGACTAATCATTACGACGTATGTATATCTTCACATGGGAAGTTGCAGCGTATATAACCCAGAAATACCTCCAAAAAACTGTAAACCAATACAGTTAGTTGAGGCAAACCGTTAATCAGTGCGAGTGAGCCACAAAACTCTCAAAGACCGGACAACAAGCCCGACTGTACTTAAGAAATAATTACGATGACGCGAGAGCTGTTCTTCAGCCCAGAGCTGCTTTACGACTGTGTTTAAAATTATACTACGATTTACATTTATAGTCAATATTTGTCTGATTATTGTGTGGAAATAAATAAGAAAATGGGATCGTAGAAATAGAGCACAACATTGATTGGTCAAAAGGAGCATCATTAAACCCTAGAAATAAAAACGTGTGAAGGCACTACCTAAAGACGATCCCTATTTCGTGTACCTCTGTGATAAATTCAAGTATTCATCGTATAGAAAAATTAAAGAAGGTATTCTTGTCAGGCCGTGTACTAAATGCAAGATGATAAATTTGAAAAAATCATGAACAAAACCGAAAAGAAAACTTTTTGCGAAATATGAAAAAACCCAGATTATGCAAATATAGCGAATGATATTGTCAACAACTTCCATAAACTGGTTTGCAATATGAGTATAAAGTTTCATTAACTGCATTCTCATATTGACTTCTTTCCTGAGAGTTTTGGTGCCGTAAGTGAGGAACAAGGTGAGCGATTCTACCAGCGTTCTCAACCCGGTGCATTTCGCACCGGTTTTGGTGTTTTTTTTTATAATTTTTTGTGCGAAAAACTCTTTAGTCAGTGCGCGGTGAGCTTTTTTTTAATATTCGGTGCGTTTTTTAAATTTCGATGGCACCAAATCAAGTTCAAATCAATTTTTTGTTCCAGTCATGGTGCAATAATATATAGGCAGTGTCGAAACGGTGTCCGACATTTTTTTTTCTGTGATGATAACTATCAAAAGTGCACACATACACACACATTTTTTATTATTGTTTACAAATTGAAAAAGTTTTTGAAAAAAAAAAAGTGTTCCAATAATATTTTTCAAGCACAAAAACAGCTTCAAACACATCAGATAGTTTTTTCTTGATCTTTATTTAATATTTAATTTAGTGCACGAGTTTTAAATGCAAAAGCTTATTGAAAAATTATTTGTAAAATAAAAACACGAATAAAAATATACGTTTGTTTTTTTATTTTCTTTTGTTTTCTTTGACAGTCATCAACACAAAGCAACAATAAAAATCCAGGTTGTTTTGGCTTGTTGTAGTTCCGCTTTTACCTGTTATATTATTGTACCATGGTTCCAGTATAAGAAACAACTTTTTGTACTATTTGTATATACATCAGTAATACATTCTATACCATTTCATTCAAGTGTACAAATTGTGTACATATCATTTTACGGAGCATAATAAAAACACGACTAGTGATGTAGCATAAAGCGCACCAACATTTGCAACATTTTAAATGCTGCAATAGAGTTTGTTTTAGTCTTTCGTGTTGTTATTGTTAAACCTCCACGAACACTACTCCCTCTTTCCCCCTCATCATAACCTATTTTCCAATTCCAGTACAATGCTCTGTATATGTAGGGGTCATCCCCTGAGTACTGGTCCAAGATAAAAAAAAATCATATTTATAAAAAACAAACAGTTATTATAGCCCAGTGGTGTAGAGGACTAGCTCCGAACGTGTGGATTCGATAGCTAATTTTGCACTACCGCTAGCGCAGCTACAATCTACCACACATGTAATTGAGTGGCGAATTTAACACGGGCTTGTCATTGGAGGTGGCGATTGACCCGTCTCTAAATTACCTTTAGCCACATAAAGGGTTAGCTACAAGTTTCTGCATAAAGTACCAAGCCTGAGGTGTAATCCTTATGCTAGTCACTAGTAGCCATCGAAAGAACTAGCCCCAGAAAACTACCACATTCGCTACCCGTCTTCGTTGGTGAATTCTATCACTCCCATTATTCTATCCCTTCGTTACCCATATTAAAACAATTAAATTTTATAAACAAACAAACATATTAAATAAAATTTCTTTATAAAAAATTTGTAAAACAAAACAATTCATTCAAGTTAAAACATAAATAAAACAAGTAAGAGTGTAGTATATTCGGCTGGGCCGAATCTAAAATACCCTTCACGATAGTCACGAATATGTATAGTATATTAAAAATGTGACCTAAATATGCTCGGTTATATATGAACCGATATGGGAATTTTCTATTTTCTGTATTTTAGTAACCTTCTTTTATAACGAGAATTGCTTTTCAGCAAAAAAAAAAAAAAAATTTTTTTAATGGAAAAATCGGTTCAGGCTATATCTCGGGTATATATGGCCCGATATCGAAAATTTTAATTTTCCATATTTATATAACCTTATATCATTACCAGAACTGCTTTTGAGTACAACAAATTGTTTAAGTTCGCTTACGCGATATTTTCATGAAAAACCCGATTTAGGCTGTATCTCGGGTATATCTGGACCGATATCAGAAATTTGAATTTTCTCTATTTTCGTAACCTTCTTTTATGACAAGAACTGCTTTTCAGCAAAAAAAAAATGTTATTGGAAAAATCGGTTCAGAATATATCTCGAGTATATATGGACCGATATCGGATATTTTCTTTTTCCACATTTTACAACCTTATTTCATTACCAGAACTGCTTTTGAGCACAAAAAAGTTGTTTAAATTCGCTTACTCCGCATTTTCATCAAAAAACCGGTTAGGCTATATATCGGGTATATATGGACCGATATCGGAAATATTCATTTTTCATATTAATATAACTTTATTTCATTACCAGAACTGTTTTTGAGCAAAAAAAAGTTGTTTAAGTTCGCTTACGCGACATTTTCATGAAAAACCCGATTTGGGCTATATCTCGGGTATATATGGACCGATATCGGAAATTTTCATTTTTCATATTTATGTAACCTAATTTCATTACAAGAACTGCTTTTGAGCACAAAAAAGTTGTTTAAGTTCGCTTACGCGGCATTTTCATGAAAACCCCGGTCTAGGCTATATCTCGGGTATATATGGACCGATATCGGAAATTTTCATTTTCCATATTTATGTAACCTAATTTCATTACCAGAACTGCTTTTGAGCACAAAAAAGTTGTTTAAGTTCGCTTACGCGGCATTTTCATGAAAACCCCGGTCTAGGCTATATCTCGGGTATATATGGACCGATATCGAAAATGTTCATTTTTCATATTTATATGACCCTATTTTATTACCAGAACTGCTTTTGAGCACAAAAAAGTTGTGTAAGTTCGCTTACGCGACATTTTCATGAAAAACCCGGATTGGGCTATATCTCGGGTATATATGGACCGATGTCGGAAATTTTCATTTTCCATATTTATGTAACCTAATTTTGTTACCAGAACTGCTTTTGAGCAAAAAAAAGTTATTTAGCTTCGCCTATGCGACATTTTCATTAAAAATCCGATTTGGGCTATATCTCGGGTATATATGGACCGATATCTGAAAAAAAAATTTTTTGCCTTTTAGTCACCATGCTTAATAAGTGTGTGAAGTTTGAAGCAAAACGAACAACTTTTGTTTTCAAAAATTTTCATACAAAACTGCAAAAAAAAATGGCTTTTTTCGGAATTTTGAATATATCTCAGCTATACGTGGACCGATATTACTGAATTTCAATAGCAAACCCATGAATCGATGGGGTAAAAGAATGGTGAAAGAAAAAAGTTTCTAAGTCTTATGGTTTTCTCAGAAACGGTATTTCAACAGCGGACAGACGGACAGACGGACATCGCTTAATCGACTTTTCCATTAATTCTGATTCAGAATATATATACTTTATAGGGTCGCAAAAAAAAACTGTAGAAATTACAAACGGAATCACAAACTTATATATACCCTTAACATTTTTGTGAAGGGTATAATAATTTAATTTTTAGCTTTTGCTGCACCTAATTGCTTAAAATATCGTTTTTTTTTTTTTGCAACTGAATAGCTTTTCTAAGCTGTTCTTCAGAGTTATCTGGAACAGAATCTGAAATGAAAAATTATGATACACATAATATCTGTTAAAAAAAACTTCTAAATCTGAAAAAGCCGTGTAATAGTCACCTAAAAGAACGCTGTAGAAGTTGGCAAATGATTTAAGCGATTTTTTCCCTTGTACACCTTCTACATTAAATTCGTGCGTTATCTCCGTAGATAATACGTTTCTAAGATTTTTTATTATTCCACTTGGTGAAATAATAGTTTTTAGGGCACCAATCTGAAAAATATATGGAACATTAGTTTTGTTAATACCAATAACTTTTGCTAACAAAGTAGGGGCTTGTATGCTAGTATTAATACGAAAGAATAAAACTTACATATTCATCTCTATTTTCCGCTGAAATGTTTTTATCCGAATTTTTAAGCGAGTCCTCGTTTTTAAGCGGAAACTGTTTAGCCAAACACTGAACTTCGGTTTGCTTTGTTGCCATCCTAACAAAACTTGCTGTTCAGCTAAAACTTCGGCAATGATCTTTAATTGTTCTTGAATAATTTTGTCTCTTTTTTTGAGGTCGTTTACAGTACCAATAGTAAAAAAATTATATTTCTATTTTAAACTATAAAAACAATTGAGAAATTTTTAATTGCCATTTAGCTTCTTTAATTGCTTCTTATACTCAGCGCAATTACATTATTGGCGCTTAATTTTGCGTGGTGGGCTGCTTTCTTCTGATTCTGACATTTCTAAATTTATTTTCAGTCAAAAGTGTGTTCAGAGAATTTCGTTTGAAAAAAAGATTTATTTTCAACACAAATTAAATCTTTTCTAAATCATCAGGCATGTTCTGAGGAACGCAAATCACAAAATTTAGCGCTTTCGATTTGAAAACGCCAAATAGTTGTTCTGAGAAACGCAGATTTTGCGATTTGAAATCGACAAATAGGTGTTCTGAAAAACGCATATCGCTTAAAATTCGCGACTTCAACTCGCATGTGTATATTGAAGTGAACTGATTGAATTTGCTAAAACTAAATTTGCAAAAGAAAATATAATTATTCACAATTAAAATTTAAAATGTTTTCTTTTTATTTTAATAAAAAGTAGAAAAAATTTTACACATTTGCAACTAAAAAAACTAAATTAAAAAATTTTTCTGTTTGTTGGCAATTTTTTTCGTTTTATATGACTAGCACATAAATACGTACATACGTATGTAAAACAGCAATTGTATATTTTTTAGAAAAAAAAACTCCGAAACGCCAGTAAAACGCGCGTTTCTTAGTACACCTAAAAGTGAATTAAGCGTTTTTCAGAGCGCTTTGCGGTTTCAGATCGCGCGTTTCTTAGGCATATTGAATATATTTTATTTCCAGTTAAACTATTTTGTTATAATATTGAATGAAAGATACTTATTTAATTCGTTTGGGTTGAAAAATATATAATTTGATCCGAAGAAACATGAATTTATAGGTAAAAAATATATTTCTAAGCTACTACATTTAAACCAAATTAAAGGCAATTATGTATGTAAAATTGGCATTAAAATCATGTTACTACTGTTTGGAATGGAAATTGCTTTGCTTTGTATGTCAGAAAATGAAAATGATTCAGTTTCATCGCAGGGTTCAAAATCGGCTAAAAAAATACCCAAAGTTATTGATTCACAGGGCTCTACCAAGTAATTCCTTAAATTTTTTAACTTTCGGCCAATAAAATTGTTGGGAACCCAAAATAAGCAACCATGGTTTTTTATCGTAAATGTATAGCGGTTTTCTATATACACAAATACAAATGTATCTACCTGTTGTGTTAGTTATTTACTTGCATATTTGTATCTATTTCATGTTTTGTTAATGTAACATTCCGCCATTTGTTAATTGTCTTTTAAACGCAACAGGTGTATACGCGGTAATTATTATTGTTATAAAATTGTGTTGTTTGTAATTAATTTAATGTATTTAAATAAAGGTAAATCTTGGGTAGTTAAATAGAACGGAGTTCTTTTATTTATCGAAATAGACATATGTATGTAAACGGCAGACTTTTACATATGCAACAAAAATAATTGTTTTCATCAAACGTCAGAGATGAAATTTGTACAGGTTGATTATTTTTTAAATACCAAAAATTATCAGGTGTATTTGTACTTAATGAAGACCCTTGAAAATTGTAGACAATAGCACCATTTCTCAGTTTTACTAAACCATCATGGGCTTCATGTACAACAAACTCTGTTTCAGATATTTGCCTCTGTATCTGCTGTAAAATATTTACTGGACTTTTGAAACTTTTTTTTATTTTTTGAAGATGTTATTATTATAACGAGTGATTTTTTTGCTATTATCTTTTTGGCAACACTAGTTTTGACAGCTCACGCACGTTTTGTATCTTGTGTGACTGTCAAACATCTTCAGTTTGGTCTATAATTTAATCATGAATCGTCTTACAAACGAACAACGCTTGCAAATTATTGAATTTTATTACCAAAATGCGTGCTCTGTTAAGAAAGTTCATCGCGCGCTTCTTCCATTTTATGGTCAGTTTAATCGACCTACTGAGGCTTCTATTCGGGCTATTGTAAAAAAATTTCGCACCAAATTTACATTGTTGGACATTAAACCTCCAACACGCTTACGTAGAGTGCGAACTGAAGAAAATATCGCAGCCGTATCGGCCAGTGTTGGTGATGACCGTGAATTATCGATTCGGCGCCGTTCGCAGCAATTGGGCCTCTGTTACTCTACTACGTGGAAAATTTTGCGGAAGGATTTGGGTGTGAAGCCTTATAAGATACAGCTGGTGCAAGAATTGAAGCCAAACGACCTACCACAACGCCAAATTTTTGGTGAATGGGCTCTTTTTTTTTTCTTTTTTTGTATCTTGGACCAGTACTCAGGGGATGACCCCTACCTATGCAGTGCATTGTACTGGAACTAGGAAAATAGGTTATGATGAGGTAGGAAAAAGGGAGTAGTGTTCGTGGAGGTTTAACTTAAACAATAACAACACGAAAGACTAAAACAAACTCTATTGCAGCATTTAAAATGTTGGAATTAAATTATTTAAAACTGATCAGTGCCCAGTGTATATACCTTCGACACTGCTCAGATTAACAAAATTTAGTCCAACACCTTCCACGCTACAAGGTAATCCTTGAAATTAGATGAAGATCCACTTTTTTATCGTAGAATTGTGTTCAGCGACGAGGCTCATTTCTGGTTGAATGGATACGTGAACAAGCAAAACTGCCGTATTTGGAGTGAAGAGCAGCCAGAAGCATTGCAAGAGCTACTAATGCATCCACAAAAAAACAACCGTTTGGTGCGGATTATGGGCTGGCGTCATCATTGGGCCGTATTTCTTCAAAGATGATGCGAACCACAACCTTACTGTGAATGGTGAGCGCTACCGTGCGATGATAACCAATTTTTTTTTGCCCAAAATGGAAGAGCTTGACTTGCATGACATGTGGTTTCAACAAGACGGTGCCACATGCAACACAGCACGCGAAACAATGGACGAATTGAGAGGCTAGTTCGGTGAACAGTTTATTTCACGCTTGGGACCAGTCAATTAGCCGCCCAGATCGTGCGATTTAACGCCTCTAGACTATTTTTTGTGGGGCTATGTTAAGGCTAATGTCTATAGCGACAAGCTCGCTTCGAGAGATACCGGCCGAAATGTTGGAAAGAGTATGCCAAAATTGGACTAAGCGGATGGACCATTTGAGGCGCAGCCGCGGCCAACATTTGCATGAAATAATCTTCAAACATTAAATTATATCGACCCAACTATTGATCCAAATAAATATTTCATGCATTTTTCTGAATTTTATGTGTTTTTTTTTTTTAATTTCCGATAGTTCTTATAAAATCACCCATTATTATGATTATTTATTAATAGATTTAGAAAGTAGCTACATATTTTATAATTCATTTACAATGTGTAGTTGCTACTAAATCTATAAATGGCATAACTTATTAGTTGTAAGCCAGATTGGCGCAATTTTTAACAAAATTATTTTAAATATTTGGATAGAAAAAGAAAAGAAGACAAGATATTTTATTTTATCACAGAAAAGTTTAAGGTACAAATTCATTTAAAATAAGTTTTTTATACTTTAAGCAGACTTCAATGTATTTATAAAGAGAAACAAAATTGAAGCCATTTAGTATACATATAACTTCATTTTCATTTAGTATGGATTTACTAAAATATTGCACTCTGAATTCTTTGTATGCTGGACAAACACCTATGAAGTGAGCCGTATTTTCAGAAGCATCTAAATTACATAAAGTACAAATACCAACAGTATTGTTGCTGAAGGATTTTGCATTAAGGTTTAATAAGCCATCTCTAGCTTTTATTATTAAACTTACTACACGAGGTGAAAAGTTTGAAGAGTAAAGTGATAAAATATTTTAATCTAATTTAGCATATAGGTCGTGAAATTGCGAACTTTTAGCATTTTGCACACAAGTATTTCGTTTTTGAGTTTTTAGAAGATTTAATAAAAGTTTCCATTTTCTACATAGCATAGTGTTACCGGGAAAAAACTGTATATTTTGACAAATCTTTTCCCATTCTTTAGCCCAATATATGTTTTGTTCTATAATTTTTAATGCTAAAATACGTGGTAATCTATGTGGTTTCATATCTATTACGTTATTAATGTAACAGAGATGAAGCTTTAAGGTCGATACATCAAGCGAGTCAAGATTTGTTTCAATATACAGCATATAATTAAGTGTTGCGCTAGGCAAACAGAGCATCTTTTTTATAAAAAATCTGAAAAGTTTTTCAACCTCATTGAACTTTTCAAAGCCCCATACTTGAGCCGCATAAAACATAATCGACCTGGAGGCAGCCTGGAATATTTTTAGTTTGTTGTTTTGCGATATCTGCGGATTGCTTATATAATTCAACCAAGTAGAGTTAATCGCTAAATTTGAGGTTGATAATTTATTAGTCAAATGTTTTTTAAAAGAGAGATTGTAAGTAATAACGACTCCAAGATACTACTATATCAATGTTAACGCCACCATAGTTCCAGTTTAAATGTGCAGAAATTCTTGTACCAGATCGAAATACTACTACTTTAGATTTATCTAGATTTGCTTTCAAGCCCCACATTGCACAGTAATTATATAAGCAGTTAATCATGTTTTGCAATTCTGTTGGACTGTCTGATAAAATAACAATATCGTCGGCGTAAAGTAGTACTTTTATATTGCAATCAGCAACATTAACACCCCCAGGTAGCACGCCAACTAAATCATTAATGTATAAGGAAAATAATATAGGGCTTAATATACAACCCTGCTTCACACCTATACCGACAGCTAAGGAATCGGAATACAAATTTCCATCCCAGATACAACTTTCATTATTTTGATACATAAGTTGCAGCAATCTTATTATTTTAGTTGACAGACCAAGACAAGAAAGCTTGTAAAACAAGCTATTACGAGGAATTGTGTCAAAAGCGCACGAAAAATCAACAAAGAAAGCATACGTGTTCTTGTTGTTGACTTTATTGAGATACACAATGTTAACTAGGCTAAAAATGTTGCCAACAGTTTGTAATTCTTTCTAAATCCGGCTTGAAACTCATTTAAAATCTTATTATGTTCAATTCAATCCTCTAAACGATTTAGTATGATGGTGTTAAATATTTTGCATAGAGTGTTAATCAGCGATAACCCACGATAATTAGATGGACAATTAGAATCACCTTTTTTGAAAAGTGGTAACAGTATTGATTTTCGGAAACTAGAAGGAATTTTTTGATGAAGAAATATTTTGTTAAACACAGATAAAATTTCAAAAATAAAGGAATTAGGAGCATTTTTGTAAAATTCGTAAGGTATACCATCTTGACCAGGCGTTTTTCCATCTTTGAGTCCTTTAACAACGGATAATATTTCACACATTTCAAAGGGAGAGTCAAGAATGGTATCAATAAAATATGGCATTGACCAGCTAATGGTAGGCAAATCAGGACTTATTTGGTATAACTTACAAAAGTGGGTACGGAAATCGTCAGCGTTTAAAGAGCCTTTAATAGTAGAGGAACTTGATTTTAAAGAGTTGGATAATCTCCACCATTCACTGCTGCATTTGACGATGTTCAACTGCTCAATATGTTTATTATATAAATCAATTTTTTTTCTCTGCATATTTTTAAAAATTGTGCTCTGGAAGCAAAATACCGAGATTTGTTTATAGAATTGTGAATTTTTCTATAATTCCTAAGCATCTTAAGCATTCGTTTTCTAGCACGGGCACATGCCCAGTCAAACCACTTCTGTTTAGGTTCAAAAACGCATTTTTTTACTCTAGAGCCACATATTTTACCACACGTATATTACCACCAGTTCTTCAAGTGAGTCATTTGCCTGAGGATCGACGTAAGAAGCAAGTAGAGACAGATGATTTTTGTATGCAGCACAGTTTTTGAACTGTGGCATCTTTGTTTACATCAGAAATATGAATAAATGATTTAATTTTTAAGCAAAGCGGCATATGGTCGGAATATGGCTTAGATGCAATAAAGAAATCATCAGCATATTGCAGAAAATTAAGTGAACAAATACAGTAATCAATGACAGAGCTACCCATAACCCCACAAAAGCTGTATTCCCCTAAAGCATCATTATCCGTTCTACCATTAAGCACAACCCCACCGATATCTTCAATCAAATTTAACAATTTTCTTCCTTTACTTCCATATCTTTAGATACTCTATACTTTTTAATACGAGGCAAATCTCTCAAAAAGTTTCGATTAAGAACTTGTTCATCTGCAATTCTAGCATTTAAATCACCCACTATACAAAAATTGGTAACATCAAACTCTCGTAAAAATTCCTCAAACTTTTCAAACTCATGCTTCCAATTTGTGCAATTTAAATATATTGGTATGAAGTGAAATATATTTCCTTCAACTTTTGCACTTAATACCGTATTATTGGAAATATTTGAAAATTTAAAACTATAAATATTTTTAAGATTTTTTCTGAAGCCATATAAACAGCCGCCGCTGGCACGTCCGGCACTATGTGTTTTTGTTGCTGGTATCCAGTGAATACAATAATTATAAAAATATGATGAAAACAAGTGCTGTCTGTCAGCTGTGACATGAGTTTCAAATAGAAAAAATACATCAAAACTGTTGATATATGTTATAAATTTACTAAATTTTAGTGATTTTTCTAGATTGGATACGTTGTATGAAACTAAATGACATAAATTGAATTGTTATTGTGAATTTGAAATATTTGCATTAACTACTCTATTATCTACTTTAGCTATATGGCCTTTAACGGAGACTTCAACCATGTAATTACATTGCAATAAAATAATTTTTAAATAATCAGCATCTTTTATAGAGTCAGCATATAATTTACCATTGAGCCACGTGTATTTGTTGTTATTGATGTAAATGCAAAGCTCGCCAAGCCTTACTTTGACACACTTATCTGTGTTTGAAATCATTTTGCGTAACTGTCTCAGGTTATATCTTATGTGTTGTTCTTCTTCTGTATAGTCCTTTTGTATGAATATATTCTGACCTTTTAAATTACCCCTAGCAGCAATAATGTCGCCAACTTGCAAACTGGATCCTAGGCTAAACAAAAACGATTTTCCATATGATAACATACGGGTTGACACCACATCAACGTTGACTTTTAATGTATCACTACATAGTTTCATAAATTTATCTCTGCCAATTTGTACATTTTTACAGTTTAGCCCAGCAACAATAATATTTGGAGCACGAGATTTACGGTCAATATATTCAAGCCGTGAAGTAAGCTTTTTTAGATCGTTTTTTAGCTTTTTATTTTCCTCTTTAAGTTCTTGCATATCTGCTTGGATCGCTAAAAGATCCGTTTTTCTAGCTACATCTTTTAATTTATCATCAAGTAGGTCGCTAAATCTAGACCATGAAAACACGTCCTGGGTAGCAGTTTGGTTGTACTTATCCATTTCTTGACAAATTAAATGTTTTTTACTATTATTGCTTACAGAGTATTCAGGCGATGTAACTTCTAGACTACGTTTATTATTCATCTGTTGGTTTTGATTTCTTAAATTATACAAATTTGCATTCCCCGCTCTTATGATAAAAAAGAACTGATACAAAGGGTAACACTTGTATTTAATTAAACAGCTGTCTGATAGCGGAGCGCCAAATTCAACCAAAACAAAACCACCAACAATTTGTGAGTGCACATATGTATGTATTTAAAAATTCAAGCAAATATTTCTTACTGCGGTACAACAAAATAAGTTATTAAAAAGCACCAGACATGAAGGTTATTTTTAGCAGCTTTTGTAGCAAGCAAAATGATGGTAAATCCGGAAGAATTTTGTGAAATAGTAAAAAAAAAAAATATGTGTAATTAAAACCCGATGAATGCAGCAAGGCGGCCATCAGTTAAAACGGACAGAATTATGATGCACAGCATAGTTATCCACTAGATTGTGACTTTACACATTGGTTTATAAGTTTCAACAAGAGTTAAATGTTGTAATAAAGTATTTTCTTTAATTACTTATTAAAAATAATAAAATTTTGCAGAGCAAATAAAATAAAACTTCTTGACACTTTAAAAACAGAGCTGCCATCCATTTGAAGATGTTTTTCGAAACCGTAAACTGAACATTTAGTTGGATCACCGGAGTAAGATATTGTCTCTTTTAAATGGAGAAGACTGTGAACATTGTACGAAACACTGTTTTTGCCAAACACAATAGGAAAGTTTTGTACAAAAAAGATTTAGCAATGATCCACATGTTACTTACGCGTTGCTTTGGGCAGTCTGTAAACACAGTGAAGCAATAAAAATTCGTAATAAACGTTTCCATCTACTTCATTTTTTAATGCGACTATTCCCGTATATAATAAGAATTGACGAAACTCCGTCGCTTTCCAATTCAAAATATCATCTAAAGGCCTAGCCTTTCTAGCAAATTCTTTTGGAAGAAACTGCTTTATTTCGAGTAATTTTTTTGATAAATTTTTTTCGAAATCAGTAGTGCAATTCACTAACTTTACACCCCAATTAGAACTGTTAACTTTAACCACACATTTTGTTGTTTGCAATAACCCCAACGTTATTCACTAACTATATTTAGCCACCGTAAAGGGTTTTATTTTTCTTCATGTTCAGATTGTTATAACGTGGCAACTCTCCATTTCATTTTTATTAGCTATTGTACTGAATCTCTTTTTGTTGTTTATATGTTTTCTTCATCTTTTGTAACTTTGACCTTTTTATATACATACATACATATGAATAAAAATCTTGAAAATAATATGTGAGCTCGAGATCCTTTCTATATAAAACAATAATTAATAGTTTTTTATTGAATATTTCGTTTTGCTTTAGAAAACTTCTTAAGGAATGTATTTGTTGATTAATTATAAAATCAAAAAAAACATGTTTGTGATAAGAAATAAAATAACATGAAGAGCTTTAGCACATACATACATCCATACATAATTACATTTAACATAAAAATAATGTTATTGCCTATCAAAACATTTTTGATTTTATAATCGATCAACAAATACTTTCCTTAAGAAGTTTTCTAAAGGAAAACGAAATACATAATGAATAAAAATTTTTTTAATTATTGTTTTATACAAAAATATTATTTCCAAGATTTATTTTTGTTGTTTGCTAACTTTTATTGTTTTTTTTATTAGACAAATAGTTTATTACATAAATTAAATGAAATGAATATGTAAACAATATCAACACTTTTTTTAAACCCACAAAAAATTGGGGTGTTAATTAACACCCCCAAAAAAAGGTTAATTTTGTGGTTAATAATTTTAACCGAAATAATTGGGGCTTAAATAGCATAGTGAATCGCACTACAGGAACACTTTCTTTTGGATTAGCCTTGGTAAAATTTTTCTTGTAATGCCTAGGTCTACAAGGTGCATACAATCAAGTGTCAGTTGCGTTACCATTGATATGCCTATAGATTCTAAAGCCGATTTGCCAGTTAAATACTTAGTTAAATGGTGATTTCTATACTTTCTACATTCAAAATCTTTATCGCTGATAAGTATAAAAAGCTTTTTTTTCTTTTTCAAAATCGTTAGACAGTTTTCGATAGTCATTTTCATCGTTAACCTGAATTTTAGTTTCGTTAATGTTACCGTGCTTGATGGAGGTAACGTTAAATGTATTTTCTCCGATTACTGAAACAATTTTTCTTACCAGTTCATTGGAGGCAGATTCCCTTAAATAAATTGGTGGTGGTTTAAACGATTTTTTTGACGATCCTGTTGGCTCATCCGTTTGTAGAATAGAAAATCTGTTTTGATTGGTTGGTCTAGCGGATTCGGCATCTTTAGAAATTTTTGATTTGGATGCAATTTGAGCAGATTTAGGGCTTCGCTGACGTTTGGTGATGGTGATATACCTATCCATGCCTACTTGCGTTTTTTGTTTATTGGCATTAGTTAGAGTATAAGATCTTTTATTTTCTGTTGTAACATCTATGTTAGGCGAGCCGGAACAGGAGCGGATTTTATCTCTTGTAGAAAGAAAATTGTCCAATGATTGCCTTATAGATTCTTCTTCAGAAGTCCATATATTTTTGCTGGTGGCGCTAGGCTCTTTTTCAGAATTATTTCTGATGGGATTACTCATACAGAAAACAAAAACTTTAATGTATATTTTTTTCCTACTGGGTAGGTAATCTTCACGCACAATTACAACAATAACAATGCACTGCCACCGCACTTGTTTTATTGAAATTGATTTTATTGTTTAGTTACTGAAATGTGAGGAATTTATTTTCCCGTTGTTTTTTAAAATAATTTGTTATTGTTTTTACAATATATTATTGTTTATATGTAAGTTTAAAAATTAGTGAGCACAATGATTTTTTTGTTTGTTTGTTTGTTTGTTTTTTTTTTTTTTTTTTGTTCACTGTTTAATTATACGACTGTGCGGTTGGAGAGTCACAGAGGGTTGAATTAGAGCCAGGAGATGTGACTTTAAAGAAAAATGAAGTTCATCCAATATACAGTGTAAAATTCCTTTTACATCGAAAAGTAACCGTAGAGGAACCGCATAAGCGCTTAGGACCCGTACAGTGCCACAACTGCCAAGAATTTGGCCACACTAAAGCGTACTGCAAGTTGCCTACAGTTTGTGTTGTGTGTGGAGAACTCCATGGTACAACACAATGCAATAAGCCGAAATTCGACCCAAAAATAAAAAAAATGCAGTAATTGCGGTGAAAACCACACAGCTAATTATAGAGGTTGCTCCGTCTACACCCACCTCAAGCGCTCAATGAACAACAAACCAATAATTGCTTCTAAGCCACCACAGCAGACTCAAATTTTTTCTAATAATTCTTTTCCTCCGACAGAACAGTCAACCACCGACAAAACCGTTCAAAATCAAAAACAAATTTCTTATGTAGACTTAACTACATTCGCAAATCCGAATCAACAATCTATATCTCAACCGCCCGATCAAAATTTCAGTAACCTTGAGGCAACAATACAGACCCTAATTCAAACTATAAACACTTTTACGTCGTCTATGATGACGATGATGCAGGAAATGGTGAAAATGCAATCCACCATTTTGCAGGTTATTTCGAAAAAATGATTTGGTTAAAAATATGTTTCTGGAACGCGAACGGCATCCGCCAACACAAAAATGAACTCGAATACTTCCTGATGGATAAGCAGATTGATATAATGATGATTGCAGAAACAAACTTGACGTCAACAAGCTTCTTTAAAATTAACGGCTACGTATTATACGATACTAAAGACCCCCGTGGAAGAGCTTGTGGAGGTTCTGCAATCTTGATAAAATCTAGGATAAAGCATTTTTTGTTGAACGACACATGTGAGGACTATCTTCAAGCATTTAATATCTGTGTGGAAAATTTTCATTACAAATTGGTTATCTCATCGATTTATTCGCCGCCTCGATTTTCAGTGACGGAGTCACAATATTTAAGTTTTTTCACCTCATTAGGACCTCGTTTTATAGCAGCTGGAGATTACAACGCAAAACACACTTTTTGGGGCTCACGTTTAATCACCCCGAAGGGTCGAGTGCTTTTTGATACAATTTCTAAAATGGGCTTAGACGTAATATCAAGCGGGCATCCCACTTACTGGCCGACTGACCGGCGAATGATTCCTGATGTGATTGATTTTGGAGTGGTAAAGGGGTTCCCTGTGGAATGGATGCAAGCTGAGCCTTCGTTAGACTTGTCATCGGATCATTCACCTACTATTATTTCAGTGCGTTTTCCCCAGGAGACTTGGTCTCCGATTAACAATTTGCATAGGACTGTCACCCGAGTGAATTGGCTAAAATATAAAAAATTTTTGAGCACCCATTGCACTGAGAATATTGTTTTAAGAACACCTGAAGATATTAATGCGTCACTAAGCAACTCTAGCGAAAACCTTAAACAAGCCGCTGAACTTGGTTCTAGCGTTTATTTAACACGCAGATACATTCAAAATAGAACATTTCCTTCAGAAATCGAGCGACTTGTGTTAGAAAAAAGAAGAACTAGGCGAGAGTGGCAACTTCGCAGGTCTCCGCAACTAAAACAAAGGCTCTGTGAGTGCACAAATCAACTAAGAAATTTGCTTGCAAACCAAAAAACGGCTTCTCTACAAACGTATTTAGAAAGTCTGGATGGTACTCCTCAGTCCGACTATTCTTTATGGCGGGCGACTAAGGGTTTAAAAAGGCCAGTTAGAGGTAAGCCGCCCTTGCGAGAAACGTCTGGTGACTGGGCTAGAGATGACTCGGAAAAGGGTAATTTATTTGTTAACCATTTGAAAAACGTTTTTACCACAAATAGGTCTGATAATGTAAATGAATTGCCACCTATTGTTAGTAGACCTCCTGTGCCTTTAAGATTCAATTTCCAAGAAGTTGAAAATGTTATTGGTAATCTAAACCTTAAAAAAGCTCCAGGTATGGATAAAATCAGCAACAAAATGCTCGTAGAGCTGCCTCGTGTAGCTAAAACAATTGTTCTTTTCATTTTTAATGATATTTTACGACTCGAGTATTACCCTGCAGAGTGGAAGGTGTCCATGATAACAATGGTTCCTAAGCCAGAGAAGGATCATACGAAAGTAGAATCATATCGGCCAATCAGTCTACTGACAACAATTTCAAAACTTTTCGAAAAATTGCTAAAGGCGAAGTTGGATACAATGCTTAATAAGGTTGAATGTATTCCTAGTTACCAATTTGGTTTTAGAGCGAAACATGGCACCATTGAGCAAACACACAGGTTAGTCAACGTCATAAGAAAGCCATTTGAAGATAAAAAATATTGCTCTGCCTTATTCATCTACGTCTCACAGGCTCTTGATAAAGTGTGGCACGGTGGCTTAATGCACAAAATAAAGTTTAACTTACCTGCAAACATAACCTTTTGGAAAGCTATTTATATTGTCGCCAATTTATAGTAAAAGAAGGCGATTTCATAAGCCCCGCCCAGCCTATTGAAGCTGGAGTTCCCAAAGGCAGCATATTAGGGCCTATCTTATATTTGATCTACGCATCTGACATGCCGATAATTACCAACATTCACACTTCAACATTTGCAGATGATACAGCATTCCTTAGCATAGATAGCAATCACCAGCAAGCATCAATAAACTTACAGGAACATATCGACAAACTAGAGAAATGGCTCAAGCTTTGGAAAATCAAGGTTAATGAACAAAAGTGTGCCCATGTTACATTCGCACTGCGTCTAGGAACATGCTCACCCATTACTATTAATAATAAAGTAATACCTCAACACAGTGAAGTCAAATACCTCGGAATTCATCTTGACCGTAGACTAACATGGAAGTCGCATATCGAGGCAAAAGTAACGCAGATGAAGTTGAAAGCAGTGCAAATTAACTGGCTACTAGGCAGAAATTCGACCTTGAAGCTTGATTGTAAACTTTTGCTGTACAACTCGATTCTAAAGCCAATAAGGTGCTATGGGATTCAATTATGGGGCACAGCCTTGGCATCGAACATTGAAAAAATTCAAAGAAGTCAAAATAGAATTCTCCGTAGAATTACAGATGCTCCATGGTACGTTAAAAACTCACGAATCCACGCAGATCTGAACGTACCTTTTGTGAAATCTGAATTTGTGAAGTACGCGACAAGGTATATTAACAAACTTGAATTCCATCCAAATCCTCTTGCAGTTAATATTCTTAACTTTGGTGGTCATACCCGTCTGAGGAGGAGGGATACTTTGGCTACCATTAGAGCACTAAACAGATGAATTTCTAAAATAATATTCGCATAAAAATACATTTTTGTCCAGCAGTGGCAGGACTTTTAATCACAATTTTTTTACTATTAAGATTTTAATACTTATTGTCATTACATTTCTTATGTAGATTCAATAAATTAAATAATAAAGTTAAAAAAAAAATATATATGTATATAGGCTTTAGAATTGCATTGTATAACAGAAGTTTGCAATCCAACTTCAATGTAGAATTTCCGCCTATAAGCCCAATTAGTTGCGCTGCTTTTAGTTTCAACTGAGTAGCTTTTGCTTCAATGTGAGACTTCCACGTTAACCTACGGTCGAGATGAATACCAAGGTACTTGACTTCACTTTGCTGCGGAATAGGTAAATTGTTAATTTGGATAGGTGAACATGTTTGTTTACGCAGCGTGAATGTAACGTGAGTACACATTTGTTCATTAATTTTAATTTTCCAAACTTTTAACCATTTCTCTAATATTGAAATATACTCCTGCAAATTTCGTGAAGCTACTTGATGGTTTTCATGTACGCTGCAGAATGCTGTATTGTCTGCAAAAGTTGAAGTGTGGATTCCGGGTGTCGTTGGCATGTCAGAGGCGTAAATCAAATATAAAGTAGGCCCCAGTATGCTGCCTTGGGGAACTCCTGCCTCGATTGGCTGAGTTGGGCTTATAAAGTCGCCTTCTCTGATAATAAACTTCCGCCCATATAAGTAGCTTTCCAGAAGCTTGTGCGTATTTGCAGACAAGTTCAACTTTATTTTATGTATCAAGCCCTCGTGCCACACTTTATCAAAAGCTTGAGAAACATCAATGAATAGAGCTGAGCAATACTTCTTCTCCTCAAAGGTCTGTCTTATGACATTGACTAGTCTGTGCGTTTGTTCTATGGTGCTGTGTTTAGCCCGAAAGCCAAATTGATGATCAGGGATGCATCCCACATTGTTCAACATTGGACTCAACTTTGCCATTAACAATTTTTCGAACAGTTGTGAAATTGTTGGCAGTAGACTTATTGGTCTGTATGATTCTACCTTAGTGGGATCCTTCCCTGGTTTGGGTATCATAGTAATCACGGACACCTTCCAATCTGCAGGATAATACTCGAGACGTAAAACAGCGTTAAAAATAAAAAGAAGAATTCTACGAGCTACACGAGGTAGCTGCTCAAGCATTTTACCTGTAATTTTGGCAATAGCTGGAGCTTTCCTGGGGTTTGTGATACGAATAACATTTTTAACATCTTGAAAACTAAGTCCCAAAGGCATAGGCGGTCTAATAGCGTATGACGGTAATTCAGCTGAACTATTCGCTGTATCATTTGTGGTAACAACATTTCTCAAATGATCGACACACAACATTCCCTTTTCAGAATCGCTTCTTGCCCAATCTCCAGTTGAAGTTCGCAAAGGTGGCTTACCTATTACGGGTCTTTTCAGACCTTTTGTCGCTTTCCATAGAGAATAGTCGGATTGAGGGGTACCATCAAGACCTTCCAGATAATTTTTAAGGGAAGCCATTCTTTGGATTTCAAGCAGATTTCTTAACTGAGTTATGCACTCTCGTAGCCTGCATTTAAGCTGGGGAGACCTGCGAAGTTGCCACTCTCTTCTAACTCTTCTTTTTTCTGTTAGAAGTAGTTCAATTTCAAAATTTCAAACGCATATGTTCTATTGCTCACATTTCTGGATCTTATATGGCTAGTAGTGACATGTTGTACGGCTAGATTAAGGTGCTCAGAAAAATCGTTAATCGACACATCAATATCCTCAGGCGTTCTCAAGGCAATGTTTTCCGTACAATGTGTACTCAAATATTTTTTATATTTTAACCAATTAACTCGGGTGACAGTCAACGCCAAGTCACAAAACGGGGAACCAACCCCCTGGGAGAACGAAACAGAAACTATAGTTAGTGAGTGATGTGATGACAAGTCCAATGAAGGCATCCATTCTGAGGGAACATTTTTTGTAACTCCAAAGTCTATAACGTCTGGGATCTTGCGTTGGTCTGACGACCAATCAACAACGGGTGTCCACTTGAAATCACACCTAAGCCCATTTTGGAAACGGTGTCAAAAAGCACACGGCCTTTGGGGGTAATTAAACGTGATCCCCAAAAAGTGTGTTTAGCTTTATAGTCGCCACCCGCTAAAAATCGAGAGCCAAGTGATTTGAAAAAAAAATTGAATAATGGCTTTCTGTTATTGATTATGTTATTCGTGGCGATGAGTAGATCGAGGAAATATTGATTTTTAATGCAAATATTCGATGCATATATTAGTTGCTTCGAGATACTCCTCATCCTTACATATCTCGTCCATTAAAAAGTGTTTAATTCTGGATTTTATTAGCATTGCCGATCTTCCGCAAGATCTTCCACGGGGATCTTTTGTGTCGTACAGTATGTAGCCATTAATTTTGAAATAACTGTTGGTTGTCAAATGAGTTTCAGCAGTCAACATTATATCGATTTGCTTTTCCATAAGGAAGTGCTCAAGATTATTTTTGTGTTGGCGAATGCCGTTTGCATTCCAGAAACATATTTTTAACCAATTCATTTTTTTAAAATTGCCTGTAAAATAGTGGATTGCATTTTTAGCATTTCCTGCATCATATTTGTCATAGAAACGGTAAAAGTGTTAATGGATTGGACAAGAGTCTGCAGAGTTGCCTCTAGATTACTAAAATTTGGATCGAAATTTTGGGGCTTGGGTTCTTGGTTCAAGTTTTGGTCGGATTTAACCACATTAGCATATGAAAATTGTTTGGAACTCTGCGTGTTTATATAGTTGGTTAAATGGCCTACCTGGGGAAAATTGTTTTTACCAATGACATTGGCTGCTGGGTTGCTGGAGAAACCGATGACTTATTTGTCATTGACTGCTTAAAATGAGTATATACAGGGCAACCTCTATAATTTGCAGTGTGGTTACCTCCACAGTTACTGCATTTTTTAACACTTGCGTCGGCCTTTGGCTTGTTGCACTGAGTTGTGCCGTGAAGTTCGCCACACACAACACAAACTGCGGGAAGTTTACAATATGCCTTAGTATGACCGAATTCCTGGCATTATGTTGTTTGCTACATCCAACAACAACTATGTCGTCAACATCTAAAAAAGATTTGTTTGGAGAAAGCCCTGAAAAAGCAATGCTCATCATCCTTGAAAAAGAATTGGGTGCTACGTTTAAACCAAAAGGTAAAACCTTCCAGCGAAAAGATGCTTTGCCAGTGCTAAATGCCGTAACGTCACGTGAATCTATGTGTAAAGGGATTTGGTGGAACCCGGTAAACAAATCTAAAGTAGAAAAATATTTTGCTCGACCTAAATTATCTAAAATATCATCGATGCGTGGTAATGGAAATTTATCGGCGATGAGTTTTTTATTGACGGAGCGATAATCTACACACATCCTATACAATTTTTGATTATCTGAGCTCCTTTTTGGAACAAGTATTAACGGACTATTAAAGTTTGAAGAACTGTGTTCAATCAGATCATTTTCCAGTAAATTATTAACCTGTCGATTAATTTCATCTTTTTGCGAATGAGCAAGTCTGTAATTCTTAATATAAACGGGTGAACTATCGACTAATCGTAATTTCTGCTCGTAGAAGTTATTAATTGTCATTTTATCATTCTTTAATGAAAAAATGTTAGAATATTCCTCACACTATGGTATAAGAATGTCTTTTGCGTCATCAGACACTTGACTATGTAGTATATTTTTCAACTCAGTAATTCTTTGACTACTTGCTTTATTTTCGTTGATAGTATACACGTAGAAATTGTTTAACTTTTCTAATTTAAGTTTGTCGTTCCGAATACATTGAAATACTTCCGTAGTATTTACGATTCGGACAACTGGATTGTCTGAACAATTATAGTTTATCCGACAGAAACTCCCTTGCTAGGCTGTTGTGAATCAACAAACATAGGTTCCTTTACTCTACGTAGGTTAAAAACTCGAAATACTTCGCATCTTGGCGGTATAATGCATGAAAATTTTCTGGATCCTTGCAATATAGGTAAATTTAATTTAATCCGTTAAAAACTGTTATGGTCATATTGCCATAGTTTAGGTCCCCCCGGGGAACTGGTTTTGCCTTGGCGTAGTCCTTACTTAGGCGCTCTGTTTTTCGGGGAAAAGAGGGGAAGAGGTCCCTCGTTTGGTGCGGCAAACAAAACTCTAGGAAGCCACATGACTTATGTTGTGTTGGCTTCCGAAACCCTTACCAAGGGTATAAATTGGCAGAACGGGGATCAGCATGGTCCCCGGGAAGTTCTGCTTGCGGTTCGACCCGGGCTGATCATGGTTGAGGTGCCTACCTTGGCTGAAACATTCTGCCTGTGGTTGAAACGTAAAACGCAGGAAGGGAGTGTTAGTATCCTTGATAATTGTTCGGTGTGTGGCTTTTTTCGAGGACTAACAATCTCCCGAGGATCTGTTGCTTATACAACAGATACGTGTACTGTAAGGAACCAGTGGTGATGGTTGACGGGTGAGTTGGTTTAAGGGCTGATGCTCTTAGTGTGCTTCGGCCTACCAACTCATTAAGCCTTGTCCTCCATTGATTGCTGGGAAATTGCATACATGTGGGATTAGAAAGCCCGAACTCCTCAACAAGAAGTTGTTCATATGACCGCAATCATATGACAAGAATTGCTACCTGTGTGAGCCTAGTCAGCCACACGGGGGCGGTGGTGAATCGTGAAAAATTCACTCCGTGGAATTGATCCACCATCAAGCTACTGATGTAAATCATTTTCACAGTTGCCATAGTTTAGGTGACATTTATTGTCTTTGAGCAAGTCTTTTCTTAAAATTCCATCTGCTGGAATATTGAAATCGTCACTTACCACATGCAAAACTTGAGAAATTAAACAGTTCGAGATAATAAAGCTAGTTCCTAGGGTATTTAAAGATGTTGATGTTACACCTGTGATGCTTATAATTTCATTTTCATTCAAAAAAATATTTGGGGCTAAACAAGAAATTTTAATTAAAGAGATGATATCGGCTTGTGAATCGAGGAGAAAGGAGCAACTTTTAGTAGTAGCAACACAGTTTATTTTTATAAAATCGGCATAATTGAGATTGAGGGAATAGACAGATTTTTGAAAAATTTTGTTATCTAATTTTGATGTGATGTCTCGTCGTCCTCCCTCAACGTTGATAGTTGAGGGGCTTAAACGTTTAAAGATCTTATTGAAGACCTTTGCTGTCCTAAACCCTTAGAATTACGATTTCTTCTATTACCACGGTAATTATTATAGGATCGGTTAGTGTTTGAAAAATTTTGATTGGTTCTTCTATGAGAATTGTATCTATTAAAATGTCTTCTATTGTTTCCACGATAGGAGTTGTGTTGAAAACTGGAAAAATTATGGTTCGGTTAACTGTGGTTTATGTCGTTATTATTTCTAGTGTGATTTTGTATTGAAAACACTTGCCGCTCTTTAGCTTCTGTTGTTTGTTCAATCACCAGTTTTGCTATAACCTCCTTCGGGTCTGCAAATACTGAAGATGCTAAAATGGATTTGACCAAGTCTGATCTTTCGCTGTGTCTACACATCATAACTGTTTGCTCTATAGCCATCTCGTGAGCCTTGTTTTGTGGTAATGCCTTCAAAAGTAAGTGATCGCTTGAAAGCGTCAGCTAAATCTTCTGCCTGTTTTGCGAAGTCCGCATAGTTATCATATTTTATATAAGAGCTGAAATTTTTCCTGCAACGACCTTTGAATTGTCAGGTTTAATATGAGATTTTAATCCAGTTTTATATCAAAAGCCCGTGAGGCAGGCAGGCTTTTGATTCAAGTTTGGATTTAATAAAAGTAATAGATGTGCTAGTCAAATTGGATTCAGTAAGCTGTTCTATTAGCTCTATTTTATCGAAAAAGGAATCTAATGATAGTGGGTTTCCATCGTAGTTCTCTCTTATTATGGAAGCACACATTCCTATATAAAATTTCTTTTCTTCTATAGTAGCCATTGTTCTAACAAGTTCAATATTACTATCGCAATTGGGATCACTTTCAATGCTGTTTTCTATCACAATACTTTTGTCCACTATTGAAAATAAGTTTTTCCCTTCTGGTACTTTTATGTTGCAATGAAGTTTTTCAAAACATTTAATTAGAATTTGTCGGCAGTTTTTTATTTTAGTAAGAATTGATTTTTGATTCACAATTGGTAATTGTTTGTACCTTTGTTTCGTGTAATCTAATAAAATATTATACGTTTGAATTAAAAGTGAAATATATTCATTGATTTTATCAGTATTTCTGGTTAATGGTCTATTTTGTAAAATTCTTTTTTTGATTTTATAAAATTCAAATACTAGTCCATTAAATTTTGTTTTATCAAACCCTGACATTTGTTTTGAATAGTGAAAAAGAATTACGGTATTCAAATGGTTGTCATAAAGTCATGTCTTAAAATATTAGAATGAAAAAATACGAATACTATGAGCAGTCTGACATAAATTATTTTAAATTTGAGTCAGTTGAAATGTTTACGGTTTAGTTACGGCAAACTCCGCTTAAAAAATCTTATTACGAGTACTTTCTGACTTTTTTGTTCGAAGCATAATATAAAATATTATGACATTATGCGTGATATGACACCGTTTGAATCCCCCAAATATGTTTTGGAATTTATATATGAAGTGGAAGTGCTATTTTTTTTTTTAATATTTTAATTTATGATTTAATTCCTTAAAAATTATGTTTTATTGAAAGATAAGGAAATATATATAAAATTTTTAGTTCCTTTGTTTTTTTGTTTTTTTGTTTTTAATAATAATATTTGTAAAAAGTTGAAAAAAAAGGAAAATTGTAGTTGGAATAGTAGAAATGAGAAAAAACATTATTTATGTAACTTGCAAATAATATGTAATTTTCAAAATATATTTCTCACTTATATTTTTATTACAATAAAATAAAAATTAAAAATTTACTAAGTCTAAGGTCACACAGACAGATTTTAATTGCCGAACTTTTGGGCAATTCTCTTTTGAAATTTCTTTCTTGTCCATACACAAAAACTTTTCTCGGCAATTCTTGTGTTTTCTTTAGCTCTCATATTCTTACCATTTGACATTTGTGATTTTGGCATTAAAGCAAATTATAATAAAAGTACAAATAAGAAAAGTAAAAATAGATACAAAATTAAATGAACTAAATTTGTGTTAAAAAATGAATTATAAAGAAAAAAATGAAATCATAAAATCTATAATTGAGTGCTTGGGGGAAGCTATTGATATAGATTCTGAAGATAGTGAAAAAGAGGACATATTGAATGGTTAGTATAAATTATTTTTTGCAAAACCGATAATAATTTGAAACTCCTTCAAGGTTTATCAAATTTGTGTAAAATTGCAACGTATCTGCCTGTAAAACAAAGAACAAAAAGACTATGGATAAAACCTTGGAGAAATGTAAGAGTGGAGCGTGGCTCATATTCCTTTTTAAATGAATTGTTGTTGACAGACGAATCATCATATAAAAACTATCTTAGAATGTCTGAGGAACAAGTAAATTTCGTTCTAAACTTAGTGCAGCAGGATATAAAACGCGCTGATACGCAAATGAGAGATGCTATAACTCCTGCTGAAAAGTTGGCAATAACGTTGCGTTTTCTTGCCACCGGTGAGTATTTTAAACAAAATTTCTTTCAATTTAATAAACTATAAACATATCTTTTAGGCGAAACTTATCGCAGTATAGATTACCAGACAAGAGTATCGAGGTCTAACATTTCGGGAATAATTCCAGAGGTGTGTAAAGCAATTTGTAAGCACATGGCACCAATATATTTAAAGGTAATATATCAAAGAAGTCCTAAGTAAATTTACGCATGCATGCAAGGATATACATATGTTTAATTTCAGTTTCCTAATACTCCGTCAGAATGGGAAAGAATAGCTAAAGAATTTGCAGTAAAATGGCAATTTCCCAACTGCTTAGGAGCCTTGGATGGTAAGCATATAAGCTTTCGGCCGTTACGTAGAGATGGAGCCTTTTACCACAACTATAAAGGTACCAACAGTATAGTTTTATTAGCCTTAGCTGACGCTAATTGCAAATTTATATATGTGGATATTGGTTGTAATGGCCGCAATAACGATGCTGGTGTGTTTTTTCAAAGCTATTTAAAAAAGGTTTTGGAAGAAGAAAAGGAAATACCAGGAAGCACTGTAGTAGGAAATGGTCGAATGCTTCCATACGTTGTAATTGGAGATGATGCGTTTCCGTTACAATCACACTTAATGAAACCTTACCCTTACCATACGAATTTACGGGAAAAACAAGTTTTCAATGCCAGACTTTCCCGTGCAAGGCACGTTGTGGAGCATGCTTTTGGCATTTTGTCAAATAGATTTCGTGTTTTCTTAGCCCCTATGAATTTAAAAAAGCCAGAAACTGTGGATTTAATAACATTAGCTTGCTGTGTTTTACATAATTATCTACTGGAAAATGATGAAAAATCGCAAAAACCCCTTGTTGATACCCTAGTAGAAAACAAGGAACATCCAGAAGCTATATATAATCCTAAAAAGGGGCCTGCAGAATACATTCGGCAACAATTTATGTTATATTTTAATAATGAAGGGCAAGTAGATTGGATGTAGTTTTATTTGCATTCCTATATGTAGAGTGCACATAATATTTTTTACAGTAGAGTTACCAATTATTATTATATTAGTTAGGTAAAAAGTAAGACTGACGCCCACTAATATTTCTCCCTCTATATTTGTTCAGTTTTATCTAACAATTGTAAGGAAAACAATTTGAATTTTTGTTATTAAAATAATATTATACTGGCTTTAATTTTTCTAAAGATATTAACAAATGATGAACTAAATATTGAAGTCAAATAAATTTTGCTATTAAAAATGAAGTACATAGTAGTTTTTTTGTTGATTTTTTTTCTTCTTTTGGAATATATAATTAAATAAATATGTTTACCAGTATTATTTACTTACAAATATAGAATGGAACTCATTTAAAAAAATAAAAAAAAACATTTATAATAAAAAAGTTACTTAAAATTTTATTAACTTGCGTTTGTACGAATAAATAAATATAAATGGCAAGTATTACAATTATAAATTCATTCAACAAATCAAAGTATGTATATATATATATATATTAAATAAATGCAAGAGCCCAGGTATCACATGGTTTACTACTTATCACATTGTTCATTACTTTCAAAATAACAAAAAAAAAAACAAAAAATTACGCAAACAAAATGAATGTTGCTTTCGAGTTGAATGCATACATAGATATACGTTGAAACAAATAAAACATACACTTAAACAAATAAAAAACTTCACAAATTTTGGAGACACAGTCACCTCTCAGTCTATGTTTGTTGCACTTTATGGATTTTTTATAATCTGTAAAGGAAACAGAATAATAAGAATATAATGAATATTTACATAAGGAAATGGGTAATTACCAATTTTTGAATATTAAACGAAGTCGTCGTCATCAAATATTCCTTCCATTGACAGCTCTAAAATGTCTCTGGATGGTAGCGAATCAGATACATGTTGCTCTAAAATGCTATTAGGCAGTGATGAACAAGATGGCGCTTCTTCAAGTGTGTCTGTCGAAGCAGTTGAAGTTGATTCCAACCGTTTTTTTTTGGGCAGATTGGGTGCAAAGCTTTTGCATTAAACATTGAACTTGCCAAGCAGCATCATCCTGGTCATCTGGATGTATTTCCTCCATTCGGCACGTAACGAGGTTTCCAAGCCAACCATACTTTTTTTCACCTTTCCTCTTATTTATTATTGTTTTGAAATTTTCAACTTCATTTCGAAGAATGTTGATTGTATTTGAGCCCTAAGTAGAAACAAAAAAGATTAATGTACATACATATATATATATGTAAATACAAAATTACATGCACAAAATATCATAAACATACCATTTTTCTTTTTGCTGGAGGTTCATCGATTAAACTTTCTTCTTGTTGGCTGCAAATTTCGTTTTCCAAGTCCTGTTTGGCAAAGTAAATATCACAAACATACATATGTATGTGCATGTTAGAATCAAATACCTTGAAAAATGTTTCAATTACAAACCTGTATGTTGTTAATGCTTCTTCTTACATCTGTATGCGATTCCAGAAAATTTAGCTGCTGGAAGCACCAAAGTTTGGGAGTATATATATCTGCAGACCCAGCTCCACTTTTCATACTCTGTTTTATTTTGCGTTGTTCTTGCGTGTATTGTGTTCTTAAATTCTTCCATTTTTTTTTCATTTCATCTATTGTGATGGAGCTGCCCACTGTCTGCATTTCTTTTAAAATCGTGTTAAATGCTTGCGCCTTCTTGTCTCTGTCTAAATAATCGTTAGATTTTACATTATAAATACAATTACGTTGTTCCACGGAAGTAATCAACTTTTCAATTAAGTCCCGATTCCACTTAAAAGCCATTTTTCTTAATATTGCAACTACAAAATAACGGAAATTTTTTATAATTTCTATATTTTATAAGCATATACATACATACTTACATACAAATCAGTGGTTTTAAATTTATATAAACTATTGCTTTAAAACATAACAATTGGTTTAAACCTGTAATTATATAAACACTTTTATTCACACCTCTTAACAATAAAATACTTATTTGTTCTTTTTATAATTTTTCATACTTTAAACAGTTTTTTTTTTATATTTCGTTTCAAATTGTTTTTACACCAAAAAGAGAAACAACGAATGAAAAGAAATGTCAAATGTTTAACTACGCAAAAAATTGCGAATGGCAAAAGAAAATGAAATAGCCGAGTACCGGCAATTTTTCCCCCTTCTTATTCCCCTCACCGAAAGCTTCTATAAAGTCAAGAATTGCCCAACTAAAGTTGCTGTGTGTGACCATACACTAACATTGGATATCCATTGTAATAGTGGTAAACAAAAGCAAACACAATCTTACGCTCATTAGTTTAGTCGTCAATGAGACAGCGACGAATGAACATGCGCACGGGTGTATGAATTTATTCCTTGTTTGTTCTCTGTATTTTGCATATTTTTTACTTTTTGTGATATAAAATTTATTAAAAATACAAAAAACATAAATTCATATATTTATTCCTTACTTTTACTTCAATTTTAATTAAATTGTAAGTAAAACGATTGTTATGTTGACAGAGGAAACCGCCTCGCTAATGATTTCCAATTTGGATTTTGAATAATGAGACGCCAATTTAACAAATAATTATGGTTTTATTCAAATTTGGATCTCATATATTAAAATTCCTATAAATAATTCAGATTAGGAATATATTTTACATTTTATATAAAATCTTACTTTTTAGTATGGAAATCACTAGAATAAATTTTAGATTAATTTTAGATATGTAGTTCTCTCGAGATAGCAAAATTGGGTACCACGCAAATGCAGATGGCGCCAACTTCGAAGATTATCACATGGTATTAATTGTAATAGATTATTATAAAACGTGAAAGTAACAACCAGCATATTAGTTTTTTCTAGTAGCGGCAACATTCTCCCCCGCAGTATGGGTAGAAGTTTCTTCGTCGTCATACTCTCCGTTGGAAGCTACGTCTAAGACTGCAAGTTTTCCTACAGGTCTCTCTAAAATACCATTTTTTGTAAGAACCTTAGCGCTCCTCACCTGACCGTCTTTTGCCATTCTAGTCTCCAGCACTTTGCCTCTTGGCCATACATTACGAGGTAGTGATGAGTCAACAATAACCACTAAGTCCCCCTGACATAAATTTTTACATTTCTCAAACCATTTAGACCTACATGTCAAAGATGGCAGATATTGGGTAAGCCACTTGCGCCAAAAAATGTTTGCAAATTGTTGCGATATAAGCCAATTTTTCTTTAGAACGATTCCCCTATCATCACATGTGGACAGTGGTTTAAGCCCACTAGAGCTGCCCACAAGAAAATGATTAGGCGTAACTGCTTCATTTGTTATGTCGTCTACCGGAACATAAGCAAGTGGCCTAGAATTAATGATGTTTTCAACTTCTAATAGCATACTTAAAAGCATTTCATCATCTGGAGCCCTTGAGGGTAATACTTTGTATAACACAGTTTTAACTGAACGAATAAGGCGCTCCCAAGCGCCTCCCATGTGAGGTGAGGATGGTGGATTGAAGTTCCATTTTGTCGTACTGCTGGTAAAAGCTTTTACAAATTCATTTTTTTCAACATCTGAATATGCTTCACGCAGTTCTCGCTCTGCTCCAATAAAGTTCGTTCCATTGTCACTAAAGAATTCCAATGGAATCCCTCTTCGAGCCATGAAGTTACGTATGGATAATATACACGCGCTAGTAGTAAGCGAATGTGCTACTTCTATGTGTACTGCTCGTATAGTTAAGCATGTGAAAAGAACGCCATATTGCTTTTCTTTATGACGGTTAACTGTCACCATAAGTGGGCCAAAAAAGTCTACCCCAGTATAACTAAAAGGGGCTTTATATAATGCAAGACGAGCTCTTGGTAATTTCGCCATTTGTGGAGCTATAGGAGTTGCTTTATATGTTCTACACCACTGACATTTTCGGATCGAAGATTTAACTGTGACTCTTAATTTTGATATTGAAAACTTTTGGCGAATCTCATTAATCACGGTCTCAAAATTTATATGGTAGTACTTGTTATGATAATAAAGAATGATTAGATGAGTAATGTAACTAGATTTTGGCAATATTACGGGCTGCTTCTGTTCGCAAGGGATTTCTGCATTATCCAGTCTACTGTCTACTCTTAAAACATCATAATCGTCCAGGAAAGGAGTTTTTGTATAAATTTCACTGGATTTCGGAATGGGTTTTTTCATTTTAAGGTAGGAAATTTCCATATAGTATTTTTCCTTTTGAGCCTGTTGGAACAGAAAATTTTCCGCTTTCAGTATCTCATCTTTAGAAAATTCTCCCTTTTGATGAGATTTTGTTTGACAATTTGTAATGAAGCGAAATAGATAGGCAGTAGCACGTACCATGCGTATCCATTTAGAGAAACGTAATTGTGTAACGAGGGGATCTGAAGAAGAAATTTTAAAGCTGTAGTTATTTAACTCTTCTACGGTTGGCTCTTCATTGAATTTGGTTCCAGGCCAATCATCCTCGTCATGGTAAAGAAATTCAGGACCTGAAAACCATCTACTCGAATTACAATGTTCAGGACTTCGTGTCCACTTAGTAGCTTCGTCTGCTACATTTTGCTTTGATGGAGTCCATCGCCAATCTTTTGCTGAGGTATGTTCTAAAATTTCAGTCACACGAAACGCTACGAATTGACTATACTTTCTATGGTCGGAATTAAGCCAGCTTAAGACCACCTGGGAATCAGTCCAGAAAAACCTTTTCAGAACCTTGATTGAATGGTTCTCAGAAATAAATTTTGCAAAACGTGATCCAATCAAAGCTGCCATAAGTTCAAGGCGAGGTACTGATGTAATTTTTATTGGTGCGACTCTGGTTTTTGAACCGATAATTGAGCAAGTAACTGACCCGTTTTTCACCATGCGAAAATAACATACGGCAGCATAGCCATCTCTACTTGCGTCAACAAATGTGTGAAGCTGGACTTCTACTTCTTTATAATTTGACATAGCTTGTAAATAGCATCGTGGAATTTCGATTTTTTCAATTCGTGGTAGAATATTGATCCATTGGGTCCACTTGCCCACTAAGTCTTGTGGAATTTCTTCATCCCACCCTACTTTAGCTCGCCACACTTCTTGCAAAAGTATTTTTACAAACATTATAATATTACCTATAAGACCTAGTGGGTCATAAACTGACATCACCAAACGGAGCATTTCACGCTTAGTTGGTTTTTTTTTTACCGGAAAAAACCTCACTTTCTACAAGTCTTGCTGAAATTTTAAAGGTAATAATATCTTTTTGATACTCCCAAAAGATCCCGAGAACCTTTTCAATTTGCTTTTCTCCTGCAATGCTCACATATTTAATGTCTTGCTCTCTACCAACGTCCGAAACTTCTTTTAAAACATGTTGGCTATTGGAGATCCAATTTCTTATATTAAAACCACCTTGTAAGTGAATGTGCTTGATATCTTTTATCAAGTTAAT
Source organism: Thecocarcelia acutangulata (assembly GCA_914767995.1). Lineage (NCBI taxonomy): Eukaryota > Metazoa > Arthropoda > Insecta > Diptera > Tachinidae > Thecocarcelia > Thecocarcelia acutangulata. The sequence continues at coordinate 47,282,534 of OU612098.1, read as the reverse complement.
GGCTTCGTCATCAGTATCAACCGAATATAAGAGATCATCTACGTAGTGATTTTCTATGATTACTTTCGAAGCAATGGGGAATTTCAATTCATATTTCTTAGCGTTTATGTTTTTAATGTATTGTGATATACTTGGGGCGCATGTGGCACCGAAAATCAATACGTCCATTACGTATACATCAGGTTCTTTACCTTGGTTACAATCCCGCCACAGAAAGCGCTGCGTATCTCTATCTTCTGGACGTATGTATATTTGGTGGAACATTTCCTCAATGTCTCCACATATTGCAATATTTTTTTGGCGAAAATTATATAAAACTGCTGGCAGTGAGGCCAGAAAGTCAGGCCCTTTCAAAAGAAATGAATTTAAAGATACACCGTTTGCTTTTGCTGCCGCATCCCAAACCACTCTGGATTTGCCGGGCTTATTTTTGTTAAAAACCGCAAAAATTGGTAGATACCAAACTTTAACTGCAGAACTGATTTCAGTTTTATTTAATTTTCTAATGTAGCCTTTATTTAGATACCGTTCAATTGTGGTTCTGAACACATTTAAAAGCTCAAAATTGTTTTTTAACTTACGTTCAAGGCAATGTAATCTTTTTAACGCCATGTCATAACTATTGGGCAAGTTTATTACATCAAATTTCCATAGTAAAGGAGTTTCATAGTGCCGGTTTGACTTTTGATGTGTATATTGTTTTAAAATACTAAATGCCCTTTTATCGTCCTTACCAAGAAGTATATCCTTACAACATATCCCTATATTTTCGAGGGAATAAAAACTCTTAACCAGCTCGTCTAAAGTCTCAAGGTTTTTAGCACACTCGCAAATATGAAAATTAAAATGCTTGCTTAATGGTTGGTTTTCACCAATTGCTCCATATATTAGCCACCCAAGCTTAGTACGAACTGCCACGGGTTCATTGGCACCACCTTGTCTCATTTTAAAGGAAATTCCTAAGTCAACATTGTTTAGACCAATTAGAATCTGTGGTACAGCTTTATTGTATCCTTTTATTGGTAAATTACTCAAGTGTGGAAACTGTTGGGACAGCCTTTCATAGTCCAATGTCTGTGTAGGAAGACCTAGTGATGTCACCGTATTAACATAAATTGCAAGTCGTCTTTTGTTTTCCCCTGAAATGCTTAGTTTAAGTTTTTGTGAGTCATTTTCACACCTTTCTACACCACCCGTCCACCTCAGGCATAGAGGGCTTGCTGACCCTTGTATACCCAGTTCAGTTATTAAACTTTTTTCTATTAAACTTACGGAGGATCCCTCATCGATTAGTGCAAATGTTGCAATTTCTTTATTATTACCATACACTATTATAGGTAATATTTTAAATAAAACTGAATTAATATTGCCACTGTGCGTATATATATTTTCCGCTCTATTAACAGATTGATCCGCATAGTTTACATTGTTCTCAACTACAGCAACATTATCGTTATCATTACATTTTGTATCAGTATAGCGATGTAAAGAAGAATGATGAAAGAATTTGCATCCCTCTATACCACATGGTAATTTCTTCTTACATTCTCCACTATGTTTAAACAAACAGATTTTACATAGTTTGTATAGTCTTATTATCTCCCATTTATTTCCTCGGTTAAGAGAAAGAAATTTTTTACAACTTGAAATTGCCTTACACTCGCTGCTGTTACAAACAAAACACCTACGATCTGCGATGTGGGTATTAATGTAGACTTTTCTATTGTTGTTGTTACTAGTCACCTTTTCTCTTTTCATGTTAACTGAGTTATCTGTTGTTATGCAGTTGGCAGAAATTCCAATATCAAATATCCATTTGGAGAAATCAAACAAATTTGGTTTTTTGTTTTGATTCATTAATTTTAGTTTTTGCGTACCCCATTGTATTTGATAAGTTGGAGGTAATTTCTGTAAAAGATCGTGTAAAAGTGAAGGATTGTTTATTTCCTCAAGTGAGTTACTGGCTTCAATCGTTGCAATTAAACTTGTTACACTTGTTGCAAAAGAGGTGAACGATGGTAAGTAGTTTTCACTTACTTGTGGTGTATTTTTTATTCTGTTTTTAATAGAGTTTATAATTTTTTTAGGTTGCCCGTACAACAACTTTAATGTTGACATTACCCAGGGAACATTTGACGGGTGAACAAGGACGTGTTGAACATGCTCTAACGCTTCTCCTCGTAAAGATTTTTGAAGCCTAATGAGATTCTCGGCGTTTGTAAATCCACAAACTTGGGTTGACCAGTCAAACGTGGATGAAAATAGAGGCCACTCTTCAGGCCGTCCAATGAAAGTAGGTAGTTCTTTTGGTAAAGACGAACGCGCTTGAAGTTGTTCCTGGGTTAGTCTTATATTACTTGATGAAGGAACCCTTTCGATTGGGGCATTTTGTGTCGAAGTAAGATGATGGTGGTTTTGTGCGCGTGAAGTAGAATAATGTTGTTGAGTATGATTGCCAATATTTTGGGTTGTCGTAAATGAGTTAGAAGCGTTTTGTGCATAAGAAAACGTGTTATTTGTAACACCTGGCAGATTTAACTCATGAGGATAGTTTTGGGGCATTTGTTGTCGCGGCATGCCGGAAGTGTTCACATGAGCTGGTTCGTGGATGGTCACAGTCTGTGCAGCTAGTAACGTGGTGTTTCCAGCTACGCTATTTGCTGTATCATTAAAATAACTAAAATTGTTATGAGTTTCGTTCGCACTGTTATGCATATTTGATCTCATTGCCTTTTCGTTAGAACTCAAATAAATAGTTTGTTCATCAGGCAGAGTACGTGCCTGTTTTATGGTTGTTTTATTAGCAATATTGTTTTCGGGTGCCTTTGGGTCAGGGTTCACGTAATTTAAACCACCCGAAGTATTTGGGAGCTCATTAAGCCATTCGCGAACAGAAAGCGATCGGTTCGATGAATTGTTTTGGCGTTCTTCTTCTTGTTGCTGCATTAAAACATATTTTTTTTTAATAAATTCCATTGAAACCATGCGTTCTTCTTCTAGACGTTGCAGCTCTAATTGCAAAAAACGATCCTGTGATTTTGTTGAGTGGTTTGAAGCGCGAGTGACAATGCTTTTAACAGATTCAGGCGTAGTACTTTCAATGGCCACCAAATTACAATCTTGACATGTAAAATTAGGGTCTAAGTTTTGGTCTGTATTAACTTTAAGACAGGTTTTATGATAACATTTTTGGCATTTCATGCATGTTATCATATTCTGTTCAGGGGGTTTAGGGCAAAGTTGGCAAATTTGTTGACCTTGTAAATTCATTGTACTTACTTTGAGGCTTTAAGCTACGGCGCTTTTAGGTTCTCCAGTATTTCTTCTCGAAGGGAACTTTAAGGTTAGGGAAGACTGCAGGGTAATTTTCAAGCTGGCAAGTATTGAAGTATTTGTTAAAAAGAATTTTAAAATGTTGACAGAGGAAACCGCCTCGCTAATGATTTCCAACTTGGATTTTGAATAATGAGACGCCAATTTAACAAATAATTATGGTTTTATTCAAATTTGGATCTCATATATTAAAATTCCTATAAATAATTCAGATTAGGAATATATTTTACATTTTATATAAAATCTTACTTTTTAATATGGAAATCACTAGAATAAATTTTAGATTAATCTTAGATATGTAGTTCTCTCGAGATAGCAAAATTGGGTACCACGCAAAGCCAAACTAGTTTCACAAGTGGATATAGAAATGGCGCTATATTAATAATGCAGATGGCGCCAACTTCGAAGATTATCACATGGTATTAATTGTAATAGATTATTATAAAACGTGAAAGTAACAACCAGCATATTAGTTTTTTCTAGTAGCGGCAACAGTTATGATTTGCGTTTTTTTCTCCCAGTGCAAATTGATTTACACTCAGAGCGTAACTATGGATTTCTCTTTGGGCATCACTACTATATAAGTTAGGATATATGTATGTGAATTCATTCTCTATTATTTTAAGAGTAAATATTTCGACTATACGAGGAGCATAGTAAAACGATTTTACTGGTTTGCAAATGTTTGTTAATTTTTTGTTTTCTGAAAAAAATACATGTTTATAACAAGCTTAAGGGTTAATACCATTTCTTCACCTTTATTAATTATAAATTTTTTGTTTTGTATAAATTAGTATATTTTAAAAATTCAGGAATATAATAGGTATTTAAAAAATATAAGTTGTAATAATATACATATAGGTACGTAAAAAATATAGTTTGAAAAAAAAAAGTTATATTTGTAAGTAAGTATAAATAATTCATTTGTTTGTTTTTTTTTTTTTTTTTTTTTTGTTTTACTTGTTTTTTATGTTATTAAAATCAGTATTAATTTAAATTTAAAATAATACAGATTTTTCAAAAATTCATACTTTAAGATATACTTAAATACTTTACATGCTGCCCGCTACTGTGCGTTTTCTTCTTCATTGATCGTTCTTCTTGTTGCTATTTTATTGTTGTACTGCATGTTGTTTTTTTTCCTCACGGTCGCCATATCGAAGACATATCGTAGCGATTAAATGAAAGGCAGTTGTTTCTCCTTTTACTGTTCAGTCTCAACTCTCTCTTTTATTGAAGAGTTTATTTAGCTTAACATAACTTAACGAATATCGTTATTATTAAAGCCTGACTATACTATTAATATTATTAGAATAAGATGATTCGTATATTATTATTAATGGCATGTAGAGATGACACTACACCTCCATCTATGGCCTTTAATGTTCCTTTCTTTACTTTGTTTTGTTTTTTGCTTTTGTAAAACTGGTTGACATTTATATTTTCTTCTTTTAGTATTTTTATCAAGTCTTCTGCACACCTTCTGCTTGGTCTGTGCTTCGTATACCATAACTGTAATTTAACACTTAGATTACTATTTTCTTCATTTTTATGTTGATCACCTGTTTTTATAACCTCTATGGTATCATAATTTAAATTAGAATTTTCAAAATCAGTTGTAGTGTATTCTTCTTGAATTTTATTAAAAGTTTGCAAAAAATCATTGTATTAATTTTCTTCACTGGTTCTTATTTTTACTATTTCTAATTCATGTATATTATTTTGATTCGAAATTTTATTCAAGCTATCTAAAAACTTTTCAGTTTCTGACTTTATTAATCTTTTAAAATTTCTTTTGCTCCTTTTTTTACTTACGTACCTTTTTTTAAATTTACCACTTTTTTAAATAACACATGTTGTTTTCTTTAAATCCCTATTGCTACTGAAGTATGAGTTAGCAAAGATAAAGTTTTTGTTGTTTTAATAACGGGATCTTTGCATTAACACAATTGCTCTCAGTGACAAACATTAAATGTAACGTAGAAAAATATGTGCGTTATGCATTACCTAGTGATAGCGTATTAGCTATCGAATAGTGGGCAGCACTTGCTACAACTACTGGTGAATAGGCACAGATATACTAGCCGAATGGCATATCCTTTCGTTAGCGATTTTAGAACACACCTACCACTTCGCTAGCCACATTTGGCAATGGTTTCTGCATGTACCACTGGGAGACTATTTATACTCATACTATCTAGCGAAACAGTAACATGGTACACACATAATTGCTTTTGCTATAAAAATGTTTATCAGCCAGTTCGCCGATATCGAAAGAATAAGTGCCTTCGCATTCTAGGCGAAAGAAAATTTATTTGAGTCCGTCTAACTTTATTCTATGCGAATGATGTGTCAAAATTCAATTAAACTATATACATAGTACAAACAAATGAATAATAATAATTATTATATTATTGTATTAATCCATACATATGTATATCACACGGCACTGAGCCTATCAACATACATACATACATACGTTGATAAATAATAAACCTCTGCATGAATGGATTTGTTGTTAAGTAATACTCCGCAAGTTCAGAGTGTGGACTCTTACTCGAACTTAATCGAAAAAATATGTTCATATTTTTGAGAACAACAAAACTATCGAATATGTAGGTGTGTTCATTCATTCATTTACTTTACTAGTAAAAATTAGCAACAAGAGAGTAACCAGAAAATTTTCAAAATTACTCTAAAAAATGTGAAAAAGTAAATGAACACTTTACTAGAAAAAATTTGCAAGTTAGAGTAGTGTTGTTGTATATGGGTATATATATATATATATATATATATATATATATATATATATATATATATATATATATATATATATATATATATATATATATATATATATATATATATATATATATATATATATATATATATATATATATATATATATATATATATATATATATATATATATATATATATATATATATATATATATATATATATATATATATACAGCTATGGACATATAAATGGCACATCTTACAGAGAGTTCATTCGTATGCTACTATTGGGTAAAAACAATTAACAAGCAACAAGTTTTTAGTTTTTTTTTTTAAGAGTTATTAAGTATATTTATTATTGATAAGAACTAAAATAAAAATTCATTAGTTAAAAAAAATTTTATTATTAAAAGAAAAAAACACCAGTGAAAAAAACTGGACACATAAATGGCACAATATCTAAATATAAGAAAAAAATGATTTTAGTATTGAATTATTTGGGTTTTTGGTACGTAAAAGTATTTTACTGTTAATATTTGGTACTGTAACCCTTATTTCCGATGACCGCTTCACACCTACGACCCATACTTTCCACAAGTTTTTGGCATTTTGCTTTGGGTGTGGCATACCAAGCTTCTTGTGCGGCTGACCACAAATCGTCCATATTTTTATAATTTTTTTCGCGATTTCAACCTTGAGTTCGTTCCAAAGGTTTTCTATTGGATTTAAGTCAGGACTCTGGGCTGGCCAATCCAAACCGTCGATCTGCTTTGCACTAGACCAATCTTTTATTAGTTTGGAGGAGTGTTTGGGGTCATTGTCTTGCATGGATTTCCACTTAATTGGCATCGAATCGAAAGCGTATGGTTCCATATGGTTTTTTAAAATGTCTAGGTACTGAAACTTGTCCATTTTCTCATTAATTTTTACAAAAGGACCTACGCCATGCCAAGAAAATGCACCCCATACCATAATGCTACCTCCGCCGTATTTTACCGTCCTCTGAGTGAACCGATGATTGCATTCTTGTCCTTTAGGACGATGTACAAAGGTTCTGCCATCTGGTCATATTCTATTTATTTTAGTTTCATCACTCCATAATACGTTTTTCCAAAAACTAATAGGTTTTTCTTTGTGCGTTCTGGCGAAGACTAGTCGTTTGGAAATATTATTTTTTGAGAGGAGTGGCTTTTTTCTGGAAATTCGCCCAAAGAGATTTGCCTCATTTAATCTTCTTTTAACAAGTCTGCTAGATATTTCCGCGCCCAAATATTCGTTAATTTCAGATGCTATCTGTCGTGAGGACTTAAATGGATCAATTTTCGCCATTCTGACAATAGCTCCATCCGTATGCACATTTGTTTTTCAAGGCCTTGGCTTTCGAGTTTTACCCTTAATCAATACATCGGGGTTCTCAACACATGATTTGATTGCGTTATACACTTTTTCTCTAGAAACTTTCATTACTTCAGCAATTTCTGACACTTTTTTTCCGTCTTCATGCAGTTTCCATATTATTCACCTTTCCTCAGATGTTGTATGTTTGCCTGAACCCATTTTTAAAAAATTTTCACACTTTACGATTATTTTTTAACTAGGAAAAATAAGAAGTGGTTTGAAATAAATTTTCGCGAGAACTGCCTTCTTTAAGTAAATTGTGCCATTTATATGTCCACTTAAAATTAGCACTTTTTATAAAAAAAATATAACGGTGAATTATTAACGAAATATAACGGAACATTTGAGTGTTGTTGAGATAATTAATCTTACAACTAATAATAAGAAAACAAAAAAACTTGTATTTTTGAAACTTTTTTGTTGTAGAGCGCGTGAATTTATGCTCAATTGGAGTCCATAGCTGTATATATATATATATATATATATATATATATATATATATATATATATATATATATATATATATATATATATATATATATATATATATATATATATATATATATATATATATATATATATATATATATATATATATATATATATATATATATATATATATATATATATATATATATATATATATATATATATATATATATATATATATATATATATATATATATATATATCTATATATATATAAATACTTAATAACTACCCTTATATCTTTTGGACAAATTATACATACATATGTATATGTATATTATTATAAAAATAATTGTCTTGACTGGTGTTTTTCGAGTACGGCTTTACAAATTTGCTTAATCTGGCACTAGGCATAGTCGTATGCTAAGCACTATAAGAGTGATTAGTTACTTTTGAATAAAATATTTATTTTTGATTAGCACCCTATACACGTTTCAATTCAATTCGTAACTGAGTCGGTGTAGTGCAAATCAAGGCGAATTGATTAGTTTGAAGTTGCCGAGTTGGTTGAAGCAAAATCAAAAGATTTTGATTTTTTCAATTTAGTAAGTCTCTCAATTCCATTGTACTGTGTGTGTTCGGGTCTCCTGATCAGCTGTCAAAATTTATATTTGTAGTTTTTTTGCAAGGAGACCATTAATAATTTCTAAAATTGTATTTAATTTCATTGAACCTAATAGTTGAATGAAAATCTTTCAGTTCAGTTTATGAAGTGTGTGGCCAGAAATCAATTCAATTGAAAGACTCAATTAATTGAATTGAAACGTGTATGGGTCGCTTTATACGTTATAACAGCCTACATACACATATCATTTTTATTTCAAATTAATTCAGAGTGTAAAGTACCGAATAGCTAGCTACTCATAATATTTACGATACTAAAAATAACAGCTGGTCTGTAAACATTAAAGAAACAAAATACAACAACATTTCAGAGGTTAAAACTACAAAAATATTAATATAATTAAAAATGGAAGGTGCCTAAGTGTCTATTTAATTGCTTCCCTAAAAGTTTTAAACACATTCAAGCAAGTAAATTTGCTGAAACATCCTTTGCCACTGATGTGCCAGATACTGTGTTGCTTAGTTCATTGCCATTAGACGTCTTATTTTACCTCTGTTATTCCTAAGTTACACAAAAATAAATTTGTTACTTTTTAATACTTATACTCGTTTTAAAAGTTTACATACTCTCACAATTTCTTAAATTTTCCAAAATACATTTATTTTTAACTTAATTTAGAAATATTGTTTTGTAAACACAAACGTAAAACAGCTGTTTGAATAATTATTGCAAGTAAAAATTTTACTTGTAAAAACTTGCAAGAATTTTTCAGTCTCTCAATTTTGTACACTCTTTTGACGTTTTCTCGTTGCAAATTTTGCTTGCTTTCTAGTAACAATTGTTACAAATGTGTGAAAATTTTTAGTAAATGAACACACCTTGTATTTGTTGTTACTTGGCTTTGTGTTTACTAGTTAAGTACAGGTTTATTTTACGCTCGCACTCTCAACATACACGAAGCGAACGTATGGAGCAAGGTGCATTAACATCTACATCGTGGCAGCGCTACGGCATGTGACAATTTTTTTCTACTGGCAATATAGTAAGCCATTTACGTCAAGTGTATTATTTACATTTTTGGAAGTGAAATTAGTGTTTTATTCTGAATTAAACATATAAAAATTATTTTGTGTACATAAGAATAATTCAAATAAAAATAATTTATGATTATGAAAAGATACATTCATAGTTTATAACTGTAAAAAAAGTTACAAATATTTTTGGCAAACATAGCTTACCACATGCCTGTTTTTGTTGTATTGTTGTAATTTGCTCTAGTTCTGCCACCGTGTAGACGTTAATGCACCTTGGTATGGAGTATCAAGGGGCAACCAACCTTCACGAAGTACTTGCAGTACTACGAGAACTTTTGCAAATAAAATTTAAATTGAATATTTTGTTGTAATCAGTCGTAAAGCAGCTCTGGGCTGAAGAACAGCTCTCGCGTCATCGTAATTATTTCTTAAGTGCAGTCAGGCTTGTGTTTGTTGTTCGGTCTTCGAGAGTTTTGCGTCTCACTCGCACTGGTTAACGATCCCAGCGGCGAACACGAACGGCCTTGGCTACCACATTACTTCTCTTCGATGATGTGTGCAACACATTGTAATCAATGAATGGTAACTTACAAAGTGTATGGCAGTCATAGTTGCCATATTTGACGATTTTAGGTGCTCAAAATAGTACTTTAACGATTTAAGGCCTGTTTTTGACGATTTTTTTAGATCACATTTACAGCTACATACATACTTAATTCTTACTTAATTTATGTAGGAAATGAAAATGATATTGAGAGTTAGAAAAAATATAGTAAAATAAATCTGTACGTAAATATGTGTGTAAAATTTAAATGATACGCTGTATTTATTTTGGAGTATACATTTATTTATTAGGTTAGCGATGTATTTAAAAGACCATATGTGAATAGTACTTGGACAAATTGTAAGCTAAAAAGTGTACAAATGTTCTTGATTTACAGCGTGTACTTATATATTAAGGAAACTGTAATATGAAGTCAAAAACAAAACTCTAAGGGACATTATTACAACTGACGAATAGTTAACATTAGGATTTTATGTAACAGAATTTTTTGTTTTATTTTTCTTGTTAACAAGCAACAGCACGTTTTTCCTCATGGTAAATATCAAAGTCAACTTTAAGCATTGCCGTATGTTCTGCTAAAATGTTGTAATTTAAGTTGTAAAAATGGGGAAAATTTAATGACGACTTTATCATTCACGTTAACTAAGGTTAACTATCAAGAACTTTATCGTTAGGTTGTAATAATGGCCCTTACTTTTATAAATCCTTACTGTATTATAAAAGAAGAAATTGTATTTTTTCAGATATAATCAAAAAGGATTCATATTTCATAACAGATTTCGAAAGACCAGTAGTGCAATTCACTAACTTTACACCCCAATTAGAAGTGTTAACTTTAACCACACATTTTGTTGTTTGCACTAACCACCACGTTATTCACTAACTATATTTAGCCACCGTAAAGGGTTTTATTTTTCTTCACGTTCAGATTGTTATAACGTGGCAACGCTCCATTTCATTTTTATTAGCTATTGTACTGAATCTCCGTTTTTTTATATGTTTTCTTCATCTTTTGTAACTTTGACCTTTTTCTATACATACATATGTATAAAAATCTTAAAAATAATATATGAGCTCGAGATCCTTTCTATATAAAACAATAATTAAAAGTTTTTTTTTATTGAATATTTCGTTTTGCTTTAGAAAACTTCTTAAGGAATGTATTTGTTGATGCATTATAAAATCAAAAACATTTTTGTGATAGGAAATAAAATAACATGAAGAGATTTAACACATACATACATACATAATTACATTTAACATAAAAATAATGTTATTGCCTATCAAAACATTTTTGATTTTATAATCGATCAACAAATACTTTCCTTAAGAAGTTTTCTAAAGGAAAACGAAATACATATTGAATAAAAATTTTTTAATTATTGTTTTATACAAAAATATTATTTTCAAGATTTAACTTTGTTGTTTACTAACTTTTATTGTTTTTTTATTAGACAAATAGTTTATTATATAAATTAACTGAAATGAATATGTAAACAATATAAATCAACACTTTTTTAAACTCACCAAATATTGGGGTGTTAATTAACACCTATTTATGTGGTTAAATACAACAGCTGCCTCGAACAGCTGACTTTAAACCCCATCATATGGTGTTTAAAGTACTTGTGAATAGGAAAAAGGTTAATTTTGTGGTTAATAAATTTAACCGAAATAATTGGGGCTTAAAAAGCATAGTGAATCGCACTACAGAACTTTACTTCGAATTCAAGCAACGTAGCCTATTAATCTTGGAAAATTTGTTTTACGATACAGATAAGACAATGCTAGAATTTTGGAATCAGTTATCAACAATGATTCTTCGGTAATTTTTCTTTCTATGGGTAAGTTTAGAGGAAAAATATTTGTTAGCAAATGTGAGAGTTTGCATCTCAGTAAATGAAGCTTAAAAACCCAGAGTGAGAAATTAGTGGAAGAAACTATTTTCAGAAGAAATGTTATATTCCTACGAAAGAACACTTAAAACTTAGCAACTTTGCTTGTTTTGACTTAAGGTCTCATTAGTTTTCACTTTCTGTTGCCGTTCTGTTACGTTCATTTCTGTAGCAAATATTTTACAATTACTTTTTCCATGAAAAAATTCAGCTGTTTTCTACAGTAGAGCATAAATAAAAGAAACACATTGGGATGCAGAATAAAATATGTACATAAATATTATCTTGTGTGAAAAAAGAAACAAATTAATAATTTAGAAATGGTGATCAAACCGTCCACTTCTATCTCACAATCTCCAGACTTTATGACACTTCTTATACAAAATATAATTTTTTCGTTGCTAAAATATATAAAGTCCAATATAAGCAGAAACCAGTTGTCGCCATCTCAACGTGCCTACACAAAGGGCAGATCAGTTGAAACGGCGCTACATAGTTTGGTCAGTCATATTGAACGGTCCAATCAATACAAAAGCTATACCTTAGTGGCCTTCATGGATATTGAAGGTGCTTTCAATAATGTCGAGACACAGGCGGTCATAGATGCACTTGACGGTCTGAAAGTTGATCGACCTACAATCATGCTCATTACGAGCATACTAAAGCGCAGAACTATAACTGCAACAATGGGGAACTCCAGAATTACGAGAAAAGTATGCAAGGGTACACCCCAGGGAGGGGTACTAATCCTCCTCTTGTGGAATGTTGTAGTGAATACTCTGCTTAAAGATCTAGATAAAAATAAGATAAAGACTGTAGCCTACGCCGATGACGTAGCGATTGCAGTCTCTGGTACCCGTTTGACACCATAACAGAGCAGTTGGAATACGCTCTGAAGATGGTAAGTCAATGGAGTGTACAATGCGAACTAAAGACAAATCCAGCGAAAACGGAAATCGTACTTTTTACTAAGAAGTATAAAATTCCACATTTCACACCTCCAAAAATGGATGGTACCGCACTTATCCTATCGAATAAGGCAAAATACCTAGGCGTCATTCTTGACAGCAAACTATCATGGAAAGAGAACATACAGGCTAGAGTAACCAAGGCTACAATAGCCATTTTTTTTTTTTTTTTTTTTTTTTTTTACGTTTATTTAACAAGTAATTTGTAACAATTAAGACTATAAATAAACAAATAGTAGATAAACATAGTATAGTGTACACTGTCCCGTATTCGAGCTCTCTAGTACATTCAAAATTCTTAGAAATTTAAGTTCTTTTTGAGAAATTTTTTATAGATTAATTTACATGTACATTCTGTGATACATAAGTATGTTTGTACGTTAATAGCTTATACTTTGTGTAGGAAAAAACAATTGAAAAAAACCACTTTAATATGAGAATTATTAAAAGATATGTAGTTAAAGAGTAAAAAAAGAAAAAAAATTAGCTACCAGATCGGTTCAGCCACCAATATTTTTTAGTGTTCAAATTCGGTAACATGTTTTTATCCTTCAAGTAGAGGCTTGTATCGTATCTAATGTTACGTTGTGTAGTTTGTTTACTAATTATGGCTTTAACATTAGCTCGCCTATAAATGTGATATAACACTGGAATGCCGACATCATTTTGAATATATCGTTGATTATCTAGGTATAAAAATGCTTCCGGTGGCACATACCCATTTTTTCGAACTTCCTCGATATATTGTTCATTAACATAGTAGGGTGCCATAATAAGATTATTAACCCTGCAATTGAATGTCTTTAAAATGTGTTTTCTTATTATGTTAATTATAAAATTATCGATTCGGCTTATTTTTGACGTTTCATATAGCCTCTTATTAGAAATATATTTCTTAAAGTCACTATCTGGTGATCTAAAGAGGGAAGTGCAAGCTCTTAGACATTTACGTTCGAAAACTCTCATTTTTTCCATATATGATGGTGAAACATTGTACCAAATTTGACAACCATAAGTCAATATTGGTCTAATTAAGGATTGGTATAATATACTTTTAACTGGCGCGCTTACATATTTGGAGTAAAATAATTTTTTGTACATAAAAAATGCTTTTCTAGCTTTTATAATTTGTAGATCTATGTGTTTATGGTAATATAAGAATTTATCGAGGTGAATACCCAAATATTTTACCATCTGCTTGTTAGCTACCATAATATTAGCGCTTGACTTAACCCCAAACTCTTTCCAGTGTTTTCTTATATTATAATTGCACTTTCCAACCGGTGGACGGAATAGAATAGTTTCACATTTGTCAATATTTATTTTCATTTTCCAATCCCATGAATATTTTTCTACAGTATAAAATAAATTTTGCAATTCCCGATTAATTTTTATGATTTTGTCGCCTGAATGAAAAATTATTATATCATCGGCAAATGCTACAATGTTATTTTTAATTTGTTTCAAAAGCTCTAAAAGAAATATATTAAAGAGAATTGGAGCGGTTACTGTACCCTGTTGAAGGCCATTTACTATAGTAAATTTTTTGTTACTTATTCGATTATTATTAGATATAAAAAAGTTTTTTTGATTTAGCATGTTGTGTATCAAAACAATCTGATGGAAGGGCATTTCATATCTTATAAGTTTATATATTAATCCTGCATTCCATATATTGTCAAAGGCTTTTTCAAAATCTATAAGGCAAGCACCAGTATATAGAGATTTGTTCCAATTCCAATTTATATGCGATACTAAAAAGTGTGCCGCATGAATAGTGGAGTGCTGAAATTTGAAACCGAACTGTCGGTCATCAATTAAATTTTTTTCTTCGCAATATTTGATTAAATTGTTGTACACACACATTTCGAAGACTTTACTAATATTTGGTAAAAGACTTATTGGTCTTAGGTTTTTAAGATTAGTTTTATCTTTGTCTTTTTTTGGCAAAACTACTAGTATGGCTGTTTTCCATGCATGAGGAAAGTATGAGTTATTTAAAATGTTGTTAAAGAGTGCACAATATTCGGATATTATTTCGTTAGGAAGATTCATAAGAATAAAATTTGGGATGTTGTCTATACCAGAAGAGAGTTTTTTCCGTAAATTGTGAAAGATATAAAAAATTGAGTCTTTGGATATAAAATAATTTTCTTCTAAGTTATTGGCTTTTTTGTTAGGGCTATATATAGTGACAGTTGTTTTACGTCTTTCGTACTCATTTTTTCTTTCCAAAAATATACGAAAGCATCTATCAGCCTCTATTTGGTTAGAATTATCATATTCAATCTCTTTATAAGAATGAACTGATTCGAAATAAGTTCCAATTGTATTCAGAATTTTATCTTGGTCTTTAATCAGGAGTTTGTTACTCCCCCTTTCTTTTTCCAAAGAATTTATATCAATTCCAGTGAATCTGAACCAAGCTTCGTCGTCTTGGCTAATTTTTATGGTATCAATACTTAACGATTGTGAACCTCTAAACTGTTTTTTAACTTCGTTGAACGTATTTGTAGGGTCTCTGCGGTTCATACTTGTCAGCCGCTCTCGTACTTGATTATTAACGTTGAGTGTGAAATTATCTTTAATAAGTTTTCTTACTAATTTTAGTTTTACTTTAAGTAAGTTTATTTCAGATTGAGTTAAAAAAAGTTCTAATCTGTTGTATTGTTTAATTTTGTTTAAAATTTTGCTTTTCTCTAGATTTAACTTTTTTATAATTGAGTTCGAAAATTTTGAAATTGAATCTGTAGTTTTAAATTTTGGGACTGATTTTTCAATAGCCGTATTTATAGATTTTTCTAGCTTAAGTAAGTAGTAGTCTATTTCAGAATTTGTAAGATTTCGGTCATTTGGCACATTATTGTTATTGCAATGATCATCTATAAGGCTTTTTCGGAACTTTTTCCAGTTTATCTTTTTAAAATTTTGTTTGAGATTTGGTGAATCCTTAAAAAATGTTAAAAGATGGTCGTTGTCATTATTTTGCACTATAATTTGCATTGCTTTGTGATCACTGTCATAGTCTAGTGATTTTAAGCAGTTGAGTGTGTTATTTTCTCTATGTATATCTAAGCGAGAGTCTGCGATACATATGTCTAAAAAGGATGCCCCCCTTGGAAACGAAGGTTCAGTGGAAGCAAGTAGACTGCATCTGAAATATAGTTCCTGACCTAGTAACCACTCCTTTAGCATGTTCCCTTTGGTATTGCATACAGCATTACCCCAATCCGTGTGTTTAGAATTTAGATCACCCGATATTATGTAATAATTATTTGTGTTCTGTAAATCTAACACTTGAAATAGTTTCTGGACATCATTTTTAAAAGAGCTGTTGTTATTGCCGGAAGGATAATAAACCGATATAATATATAAACTTTTGTTTGCAACTAATGGGATTTTAATTGCACATGCCTCAAGAAGTTTGAATGAGTTTGATAAAGTGCTGTTACAGTTTTTGTATTTAATATTATTTTTTATCAAAATTGCTGTCCCTCCGCCTCTTTGAGCATTTACTCTGTCACTTCTTATAAAGTTATAGTCTTTAAAACTGATTTTGTGCCTAGCATTTAATTTCGTTTCGTTTAATAGGACTAAGTCAGGGTTGTGTAAGTTAATAAACTCTGTCAATTCGTATCTTCTGCTTAGTCCTATTAAAGAATTTACATTAATTTCTATTATCTTTAGGTTTTTTTCAGTTGTTTCCTCCATTTTTTACAAATTAATTTTCTAGCATCGAGAATATGGAGTCTATTCTCGATGCTTGTAAATTAAGTTGTTTTTGTAAATTTAATATTTGGGTAGTTAGATTTTGCATAGAGTTCTTAAATTCTTCTAATGCTAAATTAATTGGGTTAGTGCTATTTACATTTTGAACATTATCATTTCTTAAGACATTGGCAAAAGAAACATTTGTGTTTACATTATAAGATTGTGTATTGGTTCTTCTCTCCATCAGCCCTTGTTTTCTGCTTCTTAGCTTTTGCTGGAGCTCTTTGTATTTTATGCAGCCTTTATATGATGCTGGGTGTCCATACTTATTGCATAATACACAAAATATTTTTTCTCTTTCGGTTTCAGGAATTTCGGTTAAGGAACATTTACCCAATTCATGTTGTTCTTTGCATTTAACACATCTAGAAGGTAAGAAACAATTTGATGCGCTATGGAAAAAGCCTTGACAATTTCTGCATTGCGGTATCTCAGATTTTCTTAGAGCCTCCCATCGAATGCATCGGTAAAGTAGTCCTCTAATGCTTTTTAGTTCATTAGCATTGCTTTCAGTGCTTATTTGCACTAAAAACATCGGCAATTCTACACCATTATTAATTGATTTTTTAATTGAGAATTGACTCACTTTAATAAATTTTAAGTTTTCATTTTCAAATTTCTTCAATTCATTTAGAATTGTTGAAGACTCAGTATTACCACTTAATCCTTTCAATAAATAAGTTTTGGTTTTACAGTCTTTAGGTGTGAATGTAAAAAATTTTGTTTTAGTTTTTTGTAAGTAAGCCTTAACTCTATTATAGTCGTTCATAGATGTCATAAACAGAGATATTTTTTTATTTTTAAATTCTTTTATTTTAAATTCATTAATGTTTAGACCAACTGTAATAAATTCTACAAGAGCATTGGGATCCACATCAAATATATTGAGCGGTGGAATTTTCTTGTTTTTGGTTTTGTTCGATGTTTTCTCATTCATTGAATTTTTTTGTGGATTTACACTTTTATTTTGGAAGACTGTTTGCGATGTTGATGCATTGTTGTTGTTCGACACATGTTCTTCGAATTTTTTAATGCATTCATCATTGCATTCTTTATCGCTTTCAAGAATTGCATAGTAATTATGACGTGTATGTTTAGTTGTTGTTTCATTATTCATTATGCTTTTTCTTTTGAGGGTTTTTTTCTCATTATTATTTATATTGTTTTTGTCACTAAATGTAATTGAGTTTAGAGCCGATGGCTCACTCATTACTTAATCTTAAAATTTGTCTTAATAGAATTCTTTATTTTAATTTGTGAACAAAATATGTACTTATGTATATAAACAAATGGAAAAATAAGGAATAAAGTTTTTAGCAAAAAAAAAAATTTAACTCGCATAAACGAAAAATTAAATTGATCTCCGCTAAGCGTCCGTCTTTCATGACAGTCACGGCCGAACTCCTCTACAATAGCCATCTATCTATGAAAAAAGCAATAGGCTCAACATGGGGCATACAACCAAAAGGAGTTGTGTGGCTTTATGACATGGTTATAAAACCGATAATATTTTATGGAGTATCAGTATGGTGGAAATCACTGGACTCCGCAACCAATAGACTGCAAATTGAAAAAGTCAGTCGAATCATGGCAATACTGACCACAGGGGCCATGAGGACAACTCCAACCAAACCACTTCTTGCAATTATGAGCTGGATGCCATTTGACTTAGAAGCCAGGCAGATAGCACTAAAAGCCGCAATCAGGTTGAACGCCACAGGAGTATGGACCCACAGACTGTGGGGACATGCCAATATACTGGAAATTGGAAGGGACCTAATCCCCGATCTAATTGACTACTGCATCCCAAAGCCATTCCTCTCAAGGAGCTTTGGCTACCAAATTGAGGAATCCCCCCTAGAATCTGAATACTTCTATGTTTACACGGATGGGTCCAGAAGAGGGGAAAGGGTTGGGGGTGGCGTTTACATAGAAGAATTTAACACTAAAATATCCTTCACTTTATCAGATGGATGCAGTGTTCTTCAGGCTGAAATATCGGCCATAAATAAAGCAGCCAGATGGCTGACGTTTTACAAGATATTCGGTAGGGATATCATGATAGTAATGGACAGCAAAGCCGCCATCAAATCCCTGATTGGAATATACACCAATTCTAGTCTAGTCCAGGAATGCCGGACATCTTTAAACAAGATGGCGAGACATTCTAACATAACCCTAAAATGGGTACGTGGACATGGGTCCAACAACGGCAACAACATCGCCGACGACTTAGCCAAAAAAGGGATAGCCCTAGAAGATAGGGATATAGACCCCTTTTGCGGACAACCATTGACAGCGTGCTGGAAAATAATAAAACTCCACACACTGGAACGCGCACAAGGAATTTGTGGCAGCATATTAACTCTAAGAGAACGTGGGAGCTACTAAAACTGCCCAGATCTCAACTAAGAATGACTGTAGCAGTCATCACTGGCCATTGCCCGTTTGGGAACCATGCCAGGAGACTAGGACTACCCCATAACGACTTCTGTAGAAGCTGCCAAGACGAGGAGGAGGAGGAGACAATCCTTCACCTCCTCGGCACATGCCCGGCATTGGAGCATCATCGTCTAAGACACTTAGGCGAGCGGAGCTTCAATAGCATATCTTGTCTGGCCTCGATCAAACCGACCGCGCTAGCCTCTTTCATGGCTAGTATAGCAGCATGTAACGCTACACTAAAAGGCTCCCGCATCTCCTTTCCATCCCCGCCCATCCTTTCCACTCACTATCATTTTCCTACAACTTCTTCTCTTCACTCCACTATTTTAGTTTTTCAGGCAATCACAAAGGGAACGACTACAGGACCCAAGTGAGCTGGACAACCTAGAATATTCCAGGGTATCCAGCGGCCTGCCTACCTAACCTAACCTAACTGTATTGGTTTACAGTTTTTTTTAGAGGTTATTCATTGCTAACCACGTGGAAACTTCCTATTTGAAGGCATAGGTCGTTATAGTTAGTCACAGCGACGCTACAAACGTACTGTTAATACCATCTTGAGCATATGGTATTTGTCACGCCGCCCATGCTGTGCATCCTTTACTTTGCAAATTTATTTTGCAAGTGTGTAGTTCCTAAAAAAATAAATCAATTTTCTTGTAATCATTATAAGAAATGGAAATAGATAGGCAAGTTTTTTTTTTTTTCTTTTCTATGTTGGACCAGTACTCAGGGGATGACCCCCCCTACATATGCAGTGCATTGTACCAGAACTAGGAAAATAGGTTGTGAGGAGGGGGAAAGCGGGAGTAGTGTTTGTGAACATTTGACTTGAATTTTCCAACGTTATAACAGACAGGAAACACTTCTGCAGGCAACTTGTTCCACAGACGAAACGTGCGGCTGAAAAACGAATTCTCGCTGTAATGCGTAGTACGATTCCCCGGGCAATCAACCACAAATGGATTAGCTCTAGACGATGAACGCGTGCTACGTAAAAATGTGCGAGTTTCGGGAACAAGATCCCTAGTCTCGTCAGAGCAAAATCCATTATAGTAACGGTAGAACAGAGTAACACACCCCACAGTGCGTCGATGCTTCAGTGAATCAATAGAGTTGGATACCCTACTGTCACTGATGAGCTTCTTCGCCTTCTCCTGCACACGGTCGAGTAACCCCAAAATAAACTTTGAGGCACCGGCCCAAACATAAGAGTTGTATTCCATTTCCGGTCGGATGTAGGTGGTATAAATAGTAAGGAGATCGGATGGAGTGAAGTACATCTTACACCGTTTCAAAAACCGAGACATTTGAATGCTTCTTTAGAGACATGAAAAATGTGTTCAGTCCAGCGGACATCACACTGTATCTTCATTCCAAGAACACTGTATCTTCATTCCAAGAGCATCCGATTCCTCAATATTTATACCATCCATGAGTACAGATGAAGCAGCATTTGCGGTCGTTTGTTTGTGCGTTAATAAGCAACATTGGGTCTTACGAGCGTTAAAGGTGACCCTGTTTTTGCGACCCCATTCAGAGATTAATAGAAGATCACTATTCAGTGAATCGTTCATATTTAGCCTCTTGGCAGTGATCTCTTATAGGCTGGGCCTATGACCAAAAGAGTACGAGTGACAAATGCTGCTATCATCTGCGAAAGAGTGGATAGGATTGGAAGTTTGATAGAGAAGGTCGTTGAGGAAAATAAGAAATAGAGTAGGAGAAAGAACGGAGCCTTGCGGTACCCCTGAATTAATCTTGAACTCGTTTGGTCTCTGAGAAAGCTCGATATAAACCGAGAGAAGTCATCACCGACACCAAAAGCAGTGAGTTTTGCCAGTAGTGCACCATGCCACACTCTGTCAAACGCTTTGGAATTATCCAGAGCCACCACCTTACTTTCACTGAAATGTTGGATAGAGTGGCACCATTTCTCTGAGAGAAAGGCCATAAGATCACCGGATAGAATTCATAATAGAAAGATATTAAAAGGGGAGGTTCGAGAGGTGCAGAATAAAATACCATAAATAATTTTGGCTTACTTAGCGTGTTTGGCATTATTTTCAACCTTTATAAAAAAACAGCTTGTTTTTATGTTTCTCACCTGCCTATGTGTCGTCATTTCATAGGAGCTACTCTAACCATCAGTAGAACATGGAAATTTTTGAAAGATATTCTCAAACATTCAACTTTATATCCCAACAATCTAAATAAATTATTAAGAATCTAAAAAAAAAAAAAAATATTTTAATAATACCTGTCAAAATACAGAAATCAAGCTTTTTCTTTTGCAGTTTATAATTTTTTGATTCGTATCAATGTTAGAAGTTAAGATAGTGAACAAAACTCAATTGTTTCTAAAACTTTTATTTCAAATCTTTAACTTTTGTAATTTCATAAAAATCTTTTAAAAAGATCTGAAACACGCATGTCATCAAAACAAAAACGAAAAAAAAACAAAGTTGCAATTAAACTAAATATACCTCTAGATAGTTAAACAAATAACATAACTATTGGAAGGGGAAAAATGAAGTTAAAATTTCGCAGGCCTGTGCAATCCATAGTTAAAGTGTAAAATATATGTTCTGCATAAACTGATCTATACCGCAAGCATTTTTTTTGTTGTGGATGTTTTCAGTTATTCTCTATCACGTAGACTATATAAAGTATTCCCCTATAACTCATGTACCCGATTTTCATAAGTAAAGCGTCAAGAAAAGCGTTAGTGCTAACCAGTGTTGCCAAGCGCAGGGAATTTTCCCTTTTTGTACAGATTTATTTGTTTATTTCCACATGTAGGGGAAAAAGGACAGATTTTGTTTGATTAGGCTAATTGTAGGGAATTTTTAAATTATCACGAACAGTTAGCGTTATTATTTATTATTATACTAATATAATTTTTCCAACCATGAGTAACATTATTATTTATTCTAATGTGGTTAATATTATTATTTATTATTATACTATTGTAATTTTTCGACTATGAGGAAAAATCGTTGCCCAAATTGGACATCGATGCATTTTCATCCAATTTTATGCAGCGTTAAATATTTTAAGAACAACTGCCTTATTTATAAAAATTATATCATGTTTATTAAGCTTTTGTTGCACAGATTTCAATATAAAAGCTGTATAATATCAGTTTAATAAACATTAAATATTTTTTATAAATAAAACCGTAAGTGTTTTCATATTACGCCAAAATTATTAAAATCATATTAAAACTCATGGGAGAATTTTTTTTTTTTCTATATCTACCAACGAAAATACAAAAAGAGAAAAAAACTAAGCTAAAACTGATATTTCAAAGTCCATATGCATTCTAAAATCGCATTTGCAAGCTTTTTAATTAATTTCATAAATTTTAGATGTACAACCTTTAACCTCCTTAAAAAAAACTTTAATCACAAAAATCTATTTACTAAGCATATTAAATGATTCGATATCTTTACATCGTTGGTCTCAGTTGAAAGACCTTAACACGCATTTTTCCCGACATTGAATTTATTAATGATGTTAGCAAATTTAACATTAATACAGCTCGTCTCTAAGATTAAATGTAATAAACAATGAACTTTTACACGTAATCATACAATAAAAGTCGCATATTGGTGAAACTAGTTTTAGCTGTGTTCATTCCAACTTTTACCAAGTTTCATTTATGTTAACATTGTGATATTCCTACTTATTCCATCACAAAATTCATATGCCTGTTTGAATTAGAATGTAGTCCAAGTCACTCAAAAGAATTTATTTATATTAAGTTATATTTTTGAACTAATATACTTTTGAGTTTGAATTTACAATAAATATAAAAATCGAATTAAAATAATTTATTTGCGCAAAATTTAAATAAAAAATTGCGTAGGGAAATATGTTTTTGATTGCAGGGAAAAATAACGATTTCCTGGCAACACTGGTGTTAACGATCAGCCTCTTGCAGTATTGCTACAATTTTTTCTGTGTATTAAGTAGTGGATAAAAATATTCTGGAACATAATGTTTTAATGCTCTAATCGGATTAATATACAAATAATACGAATTGTAGTTTTTGGTTGTTTTCATAATAACATTTTCTGAATTCGCAAACTCAGTCATATCATTTATCGATGTATTTGGAGAAACAAGTTTTGTGTTTGAAATTATCTCTCCAAATACATCGATAACCGATATGACTGAGTTTGTGAATTCGGCAATTGTATTGAAAATAGCAATCGGAATGTTTAAAAAGATTTTCTGAATTAACGTGCAAATGGGCAAAACAACAGCTGAACTTATATCAATAAAAAGTATACAGCCAAATACACTTCATACATACCATTTGGGATACAATACCTTTATAACATCACTAAACAGGTATCATACTTTTTGTTAACATGTTACGAAGAGCACAGTGGTTGCTTTAAGAAGCTAAAAATGTTGAAAAAACTTGCAGCTGTATATTCTACAAATATTCAGACACGGTTTTCTAACCACAATCACGTGAAAAGTCTTAAGCAGAAGTAACAAAAGAGTTGGCCAATAAACCGGTGACTTTTTGAATTTCTTGCCTCTTAATTCAAAGGGCAACATTACCCCTGATAGCAGACTACTGCATGTTTTTGAAAAGAAAGTGGAAAAAGTGAAATTTACGTGCTCGTGTTTCATTCAAAAAGTCACGGACTTACCTTGTATTAAGTTAAGCCAAAACACATTTCCTATTGTCCGCGAATATTTATTAAATAAATTATAAATTTATTGAATTTTTGATGAACCCGTAATTATTATTATATTTTGTTTTCAAAGAAAACTAGAAAATCTAAAGTTGTTCACTGAAATTTTATAGAAAAAAAAGAAAAACTAGCTATTATCAGCTTATGAGTTACATACATATCGCTCTTTTATTGCGACATAGTCATATCTCAAAAAATGAGCTTTTCGAGTTAACAATGCAGAATTGTTAACAGTACTGCCTTTTATATTGTGCCAAAAATTTATTCAAAGTACTTTTAAACTGCTTCCTTTAGGAGATATTTTCAAAAAAAATTTCTAAGACTTGTATGGAAACTAAAAACTTGAAATGCGTTTTTCTCGAAACGAGCTTTTTTTTTAGTTATGACTATGTTGCAATAAAGGAGCGATATGTATGCGCAACAACAAGCTAAGCTTAATCGGTAACGTGCGAAAACATTATGGTTGTAGCTGATTAAAGATACCACAGTGAAAACTTTAACTGCGTTTTTCTAAAAGAAACCAATGTAATAATATAGAAAGGCATTTGCTAGTTTAAACGTTATTTGCTCTGTGACTGGGCTCGGAAACATCTTCCACTAAAGTGTGTCAGTCACTGGAGTATTTTTCATAATTGATGTAGTGCAGGCAGCACATAAATCGGGTTACAGGTTTTAAATTTTACATAATGTTTTTCAAAATTTGTAATGTAATTGGCTAATTAATTTTTAACAGTATTCCACCATTCAATGTGCAACACATACATACATACATTTTTAGTAATTAGTTACAATCTTTAGAACAAATGAAAAATATAGAAAACAAGCATACTCCTGCTAAATATCAGTTCAACATACTGAACAAACTTGATTCAAGGACTAGAGTTAAAAAAAATTTATGTGTTAGAGAAATATATAAAAGAACAGTTAAAAATAAATAAATAAAAATATTTGTTCACTGTTAAGAAAAACAGAGAAACTGCATTTTCATTAAAAACTCAAGAGAGCAATCAAAACGAACAGCAGTAAAACTTCTGTATAAATATTATCGGCCCCAAAGGTAAGTACTAATACACATAAATAACTGCTTTACAGAAAAAGGCCAAATGAAAATATCAAACAACATACATATGTATGTATATACCAAGGCAGCTTTATATAGGTAATGGCAGAATTACAATAAATACAACACCAACAAAATACACACTGATGTTGGTTGGGTGTTATTGTAATTCTGCCACTACCTATTAAAGCTGCCTTGGTATATAAATTAAGTTTATATTAATTAAAACCAATGATTTCGAGTGCTTAACTACGACTAAAAGTCTAAGGGCCATATCCAAAAAAATTCTTACTTGAGTTTTAACGTATACTTTAGCTACCAAACACATTAGCACTACCATACATTTGTTAAAAATTTATATGCAAAAACAGTACGTTAGCTTTTAAATGTAGTAAGGAATTTAACTGTTTTGTTATGGCAGCGCCGTTATATTCAGTTGTAATTTTTTGAATAGTGATGAATAAAAACTAATATTCGAAAACCGAAAAACAAATTTAAAAAATAAACAATTATTATTATTACATAAAATAACATATTTTTGACAAACAGTTCTTAGATTTATCTTTTTAATAAATAATTAATAATAATATCTAGTATATTAATTAAATTGAGAAAAAGTAATAGGGGTACTTATACTAAAAACATTTTTATTACTCGAATAACGATTTTCATTGTATTCGTTTGATTGAAAGTGCATCACTAACATAATTGTTATTTGTATTTTTCTTTCAAAATTAAAATTTTGTGTTCATATAAAATGTAATATATCAATAAATTTATATAATAAAAATAATAATATCTTTTGTTTTTGCATTTTCCAAAAATTGTGTTTTTCAAGAAAAATAACAAACGGCAAGTCAAATGTCATTTTAACGTACAGTTAAAGTGCATTCAGTTAAACTTTAAACGAATGGTAAGCTAACGATTATTTTTGCATACAACGTTAAGACATTTTTCTTAACAAATGCTTAATAAGCTTTGTTAAGTTTTTTTGCATATGGCCGTAAGTCAATAATTCTTTATATTAATAAAATATTTTGCTTACTTAACACTAAGTTTTTGTATGTTTTTTTTATTTTATAAAAGAAAAATACAAATACTTAACAGGTAAAGAGCGTTTCAGACTATCACACTTTGTATTAAGACTTGTCAAAAAATCAAATAATACGTGCAAGTGTGATAGTGTGAATGTAAAGCGTTATGAAAATGAGAAATAATACGGTAAAAAATTTGACATCCCATAACACTTCACCATTTTTAGAAATTTGTTTAAACAATAAGATTTTTCATTGGATCAGGGTTGCACTTTTTGCAAAAGCAAATAATAAAAATATTAAAACCAGACGTTAAGTAAATTGGCTGTTTATTTTCAAGTCATATTCCTTCTTTTACTTTAGGTGTGATAGTGTGAAAACAAAATGTAATGGTACGTTAGATTTTTTGACATTCGCAACAAATATCTTTAGATTTTTGTCCCACAAAATCCAATCAAAATCTTAAGACTTGTATGATAGTCTGAAACGTCTTTAAGTAGCAGACATATCGTCAGCACTTTATAAATAAAGTATTTTATTTATTGGTAAATTTCTTGTTAACAGGTTGCGACACACTGTAATGTGGGTCGCAATTATTTCACAACATTATAGGAAGCTAATTTGCCAAATCAACAAGATACAATAAGTTTAATTTTAGTTAGAAATTTATTTAATTTTATTTGGCTTGAGTGCAATAACCCAGAAATGTGAAGTTATGAAGACTTCAATGGAATTGTTGTTAACTCTTCCACCCTCAAATTGATAAATTAATCAAATGATCAAAAATAAGGTATCTGAGTAATTTTTTCAATCTGCGGACCCTTAGGAATATTTCTACATAGAATTACATTTTGCAAGGGTAGTGGGATGTTATTATTAATATCTTCAGAGCGTTGCTCTTTACCACAAGTAATTTTCTTCTTTAGGCAAACCAATACCATCATGGCCACGAGAACCATCAAAAAATAACTTACAACATCGCCAATTTTACTCTTCATGTTGAGGCGTTCTATTGCTTCATATTATTTGTGTTTATTTCTTTAATGAATTCCAATGTTAGATACTTCCATATGTGGTTTTCCACTTATTGGCTGTACCACTGGAGGTAATGGATTAGAATGAGAAATATCTGAGAAAGAAAATTTTCTTGTATTTATTTGCAATGTTTCATTCTGAAATTTTATAAGGTAAGTATCATTTAAATCAACAGATTCTTGACTTAAGGAAATTGTTCCATTGAATTGGTTCAGTAGGATCGTGCTAGGAAATATTTCCTGTATGGTTGGTATGTGTAGATTATTTAACATGGTGCAATTTGAGGGTTTACCCCGAATTAAGTGAGGAAGGCATTCGGAGTTCGTAATGTCTTTGATGTTATCATTCCTGCACATTATTAGTTCACTATAAGTTTTTGATACCAAATATTCTTTTTTCACAGAGTAGGATTTCATTGAATTCAATTTTGGTAGCTATCTTGTCGATTTTTACAGGTTTGACAATAATTTTACTACATGGATCATTATAAGTAGTTGGAACGTTAATGATATAAATTATAGAGTCATCACTAGAAGCTATTCTTGTTTCTCCAAAATTAAGAGATTCTTCAATATTTAAGAAGTTAATATTTTCTTGTTCAGCTAAAGTTTTGATCATCTCCATTTCATATTTAGATAATATGAAGGAATTGATGACCCCTACTTTTGCCCAATCTATTTCATATTTAAGATTTCTCTGCTTTCTAGACAATGACATAAATGCTTCAGCAAAATTGGTCGAGAACATGATATTGCTAGGGATGAAAACATTCATCCCCTCCAAGCAGATTTCGATTAAACCAAAAGCAAAATCGTGGTTTAATCAGACGTGCAAAAATGCAGTCAGATCCAGAGAGGAAGCATTCAGTAACTGGCGTTTAAACAAAACCTCAGACACTGACTTGCTACGCAAAAAGGTAAGATCTTCGTGTGCCAAGGTACTTAGGCGTGAAAAGTTTCTTCACGAACAGCGCCTTCGTGCCAAGGTCCTTGCAGGTCCTCGGGGCAGCAAGACCTTTTGGTCTTTCGTTAAGAGAGTAAAGAACAGTGCTAGTTCATCAATCCCAACTCTCTTAAAGAATGACCAAGCATTCACCGACCCGGTTGACAAAGCTAACCTATTGGCTGAAATTTTTGCAAGCAATTCCTACTTGCCGGAAAGCAGTCAACCACTTCCCGAGCTCGAAAGAGTATCTGTAACTATGCCAAAGATATTCTTCCGGGCGCGAGCAGTTAAAAGGGTTTTAGCAGACCTCGACATAAACAAGACTCCTGGACCGGATGGCATTCCAGTGCTGGTCTTGAAGCAGTGTTCTTCTACGCTTGCGCGTCCATTAGCACACCTCTGCAGCATAATTAACCATGGTGGTGAGTTTCCATCGTGCTGGAAGGTCGCTAATGTAACACCAATCCCCAAAAAGGGTGAGGCAAATAACCCTGTAAATTACCGCCCAATTGCAATCTGCTCTGCGCTTTCCAAAGTAATGGAAAGTATGGTTAATTATCATCTTATGGGATATCTAGAGTCGCACAAATTACTTTGTGATCGTCAATATGGATTTCGTAAGGGTCGCTCTACTGGCGATCTTATGGCGTATCTTTCGGAGAAATGGTGCCACTCAATCCATCATTTCGGTGAAAGCAGGGTGGTGGCTCTAGATATTTCCAAAGCGTTTGACAGAGTGTGGCATGGTGCGCTACTGGCAAAACTTACTGCTTTTGGTGTCGGTGATGACTTCTTCCGGTTTATATCGAGCTTTCTCAGAGACCGCACTATGCGAGTTGTTATAGATGTGGTCTCATCAAACGAGTTCAAGATTAATTCAGGGGCTCTGTTCTTTCTCCTACTCTATTTCTTAGTTTCCTCAAGGACCTTCTCCATCAAACTTCCAACCCTATCCACTCTTTCTCAGATGACAGTAGCATTTGTCACTCGTACTCTTTTGGTCATAGGCCCAGCCTATCAGAGATCACTGCCAAGAGGCTAAATATGAGCGATTCACTGAATAGTGATCTTCTATTAATCTCCGAATGGAATCGGATGCTGCTTCCTCTGTACTCATGGAAGCTATAAATATTGAGGAATCGGATGCTCTTGATGTTCTTGGAATGAAGATACAGTGTGATGTCCGCTGGACTGAACACATTTTTCATGTCTCTAAAGAAGCATTCAAGTGTCTCGGGATTTTGAAACGGTGTAAGATGTACTTCACTCCATCCAATCTCCTTACTATTTATACCACCTACATCCGACCGGAAATGGAATATAACTCTCATTTTTGGGCCGGTGCCTCAAAGTCTATTTTGGGGTTACTCGACTGTGTGCAGGAGAGGGCGAAGAAGCTCATCTGTGACAGTAGGGTATCCAACTCTATTGATTCACTGAAGCATCGACGCAGTGTGGGGTGCGTTATTCTGTTCTATCGTTACTACAATGGATTTTGCTCTGACGAGACTAGGGATCTTGTTCCAGAAACTCGCACATTTTTCGTAGCACGCGTTCATCGTCTAGAGCTCATCCATTTGTGGCTGATTGCCCGGAAAATCGTACTACGCATTACAGAGAGAATTCGTTTTGCCGCACGCTTCGTCTGTGGAACAAGTTGCCTGCAGAAGTGTTTCCTGTTGGAAAATTCAAGTCAAATTTTCACAAACACTACTCCCGCTTTCCCCCTCCTCACAAACTATTTTCCTAGTTCTGGTACAATGCACTACATATGTAGGGGTCATCCCCTGAGTACTGGTCCAATATAAAAAGAAAAGAAAAATAAAAAGATATTTAAGATTTAAAATTTCACTGTTTATAATTTCCAATTTGTACTTTTGGTTTGTTTTTGAAGTTAGTTCATTTAGTTTTTCTAGTGACACCCTGTTAATTATTACTTGTCTGTTATTACTTTCTAAGACATTGTTAATTTTTTGTTCTATTATTTGAAAGTCGGCATGATCTGGTCAAAGGCATGATCTGCTCAAAGGCAGTTCCGGTAATAAAGTAAGGTTATACAAATATGGAAAATGAAAATTTCCGATATCGGTCCATATATACCCCAGATATAGCCTAAACCGCGATTTTCATGAAAATGTCGCGTAAGTGAACTTAAACAACTTTTTTTTTTCTTAAAAACAGTTCTGGTAACGAAATAAGGTTATATAAATATGGAAAATGAAAATTTCCGATATCGGTACATATATACCGGAGATATAGCCTAAACCGCGTTTTTACACGTGACTATTGTGAAGGGTATTTTAGATTCGGCCCAGCTGAATTTACCACACTCTTACTTGTTTAATATCTTCCGCTGCTCTGGAGTTTAGCGTCCTTGCTTGGGCGTATTTTGTTAACTTATCTATGGCTGTTAGAATAGAAGCCCTTTCTGTTATATAGAAGTCTATGTGCACTATTTGACCGGGATATTGTGGTGTGGGAGTCTCCTGTAAGGAAATATTGTTAGGATGCCTATCATAGTTGTTCTCTTTACAAATTCTACATGATTTAGTTATCTTTATTATTTTTACATGCATTTGCGGAAAGTAACATTTTTCCAAAAGCTGGGCTTTGTTCTCCTCCGCATTTCTATGGGCTCTGTTGTGTTCATTTATTATTTCTATTTCTTGATCTGAGTCGTTACATAAATCAGTGACCATTTTCCTCGTGTACAGGAGTTTATATTTACAAAAGGTCCTAGAATGTACTTCCTGTGCTCTCTCTAATATATTTTCCGTGGTTTTAATGCAGTTTGTCACTGCCGGATTCAGACACTTTCTCAATATATCTTCCAATCGTTTTTCATTAGGGTCTGGATCAAAAAAAATATGCCGATGATATGTTGGGAACATGATTTTAAATTCGTAGGACTGTGTTGCATTTGGTTCTATAAAAATTTGATTTTTGAACACATTAATAGGTGCTTCCGTGTACTGAATCAAGTTTTTTGGTGAGCTCTGGCACCTGTGCTGCGTTGCATCCATTGATAATATTTCGGAAATCTGTTGCGGTGGTCTAGTTAAAGCGTCACCTACGATATTCGCATTTCCAGGCTTGTACAACTGTGAAAATGATTTACATCAGTACCTGTCTTGATGGCCTAACCTGATGGTGGACCAATTTCACGGAGTGAATTTTTCACGATTCACCACCGCCCCCGTGTGGCTTGCTAGGCTCACACAGGTAGCAATTCTTGTCATATGATTGCGGTCATATGAACAACTTCTTGTTGAGGAGTTCGGGCTTTCTAATCCCTCATGTATGCAATTTCCCAGCAATCAATGGAGGACAAGGCTTAGTGAGTTGGTAGGCCGAAGCCCATTAAGAGCATCAGCCCTTAAACCAACTCACCCGTCAATCATCACCACGGGTTCCTTACAGTACACGTATCTGTTGTATAAGCAACAGATCCTCGGGAGATTGTTAGTCCTCGAAAAAAGCCACACACCGAACAATTATCAAGGATACTAACACTCCCTTCCTGCGTTTTACGTTTCAACCACAGGCAGAATGTTTCAGCCAAGGTAGGCACCTCAACCATGATCAGCCCGGGTCGAACCGCGAGCAGAACTTCCCGGGGGCCATGCTGATCCCCGTTCTGCCAATTTATACCCTTGGTAAAGGTTTCGGAAGCCAACACAACATAAGTCATGTGGCTTTCTAAGTTTTGTTTGCCGCAAAAAACGAGGGAATGGTTTTGCTAGTTTGGCGTAATCTCTTATAAAACGGCGATACAAGCCGGACATTCCAAGGAACGATCTTAAGTCTTTTATGGTTTTAGGAATGGGCAATTCATTAATTGCCTCCACCTTCTTCGGGTTTGCTGTATTCCCTTTGTGGATATAAGAAATCCCAGAAATTCCACCTCTGGCTTCATAAACTCGCATTTGTCGAGTTGAACTTTGATGTTTGCTGATTCCAATGTGCTAAAAAAATTTTCGATATTCTGTAGATGTGTTTCCTGATCCTTGCCAAATATAATTATATCGTCGATATAGATATAACAAATTTTCCCTATGTATTTTCTGAGGATGTCGTCTAGCGCTCTTTGAAATATCGCAGGCGCGTTTTTTTAGACCAAATGGGCGTCGGGTGAATTCATACTTCCCATTATTCACCGAAAAGGCAGTATTTTCGATGTCCTCTTCTCTCAGTGGAATTTGATGAAATACACTTTTTAAGTCTAGGACTGAGAAATATTTATTCTCTCCCAGTTGTGTAATCACCTCGTTTATTTCGCGAATAGGATACCGGTCAGCCACTGTAACCATGTTCAACTTCCTATAATCAATGACCATTCCGAATTTCTTTTTTTTACCGAAGCGTCCATCTATTTCGGTACCACCCATACTGGTGAATTCTTTGATTTGGTCTTCAACCTCATCCTTTAAATACATTGAATATTGATAGCATCTGGAATTATATTTTTTATTTTATCTAGTTGTTCATCTGACATGTGATCTGATCTAAATATTAATAACTGATTGTGAAATTTGCTGTTTGAGTTTTACTCTGATGGTACCATGCAATTTTTTGCAGTATGAATAACTGCGACCAGTTCCTTTAGAGTGTCGTTATCCGTTATTGCGTGAAACAATTTTGAGGTAGGAAGTAAAAGTTTAATATTTTTATTTTTTAGCCCAAAAAGATTAAGGAAGGTATGCTGAGTTATAGCAATCTTGCCTTCTACGGAGTAAGCATAGAATATGATAGAATATTGAATATAATTTTTATTTGATCCCGTGTCAATCAATATTTTTAAACTCTTTCCGTCCTTCGTCTTTGTTTCAAAGTAAGGCAGAGACGAAGTATCTATTCTAAAAAATTAACGTCAACGAAATCAAGATTTTCAATTGATTATTCATCATTTTCAATATAGTCCAGGAAATACTGTAGATTATTTTCTATACTATAATTATTTACTTGTCCATTGTAAGTATCGTTGGAGCATTATTAAATTCTTGACCATTACTTTCTACATAAAAATTCCTTTGGAATTTCCGAGCTTGTTCATTATTTTGTTGCAATGTTCTTTTACCAGCAAAATTAGTGTTAGGACGGGGTCTGTTCATATAATTTATAGCTCGCGCTCAATCCTTGATTGATCTATGTCCATAGGTTCTGGCTTCGGCAAAGGCTTATGAGCAATTGGCCGTGGTGGTGGAATATTCGGTCTTAGATTATTATTTAGATTTCCTTGGAAATTATGAAATTGGTGTGGAAATTGTCTTTGATGCCGAATTTGTTGTGGTTACCTGTGAACTCTTCGCATTTTTTGCCATAAGCGTATTCTGTACGGAAATTTTGGTTTTGTAGTTTAAGGCCTGTGGAAGGGTTGTTGGTTCTCGGATGCATAGTAATTTAGAGAGATCACCCCGTAATCCACGAATGAATGTGTCCAGGGCTTTGTCTCTATATGTTTGTATGAGTGTATCCATTGCCTCTTTGCCTATAGTCATGCAAGAAATGTTATTGATAATTAAAGACAAATGTGAATATACCTCCTGATAAAAGTCTTGAGGCGAGCTATTCCCTTGTACTAGAGTCGTCATCTGGTACTCTAAAGTACCCAGATCTCGTTTGTCCGCATAATGTAACGTAAGGACTCCTGAGATAGCTTCCCAATTCAGGGGAGTGTTGTACGAATTTAGGGCTGCATCGGCTGATCCGACTACTTTGTTTCTAATTACGTTTAGGATGGCGAAGTATATAGGTGTTCCTATAGTATTTTTGTATAAATTTAGGACCCGTTTCACACTTTTTTTCAGAAACTAAATTCAGCGTGGTTCCCTCCGAACTCTTTTAGACATCGGACTATATCTAGGACCTTATCCAAGTCTGTGAGGTTTTGACTATATTGTTCGTAAATTTTTTGGTCGACTCCCGAAAAATCTGAGTGGGGATTTAGAGTTTGGTATATAAGCTTCGTACACCGTTCTATACAAATTCTACTTATAGTATCAATGAGGTTCTCCTAAGACTGTGCGTTTTGATTTACAGGATTGTTATTAGGAGCTGGGGGACTTGGAGCAGGATTGTTGAAGGACAACGTTGTAAGACGAATTAAATTATTTGGGTTGGACATTTTTAGTGAAATTTACTTTATTTCCAATTCGTAAGAAATGTCTTTAAATAAATAATTAGTCGCTATAAATATTTTTATTTAAATTTTTATGAAATTCCAATAAATTTACTTTATTTCCAATTTATAACAAATGTTTTTTTAAATAATCAATTAATCGCTCCAATATATATATTTTTATTTAAATAATTTTTGGTTTATGAAATTTCCTTAGTTAGTTTTTTGTAGTCAATTACTTATTTATTTTATTTTATCATAAAAAATTTGACTACCAACAGTTTTTTTCAAAATTAATGGCTACATAAAATCCCCGCGGAAGATCTTGCGGAGGATCGGCAATTCTAATTAAATCCAGAATTAAGCACTTTTTAATGAACGAGACATGTGAGGAGTATCTCCAAGCATCTAATATATGCATTAAATATATTCATGAAAAATATTTCATTTTCCTCGAATCTACTCACGGCCCCGATTTTCAATAACAGAAAACCAATATTCAAATTTTTTCAAATCATTGGTCCTCGATTTTTAGCGGCTGGCGACTATAACGCTAAACACACTTTTTGGGGATCACGTTTAATTAGCCCGAAAGGCCGTGTGCTTTTTGACACCATTTCCAAAATGGGCTTAGGTGTGATTTCAAGTGTACACCCCACTTATTGACCGTCAGACCAACGAAAGATCCCAGACGTTATAGATTTTGGAGTTACAAAAAATTTTCCCTCAGAATGGATGCAAGTGGAGCCTTCATTGGACTTGTCATCAGATCACTCACCAACTATAGTTTCTGTTTTGTTCCCCCAGGGGGTTGGTTTCCCGTTTTGTGACTTGGCGTTGACCGTCACTCGAGTTAATTGATTAAAATATAAAAAATATTTGAGTACACATTGTACGGAAAACATTGCCTTGAGAACGCCTGAGGATATTGTTGTGTCGATTAACGAATTTTCTAAACACCTTAATCTAGCCTTACAACATGCCACCACTAGCCATATAAGATCTAGAAATGAACATATTCGTTTGAAATTGAACAACTTCTAACTGAAAAAAGAAGAGCTAGAAGAGAGTGGAAACTTCGCAGGTCTCCCCAGCTTAAATGCAGGCTACGAGAGTGCTTAACTCAGTTTTAAGTAATCTGCTTGAAATCCTAAGAATGGCTTCCCTTAAAAATTATCTGGAAGGTCTTGATGGTACCCCTCAGTCCGACTATTCTCTATGGAAAGCGACAAAAGGTCTGAAAAGACGCGTAATAGGTACGCCACCTTTGCGAACTTCAACTGGAGATTGGGCAAGAAGCGATTCTGAAAAGGGGATGTTGTATGTATTTGAGAAATGTTTTTCACAAATGATACAGCGAATAATTCAGCTGAACTACCGTCATACGCTGTTAGACCGCCTATGTCTTTGAGACTTAGTTTTCAAGATGTTGAAAATGTTATTCGTAACACAAACCCCAGGAAAGCTCCAGGTATTGTCAAAATTACTGGTAAAATTCTTGCGCAGCTACCTCGTGTAGCTCGAAGAATTCATCTTTTTATTTTTAACGCTGTTTTACGTCTCGAGTATTATCCTGCAGAGTGGAAGGTGTCCATGATTACTATGATACCCAAACCAGGGAAGGATCCCACTAAAGTAGAATCATACAGACCAATAAGTCTACTGCCAACAATTTCAAAACTGTTCGAAAAATTGTTAATAGCGAAGTTGGCACCAATATTAAACAATATGGGATGCATCCCTGATCATCAATTTGGCTTTTGGGCTAAACACAGCACCATAGAAGAAACGCACAGACTAGGCAACATCATAAGGCAGACTTTTGAAGCCAAAAATTATTGTTCAGCTTTATTCTTTACCATTTCCCAAGCTTTTGATAAAATGTGGCACGAGGGCTTAATTTACAAAATAAAGTTGAACTTGCCTGCAAACACTCACAAGCTTCTGGAAAGCTACTTATGCGGCCGGAAGTTTGTTATCAGAGAATGCGATTTTTAAAAAGAATGCCTGTAAATATGTATGTAGGTATGTTTACAATTTAATTTGCATTGTCTCTTGTTGCAATTTTTGCTTACAATAACAAACATACATAATTACATGCAGGCAAATTTTTATTATATTGAACTGGAATAAAACAAAAGCGTACTGTTACATCTTTTTTTATAATGATCATTAACTTTGTACAATTCGACTTCTTTGAATAAAAATTATTGAAATTTGTTCAGTCTACTAAAAGCAAGAAAGAGAACAACCCGTTTCTTTTATTTTTAGTTATAGACAATTCAATTCGTAAATTTTGCAGTGGCCTGCAAAAAAGCTTGAAGGCACATAGCATTGGTGACCCCGACGTGATCATCTTTGTGGATCAATATCAATTCGGATATTGACATTTTTTGCAGCCAATTCGATATCAGTAATTTCAGGCTTAGTGCTTTTGTTCAATATCAATTCGGATATTGACTACTCCTAGAACAATACACACTTCATATAACAAGTATGTCAACCAAAGACGATACCTCCATCAGGGATAAAGAACCGCAGTCCGTGGAAACGTTGCCTTACTTTTCAAAGGTTTCGTCAATTATTAAACACCTGCAGGATTTAAATAAATATTTAACTTCAACGCGAATAAAACAACATGATGATGCTGAGCTCACTGTCCGCTTGGAATATGTTGAGGACCTTAATAATGCCTTTGAAAAGGCTCAATCTGTTAGAGAAGAAATAGATAGCAGTGAGTCAGTAAGCAATGATTTTATGGAATACCTATCACTTTATTTTGATGTAAATGCTAAAATAAAGCGCCAACTAAACGTCATTCGCAAAATTGATATTGACCAACGTTCATCAACACTTCGCCAATTTTCTCTAAATGAAGCAACTTCTCCGACAATCTCGTCGAAAACTAAGGTCCCTGAAATTCAGTTGCCTAAATTTGGAGGAAACTACTCAGAATGGCCAAATTTATTTTCGCTATTTTCGGCCGTAATAAATGACAATATTGAATTAAGCGCTTTGGAAAAGTTTCACTATTTACTAGCGAGTTTAAAAGATGCAGCTCTCGACATCATTGCATCATTAGAACTCAACGAGATAAATTATCAGGAAAGTTTAAAATTGTTGAAAAATCATTTTGACAATAAATTATTAAACTTTCAAACGCACGTTAAAGAAATATTTGGCTTAAACAGTGTTGATAGTGGTTCTGCAGCCAGCCTACGTAGATTACATGCAGTCTACACCTGACTTCAAACGCAGTTAAAACATGAAGTTAAAAGTTGCTGTTTAAATATCTATCTGTTTAAGTCGGCGTACACGTAGTGATGTTAAAGTTATAACTTCTCATACTAAAAAAATAAAAAAGGTGAAAAACAACTACAAATAGCAGGCTGTTGTCAATTTAAGTTATAACAGAGTTTTCAAATGAAATGTTTTAACAACCAAGTTATAACTTTAACTAAACTTCAACATGAGCGGTCCACACTTAACTTTAACTTGAAGTTAGCGTTAAAGTTAGTGTTTTCATGTCAGGTGGAGACCGCACTTTAAGTGACAAAATGAATGCACATTTGCGCTCTATAAATACAATTGGTAATCAACAACAAATTGTTGATGGTCTACTTATTCACTTAGTAACATCGAAGTTTGATCAAAAAACTGTTACGTATGGCGGAAAATGTTGAAAACTCTGCAGAAATTAAGCCTATAAAACAACCTTTTTCTAAAAATTGTGCTAAACAAAATAGGCACGTACATATTTCCGCTACCAGCGCTCCTATTTCCTGCACGTTTTGTGATGCAAAAGATCATCAAATTACGAGCTGTTCAAGATTTATGAATTTGTCTCCAAACCTTCGCCTAAAGGAAGCAAAGGTCAATAAGCTCTGCATAAATTGTTTAAAAAAGGTCATATGCTCAAAACATGTATGTCAGGTAATTGCCGACGGTGCTTTTCCAAACACCACACCTTGCTGCATATCGATAATATCCCCTCAGCTCAACCTGGAATGTTAACTACAGAATCAAATGCAACTCTAGCTGTGCTCGCTTCTTCAAGCAATGCTACAGGATCAAAAATATCATCTTCAACCACAGGGGTGTTGCTAGCAACAGCAATTGTTTTAGTAAAAAACAAATTTGGAATTTTTATGCCGTGCCGGGTTATATTAGACTCTGCATCCCAGTTAAATTTAATAACTAACTGTTTAGTTAATCAATTGAATTTGAAATGTACTAAAACCTATACAACTATTTCTGGTATAGGCGATGGTAATAATACAATTAGCAAATCCGTAGATATAGTCCTGAAGTCAAGACATGGAAACTATTCAACGCCATTGACGGCTATGGTCGTCCCAAACATAACAGATTACCAGCCGAGTATTAATGTTAACCCATCAGAATGGAATATTCCTCAAAACATTCAACTCGCAGATTCTTCATTTGACAAATGTGGCCGAATTGACATTTTGGTTGGTGCCGAATTGTTTTTCGAGCTAATGTGTGTTGGACAAATAAAACTGGCTGATAATTTGCCCCTACTTCAAAAAACACTATTGGGATGGGTAGTTGTTGGCGGTGGTTATCCTACTCGACATTCATGGTCCTTAGCTGTCATATCAAAATCTGAAAACGAACATCAATTATGTTCTATTTTAAAAGGCTTTTGGGAAGTGGAAAATAAATTTGAAAATTTTAGTTCATTTTCAGATGAAGAAGTATTTTGTGAGGAGCATTTTTTAAATAACACAGTTCGACTCGAATCCGGTCCATTCTCTGTTCGGCTGCCACAAATAGAAGGGCGAGATGTGCATCTGCTCGGTGAATCCTATGAATGTGCTCTAAAGCGATTCAAGTCTTTGGAAAGAAGACTAAAAGGTCATCCACAGACCAAAACGCAATATGCAGATTTTATGCGTGAGTATATTTTTCTAAATCATATGTCAATTGCTTCGCAAGAAGACACACAAAAGAAATGTTTCTTACCACATCACTGTGTGCATAAAATTGGCAGTACATCAACTAAGTTGAGAGTTGTTTTTTATGGTTCTGCAAAACAACGTCTGGTTTTCACTAAATGACATATTGCATGCTGGACCCACAATACAGCCTAAACTATTTAATACGCTAATACGATATCGTTGCCATAAAGTAGCTATAAGCGGAGACATTTGTAAGATGTATAGATGTGTGCGCGTTTCTTATCCTGACAATTATTTTCAGAGTTTTTTTGTGGAGAGAAAATGAAGGTGATGAAATAAAAACATACAAATTGCATACCGTCACATACGGTACAAAGCTGGCAGCTTTTCTAGCGATACGTTCTATGCAACAACTGGCTAACGAAGAAGAAACCAATTATCCTATTGGCTCAAAAATAATAAAGCGTGATTTCTATGTTGATGACATGCTATCCGGAGGTGACACTATTGAAGAAGTTTTGGAAATTAAACAACAAGTGACTGATTTGTTACAACAAGGTAATTTTTTAATCAGAAAATGGTGCTCCAACAGCCCAATTGTTTTGAATCACATACCATTAGATAAACGTGAGAAATATTTGAAATTTTGCGATGGAACTAACGTCACAAAAATGCTGGGTTTAAATTGGGACCCTAATAGTGATGATTTTATTTTTTCATTTGACAACGTTGATAATCGCAAAGTATTCACCAAACGTTCCATTCTTTCGTCAATAGCTCGTTTATATTACCCATTAGGTCCAATTATCACAAAGGCCAAAATCTTTATGCAACATCTATGGAAGCTAGAGCTTCAGTGGGATCAAAGTATTCCACAATCACTACATTTTTCGTGGATGCAATATATTTCTCAATTTAAAAATATTGAACACTTCAGGTTTCCTCGCTGTGTTTCGATGCTAAAATCGCAGGTCCAAATTCATGCGTTTTGCGACGCTAGCTTAGCTGCATATGGAACATGTTTGTATGTTAGATATGAGTATGAATGTGGGATCAAATCGTCACTTTTGTGTTCCAAATCTAGAGTCTCTCCTCTTAAGACTTTAACAGTGTCAAAATTAGAGCTTTCCGCAGTATGTCTATTATCGGAAATGGTTGAAGAGATCGTCAAAATTTTGCCATTTAGCTGCGACGTGCACTGCTGGTCAGATTCTATGGTTGTGCTCTCATGGCTTCGAGAGCAACCATCAAACTACAATATTTTTGTTGCTAACATAATTGCTCGTATACAAGCTTCTACAAACAAAATGACATGGCATTATGTACCGACGAATTTAAACCCAGCCGATATTTTATCAAGAGGTGCATCTCCTAAATAATTATTGTCTTCAAATTTATCGGCTGTTGAATTAATTCCTGGTGGGAAGTACTAAAAAATAGTTGCTTTAAATCTTCTAATTCGTTTCTGGCGCCAATGAAGTTCGTGCCATTATCTGACCAGATTTTTTTCGGTTTGCCCCTGAGGGCAGCGCAGCTAAAAACGATGGCGTTTATAAGTCGTTAACAAGTTCCATGTGTATTGCCTTTGTGGAGAAGCAAATAAAATGCAAATGTAACATTTAACAGGTGGACGATTTCTCACATCTGATTTGTAGTAAAATGGTCCGCAAAAATCTAATCCAGTTATAAAAAAAGGTTTGCTTGGCGTAACTCGTTCGTTAGGTAAATTTCCCATTACATGTTGAGTCATTATTGGCTTCATTCGAAAACAACGTATGCATTTTGAGATTACACTGCTAATTAACTTACGACCACCAATTGGCCAATATTGCTGGCGAATCGTGGCCAATAAAAATTGTGGACCAGCATTCATCAGCCTTTTGTGAAAATGCATTATCATGGACTTTGTTAATAGATGAAGTTTCGGCAAAATAATTGGGTGCTGGGCATCAAACTCGAGCGACGAATTCTTGAGCCGACCACCAACACGAACCAAACCATCAGAGTCGAGAACAGGCACCAACGAATGAAGTTTACTGCTAGAAGATATGCTTTGATTTGTCTTTAAAGCCTTGTACTCTGCTGCAAAATGGACAAGCTGAATATTTTTTATTAAAAGGAGTGTTCCATTATTTATGTTACTTGGAGTCAAGCCATCAATTTTGTTTTTCAATTTATGAGATATGAATTTATAAACATATGAAAATATTATTTGCATTTTTGTAAAAGAATTAATAAATTTGCACTGTATGGACAAATCAGTTACAGTCGACATTATCAAAACAGTCCAATCCCATATTTTTGAGCCACATGGAGGATTCATTGCACAAAAAATTAGGTCGATGATGGCATCGAATGGAAATTTATTCCTCCAAGACCACCTCACTTTGGAGGACTGTGGGAGTCGGCTGTGAAATACGCAAAGTGGCATTTTTACCGCACAGTTGGCCTCAGTATATTAAGTTTTGATGAGTTACGCACCCTTGTATGCCAAATTTCCGGAATTTTAAATTCTCGGCCGATGACACCGATTTCCGACAATCCTAATGATTTGGAAGTGCTCACTCCCGGACATTTTTTGATTGGTGGTCCCCTAGTTTTCATAGTCGAACCAAATATCGTCGATTTGGATATAAACCGCCTCAGCAGGTGGCAAAGTTTGCCAAATGCAACAGAAAATTTGGCAAAAATGGAGTATTTCGTACTTATCTACTTTACAAGAACGTGCCAAGTGACGTAACGAGGGTACTGAAATTGCTCTCAATGAAATAGTGTTGATAAAAGACGAAAATCAACCGCCGCTGAAATGGAGACTCGGTCGTGTTACCGAATTAATACATGGCAATGATGGAGTAGCTCGCGTAGCTGTTGTCCGTACTTTTTTTTTTTTTTTTAACTTCATTGTTTTATTTATTGAATCTACATAAAAAAATGTAATGACAATAAGTATTCAAATCTT
The DNA here is from genome assembly GCA_914767995.1 of Thecocarcelia acutangulata. NCBI lineage: Eukaryota > Metazoa > Arthropoda > Insecta > Diptera > Tachinidae > Thecocarcelia > Thecocarcelia acutangulata. The sequence goes on along the minus strand of OU612098.1, from coordinate 47,240,542 downwards.
AATACTAAAAAAAATATGATTAAAGTCCTGCCAGTGCTGGACAAAAATTTATTTTTATGGGAATATTATTTCAGAATTCAGTCATCTGCTTAGAGCTCTAATGGTAGCCAAATTATCCCTCCTTCTCAGACGGGTATGACCACCAAAGTTAAGAATATTAACTGCAAGAGGATTTGGATGGAATTCAAGTTTGTTAATATACCTTGTCGCGTACTTCACAAATTCAGATTTCACAAAAGGTACGTTCAGATCTGCTTGGATTCGTGAGTTTTTAACGTACCATGGAGCATCTGTAATTCTACGGAGAATTCTATTTTGACTTCTTTGAATTTTTTCAATGTTGGATGCCGAGGCTGTGCCCCATAATTGAATCCCATAGCACCTTATTGGCTTTAGAATCGAGTTGTACAGCAAAAGTTTACAATCAAGCTTCAAGGTCGAATTTCTGCCTAGTAGCCAGTTAATTTGCACTGCTTTCAATTTCATCTGCGTTACTTTTGCCTCGATATGCGACTTCCATGTTAGTCTACGGTCAAGATGAATACCGAGGTATTTGACCTCACTGTGTTGGGGTATTACTTTATTATTAATAGTAATGGGTGAGCATGTTCCTAGACGCAGTGCGAATGTAACATGGGCACACTTTTGTTCATTAACCTTGATTTTCCAAAGCTTGAGCCATTTCTCTAGTTTGTCGATATGTTCCTGTAAGTTTATTGATGCTTGCTGGTGATTGCTATCTATGCTAAGGAATGCTGTATCATCTGCAAATGTTGAAGTGTGAATGTTGGTAATTATCGGCATGTCAGATGCGTAGATCAAATATAAGATAGGCCCTAATATGCTGCCTTGGGGACCCCCAGCTTCAATAGACTGAGCGGGGCTTATGAAATCGTCTTCTTTTACTATAAATTGGCTACAATATAAATAGCTTTCCAAAAGGTTATGTATGTTTGCAGGTAAGTTAAACTTTATTTTATGCATTAAGCCATCGTGCCACACTTTATCAAAAGCCTGTGATCAGGAATACATTCAACCTTATGAAGCATTGGATCCAACTTCGCCTTTAGCAATTTTTCGAAAAGTTTTGATATTGTTGGCAGTAGAGTTATTGGACGGTATGATTCTACTTTCGTGTGATCCTTCCCTGGCTTAGGAACCATTGTTATCATGGACACCTTCCATTCTGCAGGGTAATACTCAAGTCGTAAAATAGCATTAAAAATAAAAAGAACAATTCTTTTAGCTACACGAGGCAGCTCTACGAGCATTTTGTTGCTGATTTTATCCATACCTGGAGCTTTTTTAAGGTTTAGATTACCAATAGCATTTTCAATTTCTTGGAAATTGAATCTTAAAGGCACAGGAGGTTTACTAACAATAGGTGGCAACTCATTTGCATTATCAGACCTATTTGTGGTAAAAACGTTTTTCAAATGGTTAACAAATAAATTACCCTTTTCCGAGTCATCTCTAGCCCAGTCACCAGACGGTTCTCGCAAGGGCAGCTTACCTCTAACTGGCCTTTTTAAACCCTTAGTCGCCCGCCATAAAGAATAGTCGGACTGAGGAGTACCATCCAGACTTTCTAAATACGTTTGTAGAGAATCCGTTTTTTGGTTTGCAAGCAAATTTCTTAGTTGATTTGTGCACTCCCGGAGCCTTTGTTTCAGTTGCGGAGACCTGCGAAGTTGCCACTCTCGCCTAGCTATTCTTTTTTCTAACACAAGTTGCTCGATTTCTGAAGAAAATGTTCTATTTTGAATGTTTCTGCGTGTTAAATAAACGCTAGAACCAAGTTCAGCGGCTTGTTTAAGGTTTTCGCTAGAGTTGCTTAGTGACGCATTAATATCTTCAGGTGTTCTTAAAACAATATTCTCAGTGCAATGGGTGCTCAAAAATTTTTTGTATTTTAGCCAATTCACTCGGGTGACAGTCCTATGCAAATTGTTAATCGGAGACCAAGTCTCCTGGGGAAAACGCACTGAAATTGTAGCATGATCACGACATAAATTCACTCTTTTAGCCATAACATAAATGCATCCTATTAAAGGCATGCATAAGAAATAACTAAAAGAATATTAGGTTACATTTTAAACAATTCATAACCCACGTCACTTGACACCTCTTGCTGTCACTGATCGCCGTCGCGACAGTGCGCCTATTGAGTGCAATCATTTGAAATTTACTAGAGCTGCGAATGATATGGGTTGTGAAGGTATGTAAGCATGTGTGTGGCACTATAATAATTAAAACTAAAAACGCTTGAATCACGCCGCACTCGTACATATGTGTGCACCTACCAAAGAAACAATTTATGGCCTTGAACCATCTATGTATGTGCATATGTGACGTCTGATCAGCTTACCCCTAAGACGTGGGAACCAAATTTGGTTCCCATACATTAATTTGGATAGTACAACACTTAGTATAGATGAGTCGTCTAGAACTTCTCATAAGTAGTATATAAGCAATTGTAATTTTAGTTTAAGTAAAAATTGAAGACACAGAATTGATTCGAGAAACTTCGCGTTGCTCATCAAAAAAATAAAAGATAAATAAAAAACAATTTTATAAATACTTCAATCAATTAAATGGCGATCCTGCCAGATCTGGAGTGCTAACATAATTAAGCACCCAGATAACAAGAAGAAGCTATCCAGGAAGGATAGTCCTGCCTAAGCCGGAGGCAGTGGAACCCTTTTACCGAAGGAGCCTGACAGACAGCCAAGTTTCTGTCAGAAGAGTGTCTGGCCGATAGACACTGCGGCCACCTACAAAAAAAAAAAAAAAAAAAACAACACTCTTGTAGACTTCATGGAATGCGTTCAAAGCAGTTATGACTGCTTACAAAAAAAAAAAAAAAAAAAAAAAAAACAAAATAATTAAAACTTAAAAATCTTTTGTATTTCTTTTAACATCATTCATATTTTTTTTGTAAATGAACCCTTGAAATTTGGTATACATAATGAAGAGAAATAGAAATAAGATCAGACCTAAAAATCCAATCAAGTTTTACATGAGTCCACTAGAACTAGAATTAACCCCTGAACAACAGCTAGCAGAAGATTTAGAAACATTAGCATACATTCGCCAAATAGTAGGTATTCAAGAACCACCAACAGTAGAATATGTAGAAAATAACACCTTATGGGAACAAGAAACGGCAGCTTTAATAAGATGGGCAGAAAAATATGAAAAAGAAAAGCAAACCAAACAATAAATAATCAAATAAAACAGAATTCAATTTGTCCTACAACGGGTAAAACAGAATCTAAACTAGAAAAACCAAATGCAAATGTAGTAAATAATGTCGAAATCGTCGACCATACCCAGTGGCTGTGTTCTGTAACTCTCGCCACGAGAAACTTTTCGACTGAAACGTGCGAAATGAAACAAAGTTGAAACAAACAGCTGCTTTTCTCACTAAACTGTAGCTATAACTTTTTTGGTGAGTAATAGCTGTCACGTAAGGAATTTACTCGCCATTTTACAGAAAAACTGTGTCTGTAAAACTTTATCACAAAAAATTCCCGCATTCAACTGTCATTATTTCTCGCAAATAAAAAGGCTGTGAGATAGTTTTTCAAATAACAATAATCATCGCTAAATGAATAATAATGCTGAAAAATAAGCATTTTGCTGTTAATTTAAGTATCAAATAGATATTTACACAGTTTAGAATGATTGTTTTTTTTTTTATTTTAACTTTTTAATTAACTTTTATACCCTTCACACAACAAGTTTTAAGGGAATACTTAAGTTTTTAATTTCAACAATTTTAATATCCGACCCAACATAGTATATTATAACAATTTTATAATGTTTTTTTCAGAATTCACAAATTGCAATTATTTTTTAATTTTACAAAATTTTGCGCATAAATATGTATGTATGTATTTGTAAATAAGATGTAAACATTAGAGCCAAAGCATACATTTTCTAGAATAGCCGACGGTTATAATATGACGCCGTCGAACAAAATCTCTTAAGTTTAGCAATTTTTGGTCGGCGGCGGTACTAATTGTGGCTGGCGCTTTCATTTTTAAAATTGCATCTCGGCATCGTTTTATATTTTCAGACATTTCTAACGTAACGACGTAATCGCTTTGGATAGTTTTCGACATGAGTTACAGACGCAGTTTTTTCTCACTTTTCGAGAAACGATGGAATAATTTGTTTCACAAGTTTTCGACGCGAGAACTTCTCGCCAAAGTTACAGAACACAGCCACAGGAAATTAATTCACTGTGGACACTAACATTAATTTTAACAATAATAGCTACAGTGAACCTTTTGCATACTACACAAAAGATCACTCAGAAAAAAATATGCCAGCAGAGCAAACGACTTGGAAAAAATTTAATAACAAGTCACCACATACTCATCGTTAGTTGCTTTAAATGGAATGGCGTAATATCATTCTTAAAGCAAGAGAAATAAAGGAAAGATTTGACCGCTCATATAAATGTCTAAACATTGACAGAACAATCAAAAATGATACCATTAAAACACATTTTCAAAATCTTTTTAAAGCATTAGAAGAAATAAGAGTTTTATTTAACGTACATTACAATAGACTTACAGTAGCCCACCAGACTGCTGCGAATACATTTTTCATTGATTTGAAAAATCGGATTTTAAAGATAGCTGCTAGAAAATCAATAGATGTAGAATTACCCAATTCATTAAACGAAAGTGAACCTTATCACATAATCATGCCTTCCACCGAAAACACAATGAGCCAGAACGTTGTAGAATTTCCGAATACAGCTTCAAAGCTGATTATTGACTTTGATGGTAAATCAGAAAACCTACAACCATTCATTGACTCGCTATATTTAGTCGAAACAATTAAAGGCAGCCATGAAGCTACCGCCATTTCGCTAATCAAAACAAAATTAAAAGGCAATTGTAGAAATTTAATAAGCAATGAAGCTAATATTCTAGAAATAATAAACAAACTCAAAAACACAGTCAAAGGCGAAGCGGTTGAAGTACTAACCGCAAAAATTATGAATATTAAACAAAACAGTAAAACAGCCAACGCCTATTGCAACGAAATAGAAAATTTAACTAAGTCTTTAGAAACGGCTTACATATCAGATGGTCTCTCCTCAGAATTAGCCACTAAATATTCCACACAAACTGCTGTAAAAGCACTCACTAAAAACTGCACCATAGACAAAGTAAAGCTTATCATGGAAGCAGGCCAATTCAACAGCATGAATGAAGCTGTTACTAAATTTGTCAGTAGTTGCACAGAAGCAACTGGACATCAAAATGCATTATTATATTACAGACAAAATCCAATCAGAAACAATTACCGTGGAAATTACACAAGACCCCGTGGAAGAAATAATTACCCACGATACAACAATCATGGCAACCACAACAATCAAAACAATAATAACAGAAATAATTACAACAATATAAATACACGATTTAATAACAATCGTAGAAATAGAAACTACGTCAGAGCAACGAACTCAAATGAAAATAGTTCGGAAAACTTGACAGATCCCCTAAGATCAATTCAATAAATAAGAAAATATTCAATCTCAACCTTAACTTTTGTTACTTTGTTCATATAAATATCGATACTAACAACTCCGCAGTAACACTGCTAGTAGACACTGGAGCTGATATCTTCGTAATAAATGCAAAATATTTTAACTTAAACCAAATTAACACAAGAAAAACTACAACATTAACCGGAATAGGACAAGGTGAAATTAAATCCATTGGTAGTATACATTTCGATTTAAAGTTTAAAAATTTTTTGATACCACATAAATTCCAAGTAGTACAAAATGATTTTCCAATACCATGTGATGGAATCATTGGAATAGATTTTATTAAAAGATATCGTAGTATTTTGGATTTTTTTTTTTTTTTTTTTATATTGGACCAGTACTCAGGGGATAACCCCTACATATGCAGTGCATTGTACCAGAACTAGGAAAATAGGTTGTGAGGAGGGGGAAGGAGGGAGTAGTGTTTGTGAACATTTGACTTGAACCTTCCAACGTTATAACAGACAGGAAACACGTCTGCAGGCAACTTATTCCACAGACGAAGCGTACGGCTGAAAAACGAATTCTCTCTGTAATGCGTAGTGCGATTCCCCGGGCAATCGACCACAAATGGATGAGCTCTAGACGATGAGCGCGTGCTACGTAAAAATGTGCGAGTTTCGGGAACAAGATCCCTAATCTCGTCAGAGCAAAATCCATTGTAGTAGCGATAGAACAGAGTAACACACCCCACACTGCGTCGATGCTCCAGTGAGTCAATAGAGTTGGATACCCTACTGTCACCGATAAGCTTCTTCGCCCTCTCCTGCACACGGTCGAGTAACCCCAAAATAGACTTTGAGGCACCGGCCTAAACATGAGAGTTGTATTCCATTTTCGGTCGGATGTAGGTGGTATAAATAGTAAGGAGGTCGGATGGAGTGAAGTACATCTTACACCGTTTCAAAAACCGAGGCACTTGAATGCTTCTTTAGAGACATGAAAAATGTGTTCTGTCCAGCGAACGTCACACTGTATCTTCATTCCAAGAATATCAAGAGCATCCGATTCCTCAATATTTATACCATCCATGAGTACAGATGAAGCAGCATCTGCGGTCGTTTGTTTGTGTGTTAATAACAAAGAAGTGAGAGTGATCAGACGTGCTTTTTTGTGCTCTATAATTTTCTACATGTTCTTATTACAACATTTGCTTTTACTATAAAAATTTAAATAAAACAAATAAATGATACATACATAAATTTAAAATAAACATTAACTCTGTTTTAACATTCTTGTTTTTAATCGCATTTATTGCTGTTTTAAAAAACTAAAGTATAAACTGTGTAAAAAATTAAATTTAAATAAAAATAACAACAAAATCCAGAACAAAATACTCTTAACTACAAATAATTAAACTGTTTTTTGTGGATCGTATTTGTTTTTTTGTCTGTTTGGCTTTAATATCTTTTTTATGCAATTACATTTACAACAACACCCATTTAAACAACAACAATAACTCAAGATCAAAATAAATATCATAGACTTTTGAACATAAATTATAACAACACGCACGTAAACAACAACCTAAACTTGTTATATCATGGATAAGAACTTAAGATCAAACAGTAACAAAAGAGATAACACAACTCCACTTAAAAATCATGCTAAAAATATATGTTTGACTTTCTCTCCATCTCGATTGGAGTCAATGTTTATGAAAATCGATAAACAATTTGACCTTTAACTGCTCAGATCAAAGAGAGTGAAGAGAGAATTCTGTTAAAATTAGATGAACAAATAAATACTGTCGAAAAAAAACTCTTAAATGAACTTGAAAAACATATATCCGACATAGTGAGCCAAATTAATAATGTTAATGTGCGAGTCTCCTATGTTGAATCACAGTGCACCGAGATCGTCTCACTTAAAGAAGAAATAAAAACGTTAAAATCGAAAATTAAACACCAAGAAAACCTATCTGTATCCTGTGACTTACGTATTAATGGTATTCCGTTTGTAAAAAATGAAAACTTAAACAAAATTTTTGAAAGCATATGCTCTGCTCTGAATATTTCCACGCCTGCTTACAGGTCAATTTTCCGACTTCAGAACAGGAACAATCAACTTGTAAACTCTCCAGATGCTGTCATTCTTGTGAAACTCTGCTCGGCGTACGACAAGAACTTTATACTAAAATCTTTAGCATTGTTCAAAAAAACTAACTGTTCTCAACTTTGTCTTCAGCATATTGGGTTCACCACGCATAACAACTCAAAAATTTACCTCAATGAAAACCTAACATTAACTAATTACCAAATCTTGAACGCTGCTATAAGCCTTCGTAAAAAAAATCGACTAACCAGTGCGTTTACTTTGCGCGGATTAGTCTATATAAAAGTAAACCCAGGCGATAAGCCGATGTGTTTTGAAGATTTAAATGAGCTCTACAAATTTTTTCCTGACTCCACTGGAAACGCTTCTGCCGATTTATCAAACTGAGTTTTCATCTTTATTTTACTACAAATCTTATGATTATTTGTCTCGTTGGTTATTCTTGACATATTTTTTAGTTTTATATAAATTTATAATTATCACTTATCACCTCAAATTCATTTTAAATTTTACTAACTTATCCTTAAATGATTTTCACATGTATTTGTTCTTGCCTTATTATACAAGCGTTGCCTCTTCTTTTTCTGTTTTAATTATTTTTTATGTCAGCTTCAAATAATAATGGGTTGGTTTCCACAGCTTGTACAAAAACGATTATTAAAATACTCACAGCTCAACGTGAAGGACTCAATATATGTCACATTAACGCACAAAGCCTTCTTCCTAAAATGGATGAATTTCGGTTTTTGTTCGAAGATACGAAGATGGATATTGTATGCGTATCCGAAACATGGTTTTCGAGAGATCTTCCTGATAGTTTTGTTAATGCGAATGGTTACAAAATACTACGGAATGATAGAAGTGGTCATGCGGGGGGAGTAGCAGTTTTTATCAAGAATGGTATATGCCACAAAGAAATTATGAGATCCCATGATGATGACAAAATCGAATACTTATTCCTTGAAATTTTTGGTGCCGACAGTAAATTGTTGTTGGGTTCTATTTACCGTCCAAATTCTCATGTACCTTTTGATTCATTCATGTGTAACTTGGAGTCACTAGCTGTTCGGTACAACGACATCGTTATTGCGACTGATTTCAACTGTAATTTGCTGTCTAATACCAGCTCACACTTCTCTGATCAACTAACCTCCATTGGGCTATATATTGTTAACACTGTGAACCCTACGCACTTCACCAATAATTGTAGTACTTTACTCGATATATTTATGCTAGGTAATATGTCTAAATTATTACTATTTGATCAGATCAGTGCACCAACCTTTTCAAAACATGATCTCATTTACTTGTCATATGATTTCAACTTTCATAAAGATGAAACTACAAATTACTATCCAGACTTTCGACACATTAACTACAACTTGTTGGAAGAATGCTACAACTCTATAGGATGGAATAGTTTATATTATATGCCATCTGCCGATGAACAGCTCTGCTTCTTTAATAGTAATCTTACCAATCTGTACGATATTTCTATACCGTTGCGAATAAACCGTGGTAATAACTCTAAAAAAAGTTGGTTTAATTCTACTATTGAAGATCAAATTAAGATTCGTGATAATATTTATAAACGTTGGAAAAGGTTTAGAACTCCTGAGCTATTTGAAGAATACCGCGAAGCCCGTAGACTAGTCAATAAAACCATTTATGACGCAAAAACTTTATATTATGAAAACCGCTTCAAATCAGCAATAGACTCAAAGAAAAAATGGCAAACTATTCGAGAAATTGGCATTGGAAACAAATCTACGACAGTTTGTAATATCGACGTAAATGAACTAAATGAATCATTTGTAAATATTCCATCTATACAGCCTTTAAATATAGTTCAAACGACTGTTGCACCTGAACAGCCCTCTGAACATCCATCATTACATCGCTTTGAGTTCTCACGTGTCTTCGAAGATGACGTGTTTTTATGCTGTAAATCGGTGACTTCAAATGCAGTTGGTTTTGATCAAATCCACCCTAAATTCATAAGACTACTACTGCCTAAAATATCACGTTACATTACACACATATTTAACACCGTTATCGCCACCAGCCACTTCCCCAGATGTTGGAAACATGCCAAGGTCATTCCTGTGCCCAAGTCTTCAAATGAGTATCGCCCTATATCAATACTTCCATTTTTATCCAAAGTATTTGAACGACTGTTACACAACCAAATTAGAATATATTTAAATAACCATCAGCTCCTATTCAGTAAACAATCTGGATTTAGAACAGGTCATAGCTGTGTTACCTCGTTGTTAAGTGTATCTGAAGATATAAGATGCAACATCGATAATGGTGGAACTACACTCTTGGTACTTCTAGACCACTCTAAAGCGTTTGACTCTGTAAACCATGATATACTTTGTAAAAAGATATACGACTATTTTCATTTTTCTTCAAGTGCAACATCGCTAATAAAAACCTACCTTGCTGATCGATACCAGTCTGTTTCAGCTGGCGAAATGGTATCAACTCCCTTGTTTGTGTCTAAAGGTGTGCCGCAGGGCTCTATTCTTGGACCACTACTGTTCACTTTGTACATAAATGATTTACCAAATTGTCTCTCACACAGTGATATCCACATTTACGCAGATGATGTACAAGTATATATTAATTGTAAAAAGGACTCAATTAATGATTGTTGTGGTAAACTTAACGAGGACCTTAACAAAATATATTATTGGGCGTCGTCTAATGGCCTATACCTGAATCCTGCAAAGTCAAAATTCTTAGTTATAGCCCAAAGGAATCAAAATATTGTGATTGACATTCCGATAACTTTAGGATATCAAAACATTTCAATTGTTGAATCAGCTAAAAATCTTGGTATAATTTTCAACAAATCTCTTCAATGGAATACCCATATAAATTCCGTTTCAGGAAAAATTTTTGCTATGCTTCGAATGCTATATCCGCTACAACACATTACACCTATTAATATCCGTGTGCTACTTGCGAAAACGTTTCTAGTGCCCAAGTTGTTATATGGAAGCGAAATTTTTGCTTACTGTGATTCAACAAGTAAAACTAGATTAATTGTAGCATATAATGCGATTGTCCGATACGTCTACGGCATAAAAAGATATGATAGTACTTCTCAGTATTCTAAATCATTATATGGTGTTGAAATTATGGACTTACTAAGAATCAAAGCATTAATCTTATTACACAAAATTATCTACAATCAAGAGCCATCTTATTTATTTGATCGCATTCAATTTGCAAGATCCAACAGAGGAAAACAAGTCATTCAGTTAAAATATCGAACTTTAATATCTGAGTGGCAGTTCTTCATAAATACAATACGGCTGTGGAACTCGTTACCAAACCCACTGCAAAACAATGGCAACGCTTTACAATTTAAAAAAATTCTATTTTCAAAATTTTAATGTTGTATATGTTATATATGTACGTATATATGTACATATATTTCTATTTTTTGATATTGTTTCTATTTGATATTATTTCTTTTCTTTTTTTTTTACTTTTCATGGTACAATTTCTTTATACTCACAAATTTTTGTTTGTTTTTGTAATCATTATATTATCGCGTACTATAATTTAAAAGATTAATTTCTTGTTGTATGCGATATTCAATAAATAAATAAATAAATAATAAGCAACACTGGGTCTTACGAGCGTTAAAAGCGACCCTGTTTTTACGACCCCATTCGGAGATTAACAGAAGATCACTATTCAGTGAATCACTCATATTTAGCCTCTTGGCAGCGATCTCTGATAGGCTAGGCCTATAACTAAAAGAGTACGAGTGACAAATGCTGCTGTCATCTGCAAAAGAGTGGATAGGGTTGGAAGTTTGATAGAGAAGGTCGTTAAGGAAAATTAAAAATAGGGTAGGAGAAAGAACGGTGCCTTGCCTTGACGACCGTGCGGCGACTATCGTGCCGTAAATGCACAAACTCTGCCTGACAGATATCCTCTGCCGTATTTGACAGATTTCACAGCGAATTTGCGAAATAAATCGATATTTTCAAAAATTGATCTTCAAAAAGCTTTCCATCAAGTGCCTATTCACCCAAATGACGTCTCCAAAACCGCCATAAGCACACCATTCGGGTTGTACGAATTCAAATTCATGACCTTCGGCCTATGTAATGCGGCTCAAACGTTTCAACAATTAATCAATGAAGTTTTACGGGGCCTGAACTTCGTTTTTCCGTACATCGATGGCATTTGTGTGGCGTCGGAGTCGATTGAGCAACATCGCCGTGATCTCACTGAAGTTTTTCGTCGCCTTCGGGAAAATATCCTGGCTATTAATCTTAACAAATGTGAATTCGGAAAGAGCGAAATAAAATTTCTTGGACACCTTGTTAATGCTGAAGGTATTTGGCCTTTGCCCGAAAAAATAACGGCTCTGCAGAATTTTCCAAAACCAAAAGTGGCCCAAGAGTTAAAGAGGTTTATTGCCATGCTAAATTTCTATAGAAAATTTTTGCCACGCGCGGTTTCGTATCAAATGCATTTGCAAAAGCTAATCACCGGCAATAGGAAAAACGATCGCACCCCTTTAGAGTGGAATCCAGACGCAGAAAATGCTTTCGAGCGTTGTAAAACGGAGTTAGCAAATGTAACTCTTTTGGCGCACCCTGCTGCCGAGGCAAAACTAGCAATTTACGCAGATGCGTCTGATACAGCTGTTGGCGCAGCTCTTCATCAGGAAATCGACGGCAATCTTCAACCGCTGGCATTTTACTCAAAAAAACTCACGAACAGCCAGCAGAAGTATTCAGCATATGATCGGGAGCTTACAGCTATTTATCAGGCTGTATGTTATTTCCGATATATGGTAGAAGAACGTAGCTGCTATATTGTAACCGATCACCGACCACTTACTTTTGCATTCAAACAGAAACTCGAAAAAGCCTCACCTCGACGAATTCGTCAACTTGAATTTATAAGCCAATTCACCACTGACATTCGACATACACCCGGCCCAGTAAATGCCCTAGCTGACGCATTCTCACGCATCGAATCAATAAACAACATTATTGATTATTCTCGTATAGCAGCGGCGCAAAAAAACGACAGTGAGCTTTGGGCAATTCTTCAAAAGTCAAATACACACATGATTTCACTGCACCTAAAGAACTTTTCAATTCCTGGTTGTAACGACCAACTGGTTTGTGACACCGCGACAGCAAATGTGCGACCTTTTATACCGAAGGAATTTCGCCAACAAGTCTTAGCAGCAGTCCATAATCTGTCACACCCGGGCATACGAGCAACATCCAAATTGGTGACCGATAGATTTTGTTGGCCGGGAATGCGAAAAGACTCTACGGTGTTTGTTCGAAACTGCCTGCACTGTCAAAGATCGAAAGTTCAGCGACACACTCACTCATCTCCCAAAAAATATGAGCCCACTAGACAGCGTTTTTCACATATCAACATTGACATCGTTGGTCCATTTCCACTGTGCGAAGGGCAACGATATTGTTTGACTATAGTCGATCGTTTCACGCGCTGGCCAGAGGCAGTCCCAATGCCTGACATGAGCGCCGAGTCTGTAGTAAAAGCTCTTTTGTCTCAATGGATCTCAAGATTTGGCGTGCCTACAGGTATAACGTCTGACCGCGGCCGACAATTTGAATCGTCAATTTTTTCTCAGCTAATCACTACGATTGGCGCAACACATCTCCGCACGACGGCATACCACCCGCAAGCAAATGGTATAGTTGAAAGGTGGCATCAAACTTTCAAAGCATCAATCTTAATCTTATGCCACAATCCAGCGAGGTGGGTACATCACCTGCCTACAATCTTGCTAGGACTGCGAGTTGCCTTTAAGCCAGATCTCAACGCTTCACCAGCCGAATTACTTTACGGCACTACTCTTTCGATTCCTGGAGAATTTTCCCCAACAAACCGAGATTACAGAACCACCTAATGATTTTGTCTCTGAATTTCGAACAACAACACATCGCGCATTTATTGCGAAAAGTCTAAAAGACTCGACACATGTATTCGTCCGAAACGATTCAACTCATCCTTCACTAACTCACCCATACTATGGACCACATTTAGTGATAAAGCGTTTCGATAAATTTTTCACTATTCTGATTCGAGGTCGCCAAACAAATATCAGTTGATAGATTAAAACCTGCATTTATTTCAGATAGCTATTACGATGAAACCACAAAAATTCCACAAGAACCAGATAATCTCATCGAGTCGCAACCAGAAATAATAGCCAGCCCTGAACACCATCCTAATACTACTTCTTCTGCTGAACAATCACCAAAAGCAGTGACAACACATAAAACAAATGAAAGGCCAACTGTAAGTTTTTCACCCAAAGTCATCCTGCCTAAGACAACAACAAGTGGCCGACAAGTACGGCCTCCTCTAAGGTTTAGATGAGCCTGCTCTGGCGAGGGGAATGATGTGGCGATTGTCATTTATACATCTCTGTAATTATGTTGCAGTTTACTCCCCATTCAATACAACTGTTTTTGATCACTGAATACAGAAATTCATTCTTTTCCTTACTACCGCGCCTTCAACACGCCAACAGTTAAAAAATCCTTTTTTTTTTTGTGAATATTAATAATTTAGAATATTTTATTAAATAAAATAATATTGTATTAATGAAAAACTACTCCGTCATTGTCTAGTTATTGGTGGACAGCTAAACAAAGCAAACGAAACCACTAAAACCACTTAAAATTTTTGTGACGGGTCCGAAATTGGTGACCAAAAAGCCAAAAGTATTAGAGCAATTTTTTTTTAATTATTGAAGTGGTGTCGTCTATAATTTTTAATTTATAGTTTGGCAAACGTATATAAATTGGAAAATATTTTTTGTCGTTTTGTTTTTGCGTTTGTTTTGTTTTCTTTTTTTTAACATTCATTGTTATATGCGCGAAAAAATCGTTTAGTTGAGAAAACGTGGTTGACTTCATAAATGCACTTTGCAATGTAACTTTTGTTCATAAAACCAGTAAAATTAGTTTTGGCAATGTTCATTATAGCATGGCAACACTTTTCAATGCGCATTGTTTGTCAATTTCTTGCATGGTTTTTATTTGTGATTCTTTGTAAACATTTAAGTACACATCTTTAATGGCGGCAAACATTTTGTGGTAAATAAAATCTAATTCAATATATATATATATATATATATATATATATATATATATATATATATATATATATATATATATATATATATATATATATATATATATATATATATATATATATATATATATATATATATATATATATATATATATATATATATATATATATATATATATATATATATATATATATATATATATATATATATATATATATATATATATATATATATATATATATATATATATATATATATATAGGGTGTTTTTTTAAGCCCGATAGAACTTGAAATTGTAAAAAATAACACAAAAAATTAAATTGTAATCAAAATTTTTTTTTATTCGAAAGATCAATACGTGACATTAACATTTGAAAATGATTTCGGGCATATGGGCACCGCGGCTGTTCTTGACGAAGCGCATTCTGGACGTCCAATTTTGGGCCACTTTTTCGAGCACTGCTGGCCGTATGTCACGAACAACACGAACAATGCTGGCCTCCAAGGCGTCAATTGTTGCTGGTTTATCAGCATAAACCAGTGACTTCACGTAGCCCCACAGGAAATAATCGAGAGGTGTCAAATCGCACGACCTTGGAGGCCAATTGACAGGTCCATTTCTCGAAATTAACTTATCGCCAAATTTTGATTTCAGTAAGTCGATGGTTGCGTTCGCCGTATGGCACGTAGCGCCATCCTGTTGAAACCACATCTCCTCCGGATCAATGTCATCCATATTTTCAAACAAAAAATCATTGATCATGGTGCGGTAACGATCTCCATTGACCGTAACGCGAGCTCCGGCCTCATTTTTGAAGAAATAAGGTCCGATGATGCCACCAGCATGAAAACCGCACCAAACAGTGCATTTTTCTGGATGTAATGGAGTCTATAGGGTCTCTTGTGGATTGGTCTCACTCCATATGCGGCAATTTTGCTTATTAACAAACCCATCAGATGGACGATTATGTACGCCATACAAATGACGAAGTCGTCTATAAGTTGCGCGAATCGACGACTGATTTTCAAAGTAAATTTGGATAATTTCGTAGCGTTGTTCAAGCGTGAGTCTATTCATGATGATTTGTCAGAGTATACTGAAACAAATAAAAAAAATGTTTCATCAAAATTTAATTTTTTGTGTTACTTTTTACAATTTAAAGTTCTAGCTTAAAAAAACACCCTATATATATATATATTTATATATATATATATATATATATATATATATATATATATATATATATATATATATATATATATATATATATATATATATATATATATATATATATATATATATATATATATATATATATATATATATATATATATATATATATATATATATATATATATATATATATATATATATATATATATGTTGAGGAACCATTCCCCAACATGCACTGCTTCAATTATTACAGTCCACTGAACGTACACAACGAAACGTCAGTTAAAAAGGAGTCAGTTGCTTTTATGTTCTTGATCGGCACGCCACAAAACGAAACTTTATGTGAAACAAGAATTGAATTAATAATAAATGAATAAAACGAAATAAAACAAAACTTGGTGTCAAACTTATTCATCATAATTTGTGATCCTTCTCACCAGATCGCAACCAGTGAAAGTGTACAAAGAAATATTGAAAAGTAATTTAAGGAATAAATACCCGAATGATTTATTGGAGTTATTGAAAAGAAAAAGAAATATGTACGTATAAAAACACATACAAATACATCTAAAAGAAAAAAAAACAAAGTGTTAGTGGAACGAATGTTTTAAAAAAAAGAACACAAGGGTTCTTATGTACAACATGTCTTTGAAATATTAAAAAGAAACAAGTGGCAAATGGCTGGCAACAACAAACAGAAGTGTAAGATAAACGTTAAATTTCAAAAGAGAATTTCTTTATATGGTGGTGCGCAAAAGCAGAGCAATCTAAAATAAATCTCTTGTGTAGAATAGAAGCAACCAAAAACAAAAAGTGTATGACGCATAGCTAGATCGTTGGCAGCGAACAAAGAAGAGTGGTGTGTGAATTGTGTGACCAATACATTTGCATATTTTAATGAAAACGTTTTTCGGAATATGCATGTGTGAAAAAAAAGTGTATTAGAATAAACAAGCGCTTGTTGAGTGAGAATAAAAACGGACAAGTACGTTGACACATACATTCTTAAGTACATAGTTATTTGAAAAGAGAATTTACATAAGTAGTTCGTGTGTGCTTAACAACAACACCAACATATTGCTTGAGGTTGGTGCAAATTACAAAAACAAAGCAAAGTCGAATCTGTGTGTTGCATTTAAACGGAAAATCTCGCGTCGCGTAAATATAAACACAGCTACAGACGAAAAACTAAAAACGACAGGCAACAAATAAAATACTGTAAGTACATTTTCTTGAGTGTTATATTACTATATAAAATGAAGGCCATACAATCAAAACGCCGCATGGAAAAGGGCACTATAACGAGGGCGTACACATTTGTTCAAAACGTTCCCGCAGAAATAGATGTCGGGTTAATAGAAGCGCGTATGAACCGTTTAGAAGCAGCTTGGAAACAATTTGAGGCTCTTACCAGCGAACTATTCACATATGAGGATGAAGAGGGTTTCATAGATCCTGAAGACGACTTAGCGGCATACGAGGAGAAATACTTGTACTGTATAGGGTGTTTCAAACATATGCTCAAATCCTTAGAGCCTTCGGCAGCAACGCCAGATCCACATTCAGACGTGTTTTCACGGTTAGCTGAACAACACTCAACATTACTGCAACACCTGGAGTCGCCATCAGTGCCGCGCAATGATGATTTACCAAAAATTAGAATTGAACCATTTTCTGGAAATTACAAGGAGTGGCCAGCCTTTAAGGATTTGTTTTCAAGTGCAATTGATTCCAGACCTAATTTATCTGACATTCAGAAGTTTCAATATTTGAAATCACTGTTGAGGGATGATGACGCGAAACTTATAACACACATTCAAATGTCCGAGGGGTCTTACGCCACAGCATGGGATCGTCTCAAGGAAAGATTTGACAGACCTCGTCATATAGTAACATCGTACATAGAGACATTTATGAGCCTTCCATCCATGAAAGAAGAAAATAGTATATTACTACGAAGGATTTCTGACACATCTAATGAGGTCATTAGAGGGCTAAATGCAATCAGTTGTAATGAGCGAGATCATTGGCTTATTCATATTCTACTGGGTAAATTAGACAACGATTCACGTCGGAAATGGGTTGAAAGAACGCGCGATGAAAGTAAGCCTTCATTCACCAGTATGTTACAGTTTTTAGATCAACGGTGTGAAGAGCTCGAATTGGGGGCAAACGGGTCTTCCAAGCCTGCATATGTAAAACGAAATTCTTCAACTTCTTTGGTCTTGACCAACCCAACACAAAATTGTTCCAGCTGTGGCTCGAACGAGCATCATACTCATAAATGTTCACAATTTCTATCACTTCCGGTAGATAAACGTCATGCTCTTGTCAAGAAGAAGAACATTTGCTTTAATTGTCTACGCAGGGAACACTCTGCTCGTGAATGCAAATCTCAGCACAAATGCCGTATTTGTCAACGAAGTCATCATTCATTGCTACATTTTGACAAAACCGATCAGCAACACGGGTTACCAGTAACCCAGGGGTCGCATCCAGTGTCGTTGAATACCGTAATCGCTCATGCTCGCTCCGCTTCGGGTATGAAAAGGAATCTTATGCATATTCTTCCTACAGCTTTGGTGAACGTCCAGAATAGCCAAGGTCAATTCATAACTTGCCGTTTATTGCTTGATACAGCGTCGGAATTGTCATAGGTTACCGAAGACTGTATAAAACGTTTAGGGTTGTCGCGCACTCCATCCAGAATCGCTCTGGCAGGTATTTCGTCGGTTAAAGCAGAGTCCACGCATGGTCATTGCTTCATAAACATTAAATCTCGGAATTCACATTTTACTCTGGGTGCGCAGGTCCACATTTTGGGACGAATAACATCGGCTCTTCCTCGTAGTACAATCGATCCCGCTGACCGCAAGAGGTTAGACGCAGTTCATCTCGCTGACCCATCATTTCATTTGTCGTCTCCTATAGATATTTTACTTGGAGCTGATTACGTATGGGACGTAATAACACAAGAAAAACTCCTCGATGACAGAAACAACACAATTGCTATCTCAACGAACTTTGGATGGGTTATAACATCAGTAAAGTTACAAGAACATCACCAAACCTTGTCTTCATCATTGCTAGCACGAGCAGACGTGGATAAAATACTTCAACAATTTTGGGAAATTGAGGAAATCGAAACACCGACAAAAGATAATGATGAATTCACCTTTATTGATAGCCACTTCAAGGAAACGCATAGCCGACACTCAGATGGACGATATATGGTAGAGCTTCCATTTAAACAAGAGCAACCAATCTTTGGTGACACCACAAGGGGTGCCTTAGCAAGATTCAAGTCAACGGAACAGAGACTCTCCAGAAATCCTGCCCTGAAGGCAGATTATTGCAAATTCATGCGGGAATATCATGCTCTAGGACATATGCGCGAAATACCGCCAGAACAAATTGATGTCACCAATGGACGTCTATTTTACCTCCCTCACCATTCGATTGTTGGTCCCAAGCTACGTGTAGTTTTCGATGGCTCGTTCCAGGACAGCCAAAACACATCCTTAAACGATCAACTGCACATTGGTCCTGCCATTCAACGCAATTTATTCGCCGTATGTCTTCGATTTCGTCTACACAGGTACGTGTTCTCTGCAGACATCGTAAAGATGTTTCGCCAAATTTGGGTCGCCGAACATCATCGCAACTATCAGCGGGTCCTATGGCGTGAGAATCCTGAGGATGTTCTTAAACATTACCAGCTATGTACCGTCACTTATGGTACCGCATCAGCACCTTACTTGGTGGTACGAGATTTGGAACAGCTTGCAAGGGACTACTCTCAGACACACCCACTTGCATCAAGCATTGTACGCAACGATTTTTATGTAGATGACGTGTTAACAGGTGCATTGACCGAAACTGAACTACTTCGAAAGCGTGAAGAACTTATCGACTTGCTTGCGCAAGCTGGTCTTGACTTGAGTAAATGGGTATCGAACTGTCGAAGCATTTGCCCGCATACTCAGGAAGCATCAGACATCCTAGGAAGGGATGCCAATGAAACCAAAGTTCTGGGCATCTATTGGAACGCCCAAGAAGACACCATACGATACCACCTTAATTTGGAAGTCACAGCAACGGCCACAAAGCGAAAATTGATATCAGAAGTCTCGCGAATATTCGACCCACTTGGGCTAATTTCTCCTGTCGTCGTGAAATTCAAGATCCTTTTTCAGGAGTTATGGTTGCTGAACCTGGCTTGGGATGAACCGCTACCTGATGCTCTTGCAAATCTATGGCTCAAGTATAGGGAAGATCTAAAAAACCTTCGGAGGATATAAATACCTCGATACGTATCAACTTTGCCCCCAAAAATTACCCTACACGGTTTTTGTGACGCCTCCATGAAGGCATACGCTGCAGTTATATACTGTAGAATGGAGGACGAAGCGGGCCACATTTGTGTTAATTTACTCGCATCGAAAACTCGTGTAGCTCCACTCAAGCAAATTTCCCTACCACGACTGGAGTAATGTGGAGCTCTTTTACTCACACGTTTGGTCCAATCTGTTATTCCATCACTGGCACACTACGACATCGAAGTCACAGCATGGTGCGACTCAACTGTTGTGCTTTCGTGGCTATCAATGCAACCTTCAAAACTTAAAACTTTTGTCGGAAACCGCACATCAGCCATATTGAATACTTTGCCTCGGAACGCATGGCGGCATGTCAACACCAAGCACAACCCTGCAGACTGTGCTTCGAGAGGTATTACTGCGGAAAGGCTTCTTGATTTTGAACTATGGTGGTCAGGGCCAACCTTTTTGAAAACACCCGTGCTCAACTATTCTTCTGAATTCTGGGAGCCCACGCTGAATAATAACGCTGTTATTGCCGAAGTCAAGCCGTCTGCGCAAACTTTGGTTACTAATATAGCCATCTCAAATACATCTATGGATCACTTTCAGCATCCCTTTGAACCCGTTGTAAACAAAATCTCATATTGGTTTAAGCTTACCCGTATTGCAGCCTACGTTCACCGTTTCATCAACATATATGTTCACAAAATCAAGCCTCAATCGCAAACTCTAACGTTCGATGAAATTCAACATGGAAGAGTTCTATGCCTGCGATTCGCACAAACCGAGTTCTTCAAACTGAAGCGGGGATTTCCTCAGTATGGTCAAATCGAAGAAAAATCCGGACTCAATAAACTTTCACCATTTCTCGATGCCAATGGTTTGATCCGAGTCGGCGGTCGTATCTCCAATTCGGACATGCCATTTGATACTCGACATCCTATAATTTTGCCCAAGACGCACCACATCACTATGCTAATCCTTCAAGAGGAACATGTCACCAATCTGCATCCCGGAGTATCATCACTTATGGTAATTGTTCGGCAGAAATACTGGATTCTCGGTGCTAGAAATCTCATACGACAGCTTACTCATCGATGCTTGAAGTGCTTTAGATATGCAAAGCATGTAACGCAACAAAAGATGGCCGATCTACCAAACGTCCATGTCAGACAGGCATTCCCATTCGAAAACGCGGGATGTGACTACGCAGGTCCTTTCACAATGAAACTCCATCGGGGCCGCAATGCAAAAACCTCCAAAGGTTACATCTGCCTGTTCGTCTGTATGACCACGTCCGCCCTTCACCTGGAGCTGGTTACCGATTTAACGACTGACTGTTTCCTTGCAGCATTGCGACGTTTCATGTCCTGCCGGGGCAAATGCAACCAGATTTTCAGCGACAACGGAAAAACGTTTGTTGGCGCCCGACGCAAGCTTGATGAAATGCAGCTACATTTATACTCAGACATACACCAAGATGCCGTTACACAAATGCTAGCAAGGGAAGGCATCAAATGGGTATTCATCCCACCATATTCGCCACACTGGGGTGGTATTTGGGAGTCTGGCGTACGCCAGAATATATATATATATATATATATATATATATATATATATATATATATATATATATATATATATATATATATATATATATATATATATATATATATATATATATATATATATATATATATATATATATATATATATATATATATATATGTATGTGATTTAGCATGAAATTTTTTGCATATAATGAAACAAAACTTTTGTAAATTTTTACTTTCATACACATACCAAAATGTTACCGCATTATTTTACAAAGCAGTGTTGCCATTCAATATTACTTTACTTTGTAAATATGTTTCTTTGCAATGTTACAATGCAAACTGCATTTATGAAGTCAACTTATATCTACATTCAGACTGTTTTGTGCCTACAAGCTTTTTGCAGGCCAATGCAAAATTTACGAATTGAATTGTCTATAACTAAAAATAAAAGAAACGGTTTGTTCTCTTTCTTGCTTTTACTAGACTGAACAAATTTCAATAATTTTTATTCAAAGAAGTCGAATTGTACAAAGTTAATGATCATTATAAAAAAACATGTAACAGTACGCTTTTGTTTTATTCCAGTTCAATATAATAAAAATTTGCCTGCATGTAATTATGTATGTTTGTTATTGTAAGCAAAAATTGCAACAAGAGACAATGCAAATTAAATTGTAAACATACATACATACATATTTACAGGCATACTTTTTAAGAAACAAATAACTGCAGGGCCGGATCTGCAGTGAACATCCTCCCCCCGTTGGATGCCTTTAGACTTCAACAGTTGAATCCAATGGAAGAACTGCTAATTTTGAAATTGTACGTTTGACCAATCTATTGCAAGTGCGGACAACAGCTACGCGAGCTACTCCATCATTGCCATGTATTAATTCGGTAACACGACCGAGTCGCCATTTCAGCGGCGGTTGATTTTCGTCTTTTATCAACACTATTTCATTGAGAGCAATTTTAGTACTAAATTGGCTCATCGCAGAAATTCTACTTTGAAGTTAGATTGCAAACTTTTGTTGTATAACGCAATCCTAAGGCCAATATGGAGCTATGAAATTCAATTGTGGGGTACCGCCTCTGCATAACATTGAGAAAATTCAAAAGCGCCAGAATAAAATTCTCCGTATAATTACTGCAGCTCCATGGTATGTTAAAAACTCTCGAATTCACAAAGATCTAGGTGTACCCTTAGTGAAAGATGAATTTTCAAAACATGCGATAAGGTACATTAACAGACTGGAGTCTTACCCGAATCCTCTAGCACGTAGCATCCCTAACTTTGGTGGCCCCACTCGACTGAGAAGGATGGACACCCTTGCAACCATCAGAGCGTTGGAAAGGTGATTTACCAACAAAATACATGCAAAAAACAACTTTTCGTCTAGCATTGGCTAAACCTAAGAAAACAAAATTTTTCAATATTAATAAATTTTTTTTTTATATAAATTAATTTTTAGTTTTAAGATTTGCATACTTAATGTTAATTTTTTTAGAAGATACAATAAATAATTGAATTACTAAAAAAAAAGAAGTAAGCGTGTGGTAAATTCGGCTGGGCCGAATCTAAAATACCCTTCACAATAGTCACGTAAATGTATAGTACATATAACAAATTTGAACTAAATATGCTGTTTTAATTTGTAATAATGATAGTTCATTAAAATCTTTGATATGAACTAACAATTTCCATAATATATGCTAGGGATGTGTACATTTATTTATTCATTTGGGCGATGTGTAGATATCAAAAATTGCCACTTTTTGGTATTTTAGTAACCCCCTTTTATAAACAGAACTGCTTTAACATAAAAATTATATACACCCTTTACATTTTTGTGAAGGGTATAAAAAAAAAAATCATGAAAAAATCGGTTATCCCATATCTCTGGTGTATATAGACCGATATCGGAAATTCTCATTTCCTGTATTTAAGTAGCCTAGTTTTACCATCAGAACTGTTTCTAAGAAAAAAAAGTTCGCTTACGCGACATTTTCATGAAAACCCCGGTTTAGACTATATCTCGGGTATATATGGACCGATATCGGGCATTTTCATTTTCCATATTTATCTAACCTTATTTCATTACGATACTGCTTCTAAGCAAAAAAAAAGTTGTTTAAGTTCGCTTACGCGGCATTTTCATGAAAAACCCGGTTTAGGGTATGTCTCGGGTATATATGGACCGATATCGGAAATTTCAATTTTCCATATTTATATAACCTGATTTCATTACCAGAACTACTTTTAAGCAAAAAAAAAATGTTAAGTTTACTTAATATAATTCATATAAGAAGTGAATATAAAATTCACGAAACGTTGGGAAAAATATGTAATAAAGATTTTGCATTTTTATTGACATAAAAAAAGTTAGGCCTCACCAGCTAAGTATATACTAAAAACATATTACTTACGGGACATTTTCATTAAAAACCCGGTTCAGGGTATATCTGGGTTATATATGGACCGATATCGGAAATTTTCCATATTTATATAACCTTACTTTATTACCGGAACTGCCTTTGAGCAAAAAAAAGTTTTTTAAGTTCGCTTATCTGGCATTTTCATGAAAAAACTCCCGTTCTAGGCTATATCACGGGTATATATGGACCGATATCGAAAATTTTAATTTTCCTTATTTATATAACCTTATTTCCTTACCAGAACTGTTTTTAAGCAAAAAAAGATGTTTAAGTTTACTTACGGGACATTTTCATGAAAAACCCGGTTCAGGGTATACCTCGGGTATATATGGACCGATATCGAGCATATTCATTTTCCATATTTATCTAACTTTATTTCATTACCAGAACTGCTTTTAAGCAAAAAAAGATGTTCAAGTTTACTTACGCGACATTTTGATGAAAACCGCGGCTTAGGCTATATCTCGTCTATATATGGACCGATATCGGAAATTTCAATTTTCCATATTTATATAACCTGATTTCATTACCAGAACTGCTTTTAAGCAAAAAAAAAAAATGTTAAGTTTACTTAATATAATTCATATAATTTCAATAATTTTGTGTTTAATGTTGTAAAATCACAAAAATACAAAATCCCCTGAAGAAGTGAATATAAAATTCACGAAACGTTGGGAAAAATATGTAATAAAGATTTTGCATTTTTATTGACATAAAAAAAGTTAGGCCTCACCAGCTAAGTATATACTAAAAACATATTACTTACGGGACATTTTCATTAAAAACCCGGTTCAGGGTATATCTGGGTTATATATGGACCGATATCGGAAATTTTCCATATTTATATAACCTTACTTTATTACCGGAACTGCCTTTGAGCAAAAAAAAGTTTTTTAAGTTCGCTTATCTGGCATTTTCATGAAAAAACTCCCGTTCTAGGCTATATCACGGGTATATATGGACCGACATCGAAAATTTTAATTTTCCATATTTATATAACCTTATTTCCTTACCAGAACTGTTTTTAAGCAAAAAAAGATGTTTAAGTTTACTTACGGGACATTTTCATGAAAAACCCGGTTCAGGGTATACCTCGGGTATATATGGACCGATATCGAGCATATTCATTTTCCATATTTATCTAACTTTATTTCATTACCAGAACTGCTTTTAAGCAAAAAAAGATGTTCAAGTTTACTTACGCGACATTTTGATGAAAACCGCGGCTTAGG
This sequence comes from Thecocarcelia acutangulata, assembly GCA_914767995.1. NCBI lineage: Eukaryota > Metazoa > Arthropoda > Insecta > Diptera > Tachinidae > Thecocarcelia > Thecocarcelia acutangulata. Next base: position 47,215,069 of record OU612098.1, on the reverse strand, counting down.
CTATATCTCGTCTATATATGGACCGATATCGGAAATTTCAATTTTCCATATTTATATAACCTTATTTCCGTACCAGAATTGTTTTTAAGCAAAAAAAGATGTTTAACTTCACTTACGCGACATTTTCATGAAAAACCCGGTTTAGGGTATATATGGGACCGATATCGGAAATTTTCATTTTCCATATTTATATAACCTTACTTTATTACCGGAACTGCTTTTGAGGGAAATAAAGTTTTCTAAGTTTTCATGAAAACCCCGTTCTAGACTTATCTGGCATTTTCATGAAAAATCCGTTCTAGGCTTTATCATGTGTATATATGGACCGATATCGGAAATTTTTGTTTTCCATACTTATAAGACCTTATTTCATTACCAGAACTGCTTCTAAGCAAAAAAAAAAAGTTAAGTTCGCTTACGCGGCATTTTCATGAAAAACCCGGTTCAGGATATATCTGGGGTATGCATGGACCGATATCGGAAATTTTCATTTTCCATATTTATATAATCTTACTTTATTACACGCAGAAAAAAATATATGGTTGATATGACAATATTCTAAGGGCAACATACTATTGTTGAATTATATGGCTGGTACTAAAAATATTACATTGTTATACATATTTTAATGTCATTGATGTGCGTCACCATAGTTTTGTAAGCGAGATATCCAACGATGATATAATTGTAATCAAACACAGTATTATTAAAATTTACCATATTAATATACCTAACCACGTTATTATTACCAACCACATCACTTTCATTAAATAACCATACTAATGTCACAAACATTCTTATTGGCATATAACCGTATTCATAACCAGCCATGTTAATTAAAAAGAGGCCGTTTCATGAAAAACAATACTATTTTATTTATTTATAACTACTTATTCATGTAATACACGAATACATAAAGAAAATAAATTAAAATAAAAACATTTAATACACTTCGATGAAATAAAATAATCAAAATTAATGTGCAAAAAATTGTTGGGGTCTCATAAGTGCAAATGACTTCGTTCGCAATAGGTTTTAGTGTCTCTTAGCTGAAATAAAAATCATTTATTAAGTATTTCGTCAATAATTGTATATTATTATAACAACATACATACAAATATTAACATACTAATATTCCAACATACCTTTAGATTTCCGCAAACACTTCGAATGTGTTTTTGCACAATTTTAATTTGCAGTCTTTTCCATTTTACTTTTTTTTTAGATAAAAAAAAATATTTTATTATAAAAAACAAAACACATCTTTCTTCATAAAAAACAAAACTAAAAGAAAATTACGTCAAAAACTAAAATGAAAAATGCTGACAATATTAAGTTTATTTTGGAAACTTATATTTGTTACATTTTTTTTAGCTTTTTTTATTTATTGAATCTTCACAATGTGAACTAACAATAAGTATTCAAATCTTATTACTAAATACAATAAATTAACTAAGTCCAGCCAATGCTAGACAAAAAGTTTTATTATGCGCATATTATATCGGTAAAATCACCTACTTAACGCTCTGATGGTGGCAACGGTATCCCTTCTTCTCAACCGAGTGTGACCACTAAAATTAAGTATGTTTCGTGCAAGAGGGTTTGGGTGAAGTTCCAATTTGCTGATATACCTTGTCGCATGCTTTGAAAACTCATCTTTTACCAGTGGAACACACAGATCCTTGTTAATTCGGGAGTTTTTTACGTACCATGGAGCTGCAGTAATTGTTCGAAGAATTTTGTTTTCTCGCCTTTGAATTTTTTCAATGTTTGACGCTGAGGCGGTGCCCCATAATTGAATTCCGTAGCGCCATATAGGCTTTAGTATTGCGTTGTATAACAAAAATTTGCAATCTAATTTCAATGTAGAATTTCTGCCCATAAGCCAATTTAATTGCGCTGCTTTTAATTTTAGCTGAGTGAATTTCGCGCCAATGTGAGGCTTCCACGTTAACCTACGGTCGAGATGAATACCAAGGTACTTGACTTCATTTTGCTGCGTAATAGGTGAATTATTAATTTGAATAGCTGAACATGTTTGTTTACGCAGCGTGAATGTAACGTGAGTACACTTTTGTTCATTAACTTTAATTTTCCAAAGTTTTAACCACATCTCTAATATTGAAATATACTCCTGCAAATTTCGCGAAGCTGCTTGATGGTTTTCATGTACGCTGCAGAATGCTGTGTCATCTGCAAAAGTTGAAGTGTGAATACCACATCTGGTTGGCATGTCAGAAGTGTAAATTAAATATAGAATAGGCCCCAGAATGCTACCTTGGGGAACTCCTGCCTCGATTGGCTGAGTTGGGCTTACAAAGTCGCCTTCTCTGATGACTAATTTACGGCCACATAAATAGCTTTCCAGAAGCTTGTGAGTGTTTGCAGGCAAGTTCAACTTTATTTTGTGCATTAATCCCTCGTGCCACACTTTATCAAAAGCTTGGGAAACATCAATGAATAGAGCTGAGCAATACGTTTTGTCCTCAAAAGTCTTTCTTATAACATTAACTAGTCTATGGGTTTGTTCTATGGTGCTGTGTTTAGCCCGAAAACCAAATTGATGATCCGGGATGCATCCTACATCATTCAATATTGGAGTCAACTTCGCCATTAACAATTTTTCGAAAAGTTTTGAAATTGTTGGCAGTAGACTTATTGGTCCATATGACTCTACTTTAGTGGGATCCTTCCCTGACTTGGGTATCATAGTAACCATAGACACCTTCCACTCTGCAGGATAGTATTCTAGGCGCAAAATAGCGTTAAAAATGAAAAGAAGAATTCTTCTAGTAACACGAGGTAACTGTACAAGCATTTTGCCAGTAATTTTGTCAAAACCTGGAGCTTTTTTTGAGTTTACTTTATTTATGACGTTTTTGACATCTTGAAAACTAAGTCTCAAAGGCACAGGCGGTCTAACAGCATATGGCGGAAATTCAGCAACATCATCCACTGTATCATTTGCAGTAAAAACGTTTTTCAAATGATTAACATACACCATCCCTTTTTTAGAATTACTTCTTGCCCAGTTGCCAGATGAAGTTCGCAAAGGTGGCTTACCTATTACGGGTCTTTTCAGACCTTTTGTCGCTTTCCATAGAGAATAGTCGGTTTGCGGGCTACCATCAAGACCTTCTAGATAATTTTTAAGGGAAGCCATTCTTTGGATTTCAAGCACATTTCTTAATTGAGTTATGCACTCCCGCAGCCTGCTTTTAAGCTGGGGAGACCTGCGAAGTTGCCATTCTTTTCTAACTCTTCTTTTTTCTGACAAAAGTTGCTCAATTTCAGACGAATAAGTTCTATTGTTCTCATTTCTAGATCTTGTATGGCTAGTGGTAGCATGTTGTACGGCCAATTTAAGGTCTTCAGAAAAATCATTAATGGATATATCAACATCCTCAGGGGTTCTCAAGGCAATATTTTCTGTACAATGAGTACTCAAATATTTTTTATATTTTGACCAATTAACTCGAGTGACAGTCAACGCCAAGTCGCAAAACGGGGAACCAACCCCCTGGGGGAACGAAACAGAAACTATAGTTGGTGAGTGATCTGATGACAAGTCCAATGAAGGCTCCACTTGCATCCATTCTGAGGGAAAATTTTTTGTAACTCCAAAGTCTATAACATCTGGGATCTTGCGTTGGTCTGACGGCCAATAAGTGGGGTGTCCACTTGAAATCACACCTAAGCCCATTTTGGAAACGGTGTCAAAAAGCACAGGGCCTTTCGGGGTAATTAAACGTGATCCCCAAAAAGTGTGTTTACCGTTATAGTCGCCAGCCGCTAAAAATCGAGAACCAAGCGATTTGAAAAAAATTGAATATTGGCTTTCTGTTATTGAAAATCGTGGTGGTGAGTAAATCGAGGATATAACAATTTTTTCATGAAAATAATTAAGGCATATATTTGTAGCTTGGAGATATTCCTCACGTGTCCCGTTCATTAGATAGTGCTTAATTCTGGTCTTTATCAAAATTGCCGAACCGCCGCAAGATCTTCGACGGGGATCTTCTGTGTCATATAATGTGTAGCCATTAATTTTGAAATAACTGTTGGTTGTCAAATGGGTTTCAGCAATCATCATTATATCGATCTGCTTTTCCATAAGGAAGTGCTCAAGTTCATTTTTGTGTTGGCAAATGCCGTTTGCGTTCCATATGCTTACATATGATAAAAACAAATATTATAGTATTGGTTGTAACAAAAGCTATTATTCAGGTTTTTTCTTTCTTAAGTTTTTTTTTCTCAAGAAAGATTTTTTACAATACAAATCTGCTGTGATCAATAATTTTGATTGAAGAAGACAAGAAAAATAATAATCAAATCTTTAGCTGGGGGACTACTAGCTGTTTCGTAGTCGCTACACTACTCATCAGCACCCACTGGGATTTGAACTCGGGACATGACGTATCATGATCTACTGCTTTAACCACTAAGCCACCGAGCATTTAATTATTTTCCATCTCATATTGAATCACATATGCATTTTGTTAATTGCCCACATTGTTTGTACTAGCGGTATTTATTTTTATTTATTAACATACATATTTTTGTATTTTAATATTCTCCGTACCCAGAGATGTAAATATACATTTATTGAATTTTTGATGAACTATTTTATAATTTTTTAAATTAAATTTTTGGTTTGTACGTTTGTATATACAACGGGTTATAGTTCAGGTTTTTTCTTTCTTAAGTTTTTTTTTCTTTTTGGGGATCACGTTTAATTACCCCGAAAGGCCGTGTGCTTTTTGACACCGTTTCCAAAATGAGCTTAGGTGTGATTTAAAGTGTACACCCCACTTATTGGCCGTCAGACCAACGCAAGATCCCAGACGTTATAGACTTCGGAGTTACAAAAATTTTCCCTCAGAATGGATGCAAGTGGAGCCTTCATTGGACTTGTCATCAGATCACTCACTAACTATAGTTTCTGTTTCGTTCCCCGTTTTGTGACTTGGCGTTGACTGTCACTCGAGTTAATTGGTTAAAATATAAAAAATATTTGAGCACTCATTGTACAGAAAATATTGCCTTGAGAACCCCTGAAGATGTTGATATATCCATTAAAGATTTTTCTGAAGACCTTAAACTGGCCGTACAACATGCTACCACATACAAGATCTAGAAATGTGAGCAATAGAACGTATTCGTCTGAAATTGAGCAACTTCTGTCAGAAAAAAGAAGAGTTAGAAGAGAACGGCAACTTCGAAGGTCTCCCCAGCTTAAAAGCAGGCTACGGGAGTGCATAACTCAATTAAGAAATCTGCTTGAAATCCAAAGAATGGCTTCCCTCAAAAATTATCTAGAAGGTCTTGATGGTAGCCCGCAAACCGACTATTCTCTATGGAAAGTGGCAAAAGGTCTGAAAAGACCCGTAATAGGTAAGCCACCTTTGCGAACTTCATCTGGCGACTGGGCAAGAAGTGATTCTGAAAAAGGGATGGTGTATGTTAATCATTTGAAAAACGTTTTTACTGCAAATGATACAGTGGGTGATGTTGCTGAATTTCCGCCATATGATGTTAGACCGCCTGTGCCTTTGAGACTTAGTTTTCAAGATGTCAAAAACGTCATAAATAAAGTAAACTCAAAAAAAGCTCCAGGTTTTGACAAAATTACTGGCAAAATGCTTGTACAGTTACCTCGTGTTGCTAGAAGAATTCTTTTTTTCATTTTTAACGCTATTTTGCGCCTAGAATACTATCCTGCAGAGTGGAAGGTGTCTATGGTTACTATGATACCCAAGTCAGGGAAGGATCCCACTAAAGTAGAGTCATATAGACCAATAAGTCTACTGCCAACAATTTCAAAACTTTTCGAAAAATTGTTAATGGCGAAGTTGACTCCAATATTGAATGATGTAGGATGCATCCCGGATCATCAATTTGGTTTTCGGGCTAAACACAGCACCATAGAACAAACCCATAGACTAGTTAATGTTATAAGAAAGACTTTTGAGGACAAAACGTATTGCTCAGCTCTATTCATTGATGTTTCCCAAGCTTTTGATAAAGTGTGGCACGAGGGATTAATGCACAAAATAAAGTTGAACTTGCCTGCAAACACTCACAAGCTTCTGGAAAGCTATTTATGTGGCCGTAAATTAGTCATCAGAGAAGGCGACTTTGTAAGCCCAACTCAGCCAATCGAGGCAGGAGTTCCCCAAGGTAGCATTCTGGGGCCTATTCTATATTTAATTTACACTTCTGACATGCCAACCAGATGTGGTATTCACACTTCAACTTTTGCAGATGACACAGCATTCTGCAGCGTACATGAAAACCATCAAGCAGCTTCGCGAAATTTGCAGGAGTATATTTCAATATTAGAGATGTGGTTAAAACTTTGGAAAATTAAAGTTAATGAACAAAAGTGTACTCACGTTACATTCACGCTGCGTAAACAAACATGTTCAGCTATTCAAATTAATAATTCACCTATTACGCAGCAAAATGAAGTCAAGTACCTTGGTATTCATCTCGACCGTAGGTTAACGTGGAAGCCTCACATTGGCGCGAAATTCACTCAGCTAAAATTAAAAGCAGCGCAATTAAATTGGCTTATGGGCAGAAATTCTACATTGAAATTAGATTGCAAATTTTTGTTATACAACGCAATACTAAAGCCTATATGGCGCTACGGAATTCAATTATGGGGCACCGCCTCAGCGTCAAACATTGAAAAAATTCAAAGGCGAGAAAACAAAATTCTTCGAACAATTACTGCAGCTCCATGGTACGTAAAAAACTCCCGAATTAACAAGGATCTGTGTGTTCCACTGGTAAAAGATGAGTTTTCAAAGCATGCGACAAGGTATATCAGCAAATTGGAACTTCACCCAAACCCTCTTGCACGAAACATACTTAATTTTAGTGGTCACACTCGGTTGAGAAGAAGGGATACCGTTGCCACCATCAGAGCGTTAAGTAGGTGATTTTACCGATATAATATGCGCATAATAAAACTTTTTGTCTAGCATTGGCTGGACTTAGTTAATTTATTGTATTTAGTAATAAGATTTGAATACTTATTGTTAGTTCACATTGTGAAGATTCAATAAATAAAAAAAGCTAAAAAAAATGTAACAAATATAAGTTTCCAAAATAAACTTAATATTGTCAGCATTTTTCATTTTAGTTTTTGACGTAATTTTCTTTTAGTTTTGTTTTTTATGAAGAAAGATGTGTTTTGTTTTTTATAATAAAATATTTTTTTTTATCTAAAAAAAAAGTAAAATGGAAAAGACTGCAAATTAAAATTGTGCAAAAACACATTCGAAGTGTTTGCGGAAATCTAAAGGTATGTTGGAATATTAGTATGTTAATATTTGTATGTATGTTGTTATAATAATATACAATTATTGACGAAATACTTAATAAATGATTTTTATTTCAGCTAAGAGACACTAAAACCTATTGCGAACGAAGTCATTTGCACTTATGAGACCCCAACAATTTTTTGCACATTAATTTTGATTATTTTATTTCATCGAAGTGTATTAAATGTTTTTATTTTAATTTATTTTCTTTATGTATTCGTGTATTACATGAATAAGTAGTTATAAATAAATAAAATAGTATTGTTTTTCATGAAACGGCCTCTTTTTAATTAACATGGCTGGTTATGAATACGGTTATATGCCAATAAGAATGTTTGTGACATTAGTATGGTTATTTAATGAAAGTGATGTGGTTGGTAATAATAACGTGGTTAGGTATATTAATATGGTAAATTTTAATAATACTGTGTTTGATTACAATTATATCATCGTTGGATATCTCGCTTACAAAACTATGGTGACGCACATCAATGACATTAAAATATGTATAACAATGTAATATTTTTAGTACCAGCCATATAATTCAACAATAGTATGTTGCCCTTAGAATATTGTCATATCAACCATATATTTTTTTCTGCGTGTAATAAAGTAAGATTATATAAATATGGAAAATGAAAATTTCCGATATCGGTCCATGCATACCCCAGATATATCCTGAACCGGGTTTTTCATGAAAATGCCGCGTAAGCGAACTTAACTTTTTTTTTTTGCTTAGAAGCAGTTCTGGTAATGAAATAAGGTCTTATAAGTATGGAAAACAAAAATTTCCGATATCGGTCCATATATACACATGATAAAGCCTAGAACGGATTTTTCATGAAAATGCCAGATAAGTCTAGAACGGGGTTTTCATGAAAACTTAGAAAACTTTATTTCCCTCAAAAGCAGTTCCGGTAATAAAGTAAGGTTATATAAATATGGAAAATGAAAATTTCCGATATCGGTCCCATATATACCCTAAACCGGGTTTTTCATGAAAATGTCGCGTAAGTGAAGTTAAACATCTTTTTTTGCTTAAAAACAATTCTGGTACGGAAATAAGGTTATATAAATATGGAAAATTGAAATTTCCGATATCGGTCCATATATAGACGAGATATAGCCTAAGCCGCGGTTTTCATCAAAATGTCGCGTAAGTAAACTTGAACATCTTTTTTTGCTTAAAAGCAGTTCTGGTAATGAAATAAAGTTAAATAAATATGGAAAATGAATATGCTCGATATCGGTCCATATATACCCGAGGTATACCCTGAACCGGGTTTTTCATGAAAATGTCCCGTAAGTAAACTTAAACATCTTTTTTTGCTTAAAAACAGTTCTGGTAAGGAAATAAGGTTATATAAATATGGAAAATTAAAATTTTCGATATCGGTCCATATACATATACCCGTGATATAGCCTAGAACGGGAGTTTTTTCATGAAAATGCCAGATAAGCGAACTTAAAAAACTTTTTTTTGCTCAAAGGCAGTTCCGGTAATAAAGTAAGGTTATATAAATATGGAAAATTTCCGATATCGGTCCATATATAACCCAGATATACCCTGAACCGGGTTTTTAATGAAAATGTCCCGTAAGTAATATGTTTTTAGTATATACTTAGCTGGTGAGGCCTAACTTTTTTTATGTCAATAAAAATGCAATATTTTTACATACAACATATTTTTCCCAACGTTTCGTGAATTTTATGTTCACTTCTTCAGGGGATTTTGTATTTTTGTGATTTTACAACATTATACACAAAATTATTGAAATTATATGAATTAAAAGCAGTTCTGGTAATGAAATCAGGTTATATAAATATGGAAAATTGAAATTTCCGATATCGGTCCATATATACCCTAGACATACCCTAAACCGGGTGTTACGGCTGTAACTGCGTCCCGGTGTTACGGAATAAAACCGAGTCAGGACAGGAAAATAAAAAACTACAAACCAATAAATGGCGGCTCGTAAATTCAATCACTGTTTTATTTGTCAGGTTTATGATTTGTATGTGTGTTTTATTATTCTACAGAGACAATTTATAATTCACATTAATAATAACATAAGCAAAAGTAAAATAAAATCTTACTCAATTCTGTCCTTTCAATATTCCTCCGAATTTCTTTAGATATAAAAAGAAAATTTCCTTACTCTAATTTTACCACCTCGTGGTTACGCGTCCAATAGTAAAAAAGAAAATGAGCATTAGATCTGCCCGCTATTACAAAGCATAAAAATCAATGCAGAGTTGATTGTCTAAACAACAGCTGATATACTAATGTCGTTGTTCAGTTAAATTCAAATTATACAGTGTTGTCATTTCTGGTAATTATGAGATACGTTTTTAAGCCGCAACATCCCGCAGCCCGTATGTCGATCTGGGAGGCTCACCACCAATGTCAAGAACGGCCAACTTTGATGCAGGTCTCCTCAATCTTCCCAAAGATGTCCGCACCACCGCCGAGCGAACCTGTTTATCTGGAGCTACAAATACCTCCTCTACCACACCTTTCTTCCATTGCCCTCTTGCCTCATTTTCGTCGCATATTATAACTACATCACCTGGTTTAATAGGCTCCACGGGCTGATGCCATTTCGTCCGGCGAGTCAATTCTGGCAAATACTCCAATACCCATCTTTTCCAGAACGCTTGTTTAAGTTGCTGCAATATCTGCTACTGTTTCCTTAGACAGACTCTTTCAGGCACTACTGGAGTCTGAACCGTATTCGCACAGCCGAGCAAAAAATGATTAGGCGTAAGAGGCTCATGATCCGAGCTGTCTATTGAAATATGCGTTAATGGTCGTGAATTAACCAAGTTCTCGGCTTCTATTAGCAGACTAATAAAGGTTTCAAGCTGAGGTGACTTCTCCTTTAAGGTAAAGGATAACACTCTTTTCACTGATTGAACCATGCGCTCCCACGCGCCACCGGCGGATGGATTAGCTGGTGTATTAAATGCCCCTTCAAATCCGCGGCTACTGCATTCATCTGCTATCTTTTCATGGTCAATATACAAGCTCTCCTTGCTTGCGCCAACAAAGTTTGTGCCCCTATCACTCCGTATGCATACCGGCAAGCCCCTACGGTTTACAAAGTTTCTCAGGCATATTATAACGGCGTCTGTGGATAGATCCTTGGCAATTTCTAAGTGAATTGCCCTAACGGTCAGGCATGTGAAAAGGGCTACCCAGCGCTTCTCACTTCTTCGACCAATCGTTACCAAAAACGGGCCCATGTAGTCAACGCCAGTGTACGAAAATGGTCTTGCGAACGGGGAAAGCCGGTCGATAGGGTGTTGGCCCATTAAAGGCGGTTTCGGAACAGCACTTAAGTTCTTACAAAATTGACAACTCGCCCTGACAGATCTTATTAAACGTCTCAGGTCTGGCACCCAAAATTTCAAACGAATGGCAGCGCAAACAGACTCCTGATTCTGGTGCTTGAAATTCTCGTGATAATGTTTTACAATTAAATTCGTCAGCTCATGACGTTTAGGCAGAATAATCGGCTCCCTTGTATCTCCCGAAACGCATTGAGCGTTGATAATCCGCCCAGAAAGTCTTATTAAACCGTCGTTGTCTAGATAAGGATTGAGCCTGAATATGGAACTTGACTTTGATACAGTTTGGTTATTCTGCAATTGTTTGTACTCATTAGCAAATGCATCAAGCTGAGCTAGTTTGCATAAAAAGAATTCGGCTTCTCTGATTTCATCGATGCATAAATAGTGATGTCGCCTCAATATAGTTTCCTCGCCTTTTCCGCGTGCCTTAAAAAACTTCGCTGCACGTTTAACTCGGCAGATGACCCTGAGCAATCTATTGTAACTCGAAAATTTCTTGAACTGAATAATTGAATCATCTATCACCGTAGCTATAAACTTAACTCGTTTCTCATCTTCACAGTCGTGTTCAGGTATGTCATCGGGCAGTTTTGGCCATCTTTCTTCGCCTAATCTCAGGACCAGCAAGCCAATGTGAGGTTATTGGGGTTTTCATTCTAGTTGCCTCATCTGTGGGATTCTGCCCGCCAGGAACCCATCGCCATTGATCTTCGTTGGTGGATTCCAATATCTCAGAAACGCGATGTGCCACAAACTGCTTAAAGCTTCTGGAGTCTGACCGTATCCAGTTAACCACAGTCTTGGAATCTGACCAGAATATTATATTCTTTGGTTTTATCTCGTGGTTCATTATGACCATTCTGCTTAGCCTTACGCCAAGTACCGCGGCTTGAAGTTCCAGGCGTGGAATTGATAGAGGTTTAATTGGAGCGGTTCTTGATTTGCCAGCAACAAATACAATATCTACTTTATTGCCAGTGTTAATTCGCCAGTAAGCAGCAGCTGCAAAGGCAAGTTCACTTGCATCCGCAAAAACGTGTAAGTCAATAGAAGTCTCAGGATCGCTAAACAAGGTACTATAACATCTAGGAATTTTGATATATTCTACCTTTTCAAGCTCCATGTACCATTTAAACCATTTTTTATATACCACATCTGGTATTGGAGAGCTCCATTCCAATTTATACCTCCATAATTCTTGCAATAAAACTTTCGATACTATGACAATGTTAGCCAGAAATCCCAGAGGATCAAATATAGACATGGTAAGGCTTAAAATTTCACGTTTGGTTGGCTTTCGGCAGCCATTCAAAACCGCTTCGGGCACCTTATTGAACTTCAAAACAAAACAAAATTTATCCTCTGATGGTAACCAAAACATGCCCAAAATTTTCTCTGATGATGCCACACCACTGCTCAAATTTGTTGAATATAACTCAGATATATCGGTTTTAGCGCCATTGATTACCTCACAAAATTCCCTTGAGTTCGATATAAAACCCCTGAGCTCGAAATTCGCCTGCTCATGAATTTCAATTATCTGCTTACTGATGGCAACTGCCTCTTCAGCACTGTCGAAAGAGTCAACGTAATCGTCGACATAATGGCAATCGATAATTGCCTTTACGGCCCGTGGATATTTATTTTCATACAGCTTTGCATTATAGTTCTTTACGTATTGAGCCGAGCAGGGTGAGCTCGCCGAGCCGAAAATCATCACCTGCATGACATATACGTCTGGCGGTCTTGTGGCGTCACCATTACGCCATAGAAACCGTTGCGCAATCTGGTCCTGTTCACGTATTTTTACTTGGTGGAACATTTCCCTTATGTCTGCACATACGCCTACCTTTCTTTGCCGAAATGTGAAAAGTATAGATATTAAGGATTTAGGTTGGTACATGCAAGGCCCTTTTAGTAATCTTGAGTTGAAAGACTCATTATTGACAGAAGCTGCTGCGTCAAACACAAGGCGACGTTTGTTCCCTTTATTAATGTTTGCTACAGCAAAATGCGACAGATACCATATATGATGGTCATTACTATGTAATTCTTCAAGCGACAAAATTCTGGCGTACGCTTTCGAAACATAATCTGCTATTTTTTCCTTGTACCACTTGGCCAGGTCAACATCCTTTACCATTTTCGCCTCCAAAGTCCGCAAACGACTCATAGCAACCGTAAAACTGTCTACAAATTCATCATACCTCCATATAAGGCCAGTCTCATATCGAGAACCGATTTTTTGCGTTGTACGCTGAAGTATATCCTTTGCTCTTTTGTCTTCATGTGAAATCAACAATTTTGTATTGTGTACCCCAAAATTTTCAACAGTGAAATAATCTGCTACTTGCTGATGAATTTCCTCTAAAACATCCGCTTCAATTTTGCATACAATTGCCCCTGTCGCATCCTCGTTTGAGCCAAATAAAACGTTACCTAAATCAGTACTGTGTACGGCAAAACAATCATCCAAATTGACTATATGGTATGGACGAACAAGTCTAATATGGGGTAGGCCTATTAATAATTTCGGCGTTGCATTAAAATAGTCATCCATTTTAATTTTGTTTAGAATTGGGAATCTAGTTCTAAATTTCTCTAGATATAAACTCTGTGGCGGTAGCTTCAAATTTTCTGTTGTCCATACATTCCTCATATTAAAACATTTATTGCCATGCGCACCACTTATTTCCATTGCTACCCTCATTGAAAACTCATTTGTAGTTTTACCTCCAATCCATCCTAGGCATAAGCTACTTGTCGAGCCTTTCAAACCAATCTGCGTTGCAACGCTTTCTTCCAAAAGGGATATTTTTGAACCTTCATCTATAAAGGCTACAACTTCAGCAAAACCTTTAGGGCCTCTTAATATAACCGGCAAAAATTTAAATAAAGTTTCCCTATTAAAATAATCCTCTACAATTGCATTGACAGCATTGTTTTCATTTTCAACATTTATCGGTTTTGTTCCATCCCCATCTAAAATTTGCCTATTATTGTCAGACGTTTTCGTTCTGTTTATTCTTTTATTCTCCTCATGGAGCAATCTATTATGGTATTTGCTGCATCCGGATAAACCACATTGGCGTTTCATCTGGCATTTTAACAAACTGTGACCAGCTAACAAACAGCAGAAGCAAAGTGTTTTTTCTTTAACAAATTTCCATCTATTGGGTGTGGTAAGTTCTATGAATTTCTTACACTGATGCAATTTATGGCCCTGTTGGCACAAAGGGCATTTAGTAATACGATGCTCTGTATTAATTGTAAACGATGATCTAATCTTGTCTTTTCTATTGTGCTGGTCATCAGATTTTTCTATCTCAGATGCGAGCGACACATAGGTAGCAACTTCTTGCAGCCATGAGCTGAACTGGCGCACAGTGGGGTATGGACCGAGGTTTTGCACTGAATACCGCATCCATTCTTCTCTTTTGTGTGGCGGAAGTTTGCCTACCAATTCTTCAATTAATATAGGATTTGATAAATGCGGTATTGCAGCAGCATTCTCTAAGAAAACTGTGAGGTTAGACACCATTGTGCTGAAATTAACTAGCTCGTGCATTTTTCTTCCAGATATTTGCGGATAGGCACGAACTTTGCTGATCTGACTACGAATGAGTACTTGTGGCCGCCCATAGTGGAACTCCAACGTGCTCATTATTTGACTGACGCTATCCGGGTGGATTAAAAAGGTCTCAACTCTTGCCTTGGCATCACCTTTCAATGCTTTTTGAAGTCTCATTAAATTCTCCAAATTTGTGTACCGATAATTTCTTGTAGTTTCATTGAATGCAACATGGGCCATTGCTCTGGTTTACCGGAAAACTCAGGTAAATCCAGCAGTTTTCTTAGCTCACTATAACCTTGTCTTTCTGCAACCTGTGATTGAGAGGCAAACATAGCAGCGTTTTGTGAATTCGTTGGCAAGTAATTGCCGAAAACAGATGTCATTCGTGGAGCTGTACTTGTAAAAATCTGTGTAGGCAGAGATCGAGCATTGGCAAATGGTTGTGACGAAGGCAAGGACATAGGCTTTGTTGTTTGCACAGGTTGGTGGGTGGTAGTGGTAGGTAAATAACATGAATAAGGCATTGTATACTCACTTGAATAATTATATTGCTGTTGCATCGATGGCGCTGATGCTACTAATAGAGGTGGCTCTCTAGTTTCAGCGTTCGCTACGGCAGGCGGTGTAAGATCTGTTGTATTACTAGACAAGTATGACTCAGCTGATTGTTGATGAATGGGTAACTTGTTGTTGCGACTCTTCTCCAGTAATAGCCCCATTGCTTCCTTAAGCTGTCGGATTTGTTCCTGCAATTCGGCTGTAGATGGCTGCTCTACAATTGTCTTTTCGTCCTCACTGCAGCTACCCGATTCCATGCCATCTGATTTGGCATTATCCATTTGTTCATTTTCGGCCATTTTGTTTTGTTTAAAACGGGCGCTTTGCCGAGGCATCTAGTTGCTATACCGGCTTATAACTGGACAACCCAAAACACAAGCGGCAGCACTTACAATTGAAATAATAAAATTTGTTACGGCTGTAACTGCGTCCCGGTGTTACGGAATAAAACCGAGTCAGGACAGGAAAATAAAAAACTACAAACCAATAAATGGCGGCTCGTAAATTCAATCACTGTTTTATTTGTCAGGTTTATGATTTGTATGTGTGTTTTATTATTCTACAGAGACAATTTATAATTCACATTAATAATAACATAAGCAAAAGTAAAATAAAATCTTACTCAATTCTGTCCTTTCAATATTCCTCCGAATTTCTTTAGATATAAAAAGAAAATTTCCTTACTCTAATTTTACCACCTCGTGGTTACGCGTCCAATAGTAAAAAAGAAAATGAGCATTAGATCTGCCCGCTATTACAAAGCATAAAAATCAATGCAGAGTTGATTGTCTAAACAACAGCTGATATACTAATGTCGTTGTTCAGTTAAATTCAAATTATACAGTGTTGTCATTTCTGGTAATTATGAGATATGTTTTTAAGCCGTAACACCGGGTTTTTCATGAAAATGCCGCGTAAGCGAACTTAAACAACTTTTTTTTTGCTTAGAAGCAGTATCGTAATGAAATAAGGTTAGATAAATATGGAAAATGAAAATGCCCGATATCGGTCCATATATACCCGAGATATAGTCTAAACCGGGGTTTTCATGAAAATGTCGCGTAAGCGAACTTTTTTTTCTTAGAAACAGTTCTGATGGTAAAACTAGGCTACTTAAATACAGGAAATGAGAATTTCCGATATCGGTCTATATACACCAGAGATATGGGATAACCGATTTTTTCATGATTTTTTTTTTATACCCTTCACAAAAATGTAAAGGGTGTATATAATTTTTATATTAAAGCAGTTCTTTTTTGAAAGCAGAATTTTTGATGAACTATTTTATAATTTTTTAAATTAAATTTTTGGTTTGTACATTTGTACAACGGGTTATAGTTCAGGTTTTTTCTTTCTTAAGTTTTTTTTTTCTTAAGAAAGATTTTTTACAATACAAATCTGCTGTGATCAATAATTTTTTTTTTATTATAATAAGTAAAATTATTAATAGGTGTATTGACTTTCCGTTTTAAATTTCGTTTAATTTTGGTGCGTTTTAATTCATCATTTCCATTTATTGTGCTTTTCCGTTTCAATATTTTCCTAGATTTAATTTGAGTAAAATCTTATTTATTGGGATTATACTTTTAGGCTCTAAGCTTCTCTTTACAAGTTGTTCAATATATTTTTTTTATTCTCATTTTTAATATTTATATTAAATATTTCCTTCAGACTTTCAACAGTATTACTTACGTATTCGTGAGTTCATACTTTAAGAAGAGATTTATATAATTTGTTTCCAATTTCCCCTGGTCTTTTAATATTTATTTTTCTTGGTTCAATTTGCTTATTTTTTTCTACTTTTTTATGCTTTGCCATATGTACATCATTATCAAAATCATTATTAGATGTTGATTTTCATTTTAAGTTTTTTGATTCATTGTTTTTATTAAGATCAATGCTTAAAGGCATATATTCATCATTGTCGTATATAGAATTAATACTTTCAGCTTCCATTGAAGAATCCTAAGTATCCTCATTAATTTGATTCTCAACATATGATGGGGTTGGTAATGTCAATACTTGTGTTTCTTTGGTTTAATCCAATTTTTCAATTATTTGATCTAATGGCTTTGTTATTGGGAGAAATGTTTTTTCTAAAGTGTTCTCTGCATCCAATTGATTTAATTTTATATTTCTTAACCTGCTTTTAAAACAGCTGTAGTCCTTGCAATATCTTGTAGTAAATTTTGATTCATCATGATTTACAAACGATCTGCTTTATATCTGATATCGATCTGCTTTATATCTGATGTCGATCTGCTTTATATCTGATGTCGATCTGCTTTGTATCTGATATCGATCTGCTTTATATCTGATGTCGATCTGCTTTATATCTGATGTCGATCTGCTTCAAATCTGATTTAGATCTGCTTTATATCTGATATTGAACTATACCTGATCTGACTATGAACTGGTATATATCTATATCAGAGCAGAACATGCTTTGAATTTAATAGCAGGTTTCTTCACATTTATTTACAATCTAATGTCTATTACACTATAATAAATTCACCAAACCCTTTCCGATATCGTCCTTTATTCATTGAATCATCCTTACTTATAACGACAAATCCATATTTTTCTTTCCAACATTCGCTACATATATCAGTAAATTGCTTAAATGACATATCACCAATTATGTGATAAGGTATATCAGCAAATTGGAACTTCACGCAAACCCTCTTGCACGAAACATACTTAATTTTAGTGGTCACACTCGGTTGAGAAGAAGGGATACCGTTGCCACCATCAGAGCGTTAAGTAGGTGATTCTACCGATATAATTGGCGCAAAATAAAACTTTTTGTCTAGCATTGGCTGGACTTAGTTAATTTATTGTATTTAGTATTAAGATTTGAATACTTATTGTTAGTTCACATTGTGAAGATTCAATAAATAAATAAAAGCGAAAAAAAACCAATTATGTGATCGTTATATATGTGTCTCAGATTCAATTCATCTTGTTTAAATATTATAATCATATTTGCATTATCACGAATAACATGTTTTGGAATTTTCGTGTATGTTTGCGATAAATAAAAGCAGTCAATATTTCGGTGTCAACCCATACAAAAGTATTCTCTAATTGTATCTTGTTTTCCACATATTACATCATTTTCTGAAAATGTAAACATATTTATCTTTTTGATAGGATCAATCAATTTCTTAAGGTAGCATTTTGGTTGGTAAAGAGATTTTGAATATATATAAGATCATTGGGGCTTTCTATTAGGCCAATAACATTGATTTTACCACAGCTTGATGGAACCCACAATTAATACTCTTATGGAATTTGGTAACAGTATACTATATCTAGCTTTAAGGGCTTTCGTTTGTTTTTTTATTAGCATTTCTACTAACTAATTAATTTTTTTCTATAAATTTACACTTATATATGCAACTCTACTCATTTAATTCTCTAATATCAGATATATTACATGAAAAAAATGGTTATAAACTATAATCAACAGGAATCATATGATTTAGTTTAAAGTTGGAAGAGTTTGGTTAACAACCTAATAAATAAATTACCTGTAGAACTTCACTTATCTGGTTACCAATTTTATGGGTCTGGAACAAAACTTAGCAAACGTTTAGCAAGGGGTGATAAGGGGATAAATTTATTAGATTGTAGAGAGCACAACATTGTTTATTCACAATCGAATGATTTAAGTAACAGGCATCAAGCAGATAAAACATAAGCTGAGAAAGCTTGGCAACGAGTAATAAGTACAAACTATGGTTAACAAAAAAATGACGCCACAAAAAAAAAAAAAAAAAAAAAAGTAAAGGAATATTAATAAAACCTCAAACACATATTTATTAAAAGACAATCCAGAGAAATAACATTTTTTGAATGTTTAGATTGATAATAATAGCAACTCAACATTCAACAATTTTCCCACACGTTTTCCGATCAAATAAAATTAAACCTTAAAAAAACTGAAACGTAGTTTTATTTTTTCTGCTTTCACAAACACCTGCGCATGTGTTTGGTATTAATAACGATAGAATATGTTCATGCATGAAGAAGAAAGTGCAAAAGGATATGTTGACAATACAATATTCATTAGGTGTCTAAAGTGGTTAACATCTTCTAGATATCTGCAATGCACTTACAAATATAAATAAAAAGATTATAAGAAAACAATCCCAAAATTTTTGATATAAATGTAAGTATTTATCCTTCAATATTTATGATCGTGAGAAAAAAAAAAACAAAAAAAAAATCTACTACCACATATTTTACGATAGTTACATTAATGAAAAAATTCTATTCATCTGTAATGCAATGACATAGTCATGAGACGCCTAACAGAAAATATTTTCTAGTTACCTCTAAAAAGGAGTTAAAAGGATACTCCTAAGTACTTATGATCATGGCATGAAAAAAATCTAAAATTTTAGTATAAATAAAAGTTTTATAAGAAATTTTTAAAAACAAATAATCAGCAAGTATAAAGAGAAGGATGTCACTGCATTTACGAATTCGGACTTTGTCTGAATTATCACAAACACCATCACCACCACCACCACCCTCAATATATGGATTACGTACATTTTCGAGACCATCATCGCCTCAGCCACCATCGTCATTCTCATATTCAACATCATCATCATCAAGAGCATCCTCACCATCAACAAGAGCATCTTCACCATCATCAAGACCATCTTCACCATCATCATCATCAATGAAGGAATTAAAAAAAAATTATGGATGAGGTAGTTGATGCGAATATACATACATAAATTTAATACAATCAAACAAGAGTGGGAAAACTATAAAAAAAATCAAAAAATCTTAAAAACAAAAAATGAAATTAAAAAATAAGACCATTGATTTAATAAATAAATTAAAAAATAATCATGGTGATTCTTCACCGCTAAAATGTATATATACTAGGAAGTATCACATTACACACATTTCGCCTGTCAAAATTGTCTACAAAGTTGGAACAGGATAGACTGTCCGATTTGTAGGCAGCAAATTGAAACACGACACAAAATAAGAAAAAATGGGGATAGATTTTTTATACAAAATCTCCCCCATTTTAATTTTATTGATTTGACGTATTGACACATTTGAAATAAGAAAATTGTTGTAAAAAAAAATATGTATACATGAGGTTTATGTAACATTGATTGAATTTTTTTATATTTTTATTTTTAATAATACTACTACTACTACTCAACGTCATAAGACAGACTTTTGAAGACAAAAAGTATTGTTCAGCTTTATTCATTGACATTTCGCAAGCTTTTGATAAAATGTGGCATGACGGCTTGATGCACAAAATAAAGTTAAACTTGCCTGCAAACACTCACAAGCTTCTGGAAAGCTACTTATGCGGCCGGAAGTTTGTTATCAGAGAAGGCGATTTTATAAGCCCCTTACAGCCAATCGAGGCAGGAGTTCCTCAAGGTAGCATTCTAGGACCTACTTTAAATTTGATTTACGCCTCAGACATGCCAACGAGATCCGGAATCCACACTTCAACTTTTGCGGATGACACAGCATTCTGCAGCGTACATGAAAACCATCAAGTAGCTTCGCGAAATTTGCAGGAGTATATTTCAATATTAGAGATATGGTTAAAACGTTGGAAAATTAAAGTTAATGAACAAAAGTGTACTCACGTTACATTCATATTGCGTACACAAACATGTTCAGCTATCCAAATTAACAATTCACCTATTCCGCAGCCAAATGAAGTCAAGTACCTTGGTATTCATCTCGACCGTAGGTTAACGTGGAAGTCTCACATAGATGCGAAAGTTACTCAGTTAAAGTTAAAAGCAGCGCAGCTAAATTGGTTTATGGGCAGAAATTCGACATTGAAGCTGGATTGCAAACTTTTATTATACAACGCAATTCTAAAGCCTATATGGTGCTATGGAATTCAA
The DNA here is from genome assembly GCA_914767995.1 of Thecocarcelia acutangulata. Classification (NCBI taxonomy): domain Eukaryota; kingdom Metazoa; phylum Arthropoda; class Insecta; order Diptera; family Tachinidae; genus Thecocarcelia; species Thecocarcelia acutangulata. Next base: position 47,194,346 of record OU612098.1, on the reverse strand, counting down.
CTATGGGGCACCGCCTCCACTTCAAACATCGAAAAAATTCAAAGGCGACAAAACAAAATTCTACGAACAATTACTGCAGCTCCATGGTACGTAAAAAACTCACGAATTCATAAGGATCTCTGCGTTCCTCTTGTAAAAGACGAATTTTCAAAATACGGGACAAGGTATATCAGTAAATTGGAACTTCATCCAAATCGTCTTGCACGCAATATACTTAATTTCGAAGGCCACTCTCGGTTAAGAAGGAGGGACACCCTTGCCACCATCAGAACGTTAAATAGGTGATTTTATCGATATTGACCGTGCAAAATAAAACTTTTTTGTCTAGCATTGCCTGGACTTAATTAATTTTATGTATTTAGTATTAAGATTTGAATACTTATTGTTAGTTCACTTTGTGAAGATTCAATAAATAGTTGAATGAGAAAAAAAAAAATAAATACTAAATAAGGAAAAAAAATTAATGCTGTTTTATTATGTGCTGATTTAAAGAATTAATAGTTTCTGAAAATGTTCATAGTATATAAAAAGTTGAAATAAAATTATTACTTATAAACATATCGTTAGTGTAGATAGTGTTTTTATTTTATTTCGAATAATAATAGTAAAAGACGTTTGCAACTATTTAAAAAAATTTTCCAATATAGTGTCTGAAAAAGATAAACATAAGCTCGTAAATTCAATTTCAAACTATTGGAGAATAAATATGGAGAACTCTATAAAGATTGCTGTTGGTCAGATGAAAAAGCAACATCTGGACCAGAAACTTGCTCCTGTATCAATATCAGTAGAAAAAACTATGTTGGTAGAGGAAGAAGCAAAAGAACTAATGACATAGTATCAACATATGAGTATATAACCTTCCCAAATGTAAAAATTGTATTTTTCATGAATATATAAATAAACCAGGGAAAATTAAATTTGAATTGAAAAGTCTTATTTATTTATTTAACTTTATGTAAAGAAATCCTTATTCTTAACCATAAAACCAATAATTTATTATTTTTTTTTGCCTTTTTGGTTCTTGTATACAATGTCAATAAAAGTATTATGTATTGCAATTTAACTAAAAGAAAGTTCAAATATTGCAGATCCATTTGATGATTCACGTCCTTTAAAAATTATTATCCAACTTTTGTCATTCATTCTGGCCAAGTATGGATCTTCTCTGTTCAAATACTTCACAATTCTTTGTGGTAGATAAAACCATTTATTGTTGTCTAAATGGGCAATGACTTTTGATCCGTATTGCGTAACCTTCCACTCAAAACTTAAAATTTTGTATGGTTCGTTTAGGGGGATATCATCGATTTTAGTGTACTCAAACTTAATTCCTTGCGCAATGTTTATAATTTGTTGATACAACTAAAATAAACATAAACAATAAATTCCAATAAATAATATTATTACTATAATTTCTAATTACTCTTACCATTTTGAACTTTGAAGGTGTTAATTTAAGCAATAACTGAATGTAAGATTCTGATTGACCTTTTATAACTATTTTGAAATAGTGAAACATTTTATATAAACATTTAAGGAGAATAAAGGTTCAAGTCTTATTTTTTCTCTTAACATGTTCACTAAAAAAAACCAAACCAAATAGCAAAAACCACCTTTTACAATAGCGATAAACTAAACCAACTTGGAACTTCAACATTTAGTGGAAATTTTATATACGAGAACACATTAAATGATAATAAGGGTTCAAGTCTTATATTTCTCTTAAAATGATCATTAGAAACCACAAAAAACCATCATGGATGTATGTAGACACGCGTTTATATACATATTTATTTCATCATTATACACACAAACATATTTATAATAAAATTCAACCCCTTACAGTACACATACATACATACACACATAAACATATCCCGCCACAAACATACATATTTATAATAAAACACAATTCCTTACAGTACACATCCATACACACATAAATACGCGCTACAAACATATGTATTTATAATAAAACACAATTCCTTATAGTACATATACATACATATATACATAAACACACACAAACATATATATAATAAAATTCCACTCCTTACAGTACACATACATACGCACATAAACATACGCGCTTGTAAAAATAACTGGCAGAGCAGTAACAGCGAAATTTTATACACGAGCCAAAGGAATGAGGAAGCAGAGAAAATACACGTATGCGTCGGCAGAGAAAATTTATACACGATCCTTATGGATGAGGAAGCAGAGAAAATACACGTATGCGTCGGCAGAGAAAATTTATACACGATCCAAAGGGATGGGGAGGCAGAAAAATTCTGCCTCCCCATTTCCTCACTACCAGCATTCATCAGTGTCCATGAAGATTATAAATTAGCATCACTAAATTTGCAAGAACATATTCTTATATTGGAGAAATGGCTGAAACTTTGGAAAATCAAAATAAATGAACAATAATGTACCAATGTTATATTCACACTACGTAGAAAAACCTGTTCGGTTATTAAAATCAAGAACCATATTGTTCCGGAACATAGTGAAGTCAAATACTTTGGTATTCATCTCGACCGTAGGCTCACGTGGAAGTCTCACATTGACACTGAAGTCACTCAGATGAAATTAAAAGCGGTGGAACTAAATTGGCTCATCGGCAGAAATTCTACCTTGACGTTAGATTGCAAACTTTTGTTGTATAACGCAATCCTAAAGCTGATATGGAGCTATAGAATTCAACTCTGGGGTACCGCCTCTGCATCCAACATTGAGAAAATTCAAAAGCGCCAGAAAAAAAATTCTCTGTACAAATACTGCAGCTCCATGGTATGTTAAAAACTCTCGAATTCACAAAGATCTAGGTGTACCATTAGTGAAAGATTAATTTTCAAAATACGCGATAAAGTACATTAAGAGACTTGAGTCTCACCCGAATCCAACAAACTACACGCAAGAAGCAACTTTTCGTCTAGCAATGACTGGACCTAAGTAAATAAATTTTTTCAATATTAATTAATTTTTTTTTTCTATATTAATTAATTAATTGTTAATTTTGAGATTTGCACACTTATTGTTAGTTCCTTTAGAAGCTACAATAAATAATTGAATTGTTAAAAAAAATTATTTTCTTTCAATTGAAACCCTCTTTCCTTAAACTCAAACTCTTTTTGAAACTTTTCTTTTTCAAATTCAATTTGAAGTTTCAAAAATTCATACCTTTCACTTTGGATGACGGAAAGTTTACATAAAAAATTTTTTTGGAGCAGCCTTTTTCATTTTTTTTTTTTTTTGCAAATTATTGCCCATGATTATTTTTTTCGCTTTGCCGTAGTTTTTGGTACTGAAAATAATTGAGAAGTGACTTCAGGAACAACAATTAAATCTTCATTTTCAAATGTGTTTTGCGTGACTGGTGAAAGACAGCAATACACATGATCAAAGCCGGAAAAATCATTTTGTTCTACCACTGAATTGGTGCATCAAAGTTGTAGTTTACGGCAGTATCCAAAATGGTGAATGGGAACACTGATCTTCTTTCTCCGAACAAGCTATGAAGGTCATCATAAAATCTGCACATATTTTTTAGTTTTTCTGCAAAAAATGAGGATATTAACTATGTTGGCAGACAAACATGTTCTTACCTTGTACAGATGCAGCGTCGTTTTCGAGAAGCTTTCAAATATAAATTTTTTAGGTTCTTAACTTTCCAGCGGACCAGATCCCAAAATTAATCAGTCCCTGTCGCCTCTATAAGCTTTCGGTAATATATCTGGGCTGTGGGTTTCTGAAGTATTGTTACAAACAGACAAATATTTGGATTTATTATGAATTGGACAGAAACAAACCTTATTAACTTACCTCTAATTCTGGATATTCCTGTAAAAACTCCATCTTTTATACGAACTTTTTTTCGCGTTTTCTTTTCTTAATATTTTCCATTTGAAACCATGTTTATGTGCATTTATTTTATTAACAGAAAAAAATATGGCGCCAAATATGCCAGCTGTTTCATACTTGTAAATAAATGAACTTACTACGTTTACCAAATCTAGTATTGCTTTTGGGTTGTTTTGATCTGGTTGGTTGCTAATTTAGTAAATTAAAAATCTATGAATTTTGTTGTCAAGTTTTGTATTTACCAAGATTTACTATATCTACAATATGTACTAGCTTTACAATAGTACTTTAATACGAAGATTGAAAACCGCTATTACTAAAAAGAACAATGCATACAGCTTCAAACCACACCCATCTATCTTTTACGTGAAAAATATTAATTTATTTTATCATTACAGATTTGAAAATTTTCCTCTGATCGCTATATGTGTCAATAATTCGCAAAAAATGGCAGCAACATTTTTGAACTATGACAAAATTTAGCGATTCACCCACCTTTAAAAAACGATTAATTTTGCTATGTAATTGTTCAAAGAATATTTATATAATTATTAAACATTTTAAATGAAGCATTTATTAACTCCCAGCTCAAATCTAAAACAATTCTTTTGCAAATAGGCCACACGATATTATTAGTTATGCAAAAAATCTTTAATTCCATAAAAAAAATTTTCTTCGTAAATACTCTATGCCTTCTGCAACAGGAATTAAAATTCCTTTTTTGTTTTCCCCTTTTACATGCAGTATTATTAAATATGAAACACTCGCATCGAAAATTTATTAAATTTAGCTACAATTCTACCCATAGGGTCTATAAAATGGAAGTTTCGGCTAGCTCTTAATAGCTTACTTCCTTTCAGTTGGGATAATTTGAGTTGTTCTAAAGAGAATAGATATACCTCCATTGGAGTAGACATTTTTTGTATAAAAATTAATGGGTCCGTGTTCCGTTGAATCTGTTCAGACTTTTCGTGCTACTTCGTCTGCATATTTACAACGCCTCGAAACAATTTGGACAGTTTTATTAATTGGCGGTTTCTGTAAACACATGCATAATTGTATGTCATTTCCGATTTAACAATGCTACGCCTAACTGCTCTTGTCCGTTAAAACGTCCAATTGTGTTGCATTTTTATAAAACCTTACAACAAACTTGTACCTACGACAAGTGTATTTTTGGTAAAGGTAATAAGCGTAGTCTTTGCTAAATCCGCTGGACTTAATATTAATAGGGCAAACATTATTCAAGCTTTTTTAATTTTCTCGCACAATATCTTCAATATATTTAATAAACCACTTCCAAAATTGTTGGCAAACTTTTCAACTAAAAATAATTGTTGTCTTTTGGAAAATTTAAATTGCTACCATTGATTGGAAATCCCTTTTTAGTTTGAACGCGGGTTTTAGTAAAGTTTTTAGTAATAACATGTGCAGAAGCACATCCATTTTGCGAATTGCTGAAACTGTGTCAATTATGTAGCGCAATCAGCTTCTGTCACCCTTTGATATGTTAGAAATGTTGAAGAGGGCTGTAATGTGCTCCAAGAAAATTAGTAACTTGTTATCATAACGCTCGTTAAGTCTTTGCAAAGCCTTTGGATAATTTTCGTCTGTAAGTTGATAGGGTTCCACAACAGCAAGGGCTTGGCCAGTTAGACAACTCAATAAATAATTAAATTTATCGACTGGTGTGAGCAAAGAATTTTCATGTACCATATTATTAAACGTAGCTATAAATCGTTTATAATCTGCGTACTTTCCATCGAAGCTTGGCAATTTCAGTGAGGGCAATCGATTTTGACTGGGAATTCTAAACGAAATGTTAGTGAAACTGTGGTCCGTCGAAGCCGAATAATTATTTTTGTTCAAAATCGATAATATTTTTGCCTTGGCTGCAATATAAATTTCTTCCAGATCACCTCTAGCGGCATGTGAAGGACATAACTTTTCAATTTGCGCTTGAATGTGCCAAATCTGCTTAAAATAAGACTCCAAAATTTTCAACCTGCATTGTAAAATTGTTGAATCGGCTTTGTCACCATCTGCTTCGATCTTCTTTTGTATGCTGGAAATGTTGCGCTTTGTTGTAGCTCGTTGTTGCTTTAATGATGCCAATTCTGGAGCACTGGAAGTATTGGCTGTATCATCATTATTTGCCATGGTTTTAATTTTGACAAGTACTTCCCCACTTTAGAGTCTCTTCAGGAAATTATAAAACTTCTTAGAACAATAATGTTGTATCACAAATTTCCACGAACCACAATTTTTTTTTTTTTTTTTTTGTTAAGCGTTTTTATTTATTGAATCTTCAAAATGAACTAACAAAAGTATTCAAATCTTAATACTAAATATTAAAAAAAAAATAAAATAAAATGTGCTTTTTACTTACGTCCAGCCAACGCTAGACAAAAAGTTCTATTATGAGGGAGCAATATCGGTAGAATCACCTATTGAACGTTCTGATGGTGGCAACGCTATTCCTTCTTCTTAAGTATATTACGCGCAAGAGGGTTTGGATGAAGTTCCAGTTTACTGACATACCTTGTCGCGTACTTAGAAAATTCCTCTTTTACCAGCGGAACACTCAGATCTTTACGAATTCGTGAATTTTTTACGTACCATGGAGCCGCAGTAACCGTTCGAAGAACTTGGTTTTGTCGCCTTTGAATTTTTTCAATATTTGACGCTGAGGCGGTGTCCCATAATTGAATTCCGTAGCACCATATAGGTTTTAGAATTGCATTGTATAGTAGAAGTTTGCAATCCAACTTCAAAGTCGAGTTTCTGCCCATAAGTCAATTTAGTTGCGCTGCTTTTAGTTTCAACTGAGTGACTTTTGCTTCAATATGAGACTTCCACGTTAGCCTACGGTCCAGGTGAATACCAAGGTACTTGACTTCATTTTACTGCGGAATAGGTGTATTGTTAATTTGTATAGCCGAACATGTTTGCTTACGCAGTGTGAATGTAACGTGAGTACATTTTTGTTCATTAACCCTGATTTTCCAAAGCTTCAGCCATTTCTCTAATATTGAAATATATTCCTGTAAATTTCGTGAAGCTAATTGGTGGTTTTCATGAATGCTCAAAAACGCTGTGTCGTCTGCAAAAGTTGAAGTGTGGATTCCAGATGTCGTTGGCATGTCAGAGGCGTAAATCAAATATAAAGTAGGCCCAAGTATGCTACCTTGGGGAACTCCTGCCTCGATAAGTTGAGTTGGGCTTATAAAATCACCTTCTCTGATAACTAATTTCCGCCCATATAAGTAGCTTTCCAGAAGCTTGTGGGTATTTGCAGGCAAGTTCAACTTTATTTTGTGCATCAAGCCGTCGTGCCACACTTTATCGAAAGCTTGAGAAATGTCAATGAATAGAGCTGAACAATACTTCTTCTCCTCAAAGGTCTGTCTTATGACATTGACTAGTCTGTGTGTTTGTTCTATGGTGCTGTGTTTAGCCCGAAACCCAAATTGATGATCAGGGATGCATCCCACATTGTTCAATCTTGGACTCAACTTCGCCATTAACAATTTTGAAATTGTTGGTAGTAGACGTATTGGTCTGTACGATCCTACTTTAGTGGGATCCTCCCTTGGTTTGGGTATCATAGTAATCATGGACACCTTCCACTCTGTAGGATAATACTCGAGACGTAAAATAGCGTTAAAAATAAAAAGAATTCTTCTAGCTACACGAGGTAGCTGCTCAAGCATTTTGCCAGTAATTTGATCAATACCTGGAGCTTTCCTGGGGTTTATGTTACTGATACCTTGTTCTACATCTTGAAATGTGAATCGCAAAGACACAGGCGGTCTAACTACATATGGTGGTAATTCAGATGCATCATTTGTTATATCATTTGTAATAAAAACATTTCTCAAATGGTTAACATACACCATCCCCTTTTCTGAGTCACTTCTTGCCCAGTCGCAAGTTGAAGTTCGCAAAGGTGGCTTACCTATTACGGGTCTTTTCAGATCTTTTGTCGCTTTCCACAGAGAATAGTCAGATTGCGGAGTACCATCCAGGCTTTCCAAATATGTTTTAAGGGAAGATATTCTATGGACTTCAAGCAGATTTATTAACTGAGTTATGCATTCCCGTAGCCTAGTTTTAAGCTGGGGAGATCTGCGAAGTTGCCACTCTCTTCTGACTCTTCTTTTTTCTGACAGAAGTTGCTCAATTTCAGAACGAATAGGTTCTATTGGTTTCATTTCTGGATCTTATATGACTAGTGGTAGCATGCTGTACGGCCAGTTTGAGGTTTTCAGAAAAATCGTTAATTGACACATCAATATCCTCAGGCGTTCTCAAGGCGATATTTTCAATACAATGTGTACTCAAAAATTTTTTGTATTTTAGCCAATTAACTCTATTGACGGTCAACGGGGAGCCAATCTCTTGGGGAAACGAAACAGAGATTATAGTGGGAGAGTGATCTGATGAAAAATCTAATGAAGGCTCCACTTGCATCCACTCTAAAGGAAAATTTTTCGCAACTCCAAAATCTATAACATCAGGGATCTTTCGTCGGTCTGACGGCCAATAAGTGGGGTGTCCGCTTGAAACCACATCCAAGCCCATTTTGGAAACGGTGTCAAAAAGCACACGGCCTTTCGGGGTAATTAAACGTGATCCCCAAAAAGTGTGTTTAGCGTTATAGTCGCCAGCCGCTAAAAATCGAGGCCCAAGTGAATTGAAAAAATTTGTATATTGATTTTCTGTTATTGAAAACCGGGGTGGGGAATAAATCGATGAAATAACAGTTTTGTGATGAAAATGTTCAATACATATGTTTGTTGCTTGGAGATACTCCTCACAAGTCTCGTGTAGCATAATTTTAGTTTTTATCAAAATTGCTGAGCCTCCGCAAGATCTGCCACGGGGACCTTTAGTATCATACAGCGTGTAACCATTAATTTTGAAAAAACTGTTAGTTGTCAAATGGGTTTCAGCAATCATCATTATATCGATCTGCTTTTCCATAAGGAAGTGCTCAAGTTCATTTTTGTGTTGGCGAATGCTAGTTATAGAAACCGTAAATGTGTTTATGGATTGAACAAAAGTCTGCAGAGTTGCCTCAAGATTTTTAAAATTTTGATCGGAATTTTGGGGTATGGGCTCCTGATTCAAGTTTTGTATATCGGTTTTGACCACATTAGCATATGAAACTTGTTTGGGGTTTTGCATAATAATTTGGCTGGTTGATTGACCTATCTGGGGAAAATTGTTTGCAGAAATAATGTTTGACTGCTGGGGTTGCTTGAAGGTAATTGATGACGTATTTGTCATTGATTGTTTAAAATGAGTGTAAACAGGACAGCCCCTGTAATTTGCAGTGTGGTTACCTCCACAGTTACTGCATTTTTTAGCGCTCGAGTCAGTCTTTGGTTTTTTGCACTGTGAAGTGCCGTGTAGATCTCCACACACAACACAAACTGCGGGCAGTTTACAATAGGCCTTAGTATGGCCAAATTCCTGGCAGTTTAGGCATTGAACGGGACCTAAACGCTTATGAGGCTCCTCTACGGTAACTTTACGGTGCAAGAGAAATTTGAGGGTATAAATTGGGTGAGTTTCATTCCGTTTCAGGACAATATCTCTTGGTTCCAGTTGAAACCTTAAACATGGGTTGAGGGATCTTCTCACGGTTCCTGATGTTTACTACACTTTTGACTTTAAACCCTTTATCCTCCAAACCAATCTTAACCTCATCCGTGGCTACACATGGGTCAAAACCTTTTATAACGTCCTAATTCCTTTAGCACTTTTAAGCTGATAAGTTTTTTTTTTTTTTGAGCATTTTTATTTATTGAATCTTCAAAATGAACTAACAATAAGTATTCAAATCTTAATACTAAATTTAAAATTAAAAAATATGATTCTTATGTCCGGCCAATGCTAGACAAAAAGTTTTATTATGCGGGAGCTATTTCGGTAAAATCACCTATTGAGCAATCTGATGGTGGCAGCGGTATCCCTTTTTTTAAGCCGAGTGTGGCCACCAAAGTTAAGAATATTGCGCGCAAGAGGGTTTGGATGAAGTTCCAGTTTACTGACATACCTTGTCGCGTACTTAGAAAATTCCTCTTTTACCAGCGGAACACTAAGATCTTTACGAATTCGTGAATTTTTTACGTACCATGGAGCTGCAGTAATCATTCGAAGAATTTTGTTTTGTCGCCTTTGGATTTTTTCAATGTTTGACGCTGAGGCGGTGCCCCATAATTGAATTCCGTAGCACCATATGGGTTTCAGAATTGCGTTGTATAACAGAAGTTTGCAATCCAACTTCAATGTCGAGTTTCTGCCCATAAGCCAATTTAGTTGCGCAGCTTTTAGTTTCAACTGAGTGACTTTTGTTTCAATGTGAGACTTCCACGTTAGCCTACGGTCGAGGTGTATACCAAGGTATTTGACTTCACTGTGCTGCGGAATAGGTGTGTTGTTTATTTGGATAGGCGCACATGTTTGCTTACACAGAGTGAATGTGACATGAGTACATTTCTGTTCATTAACTTTGATTTTCCAAAGCTTTAGCCATTTCTCTAATATTGAAATATATTCCTCTAAATTTCGTGAAGCTAATTGGTGGTTTTCATGAACACTCAAAAACGCTGTGTCATCTGCAAAGGTAGAAGTGTGGACTCCGGATGTCGTTGGCATGTCAGAAGCGTAAATCAAATATAAAGTAGGCCCCAGTATGCTGCCTTGGGGAACTCCTGCCTTGATTGGCTGAGTTGGGCTTATAAAGTCGCCTTCTCTGATAACAAACTTCCGCCCATATAAGTAGCTTTCTAGAAGCTTGTGTGTATTTGCAGGCAAGTTTAGCTTTATTTTGTGCATCAAGCCGTCGTGCCACACTTTATCAAAAGCTTGAGAAATATCAATGAATAGAGCTGAGCAATACTTCTTCTCCTCAAAGGTCTGTCTTATGACGTTGACTAGTCTGTGCGTTTGTTCTATGGTACTATGTTTAGCCCGAAAACCAAATTGATGATCAGGGATACATCCCACGCTGTTCAATATTGGACTCAACTTCGCCATTAACAATTTTTCGAATAGTTTTGAAATTGTTGGTAAAAGACTTATTGGTCTATATTATTCTACCTTTGTCAGGTCCTTCCCTGGCTTGGGAATCATGGTAATCATTGAGACCTTCCACTCTGCAGGATAATACTCAAGGCGTAAAATAGCGTTAAAAATAAAAAGTAGAACTCTTCTAGCTACACGAGGTAACTGTTCAAGCATTTTACCAGTAATTTGATCAATGCCTGGAGCTTTCCTGGGGTTTATATTACCGATACCATTTTCGACATCTTGAAAATTAAGTCTCAAAGGCACAGGCGGTCTAGTAGCATATGACGGTAATTCCGCTGTATTATTCGTTGAATCATTTGTAATAAAAACGTTCCTCAAATGATCGACATACAACATCCCCTTTTCAGAATCGCTTCTTGCCCAGTTGCCAGTTGAAGTTCGCAAAGGTGGCTTACCTATTACGGGTCTTTTTAAACCTTTTGTCGCTTTCCACAAGGAATAATCAGATTGAGGAGTACCATCAAGGCTTTCCAGATATGTTTTAAGGGAAGCCATTCTGTGGATTTCGAGCAGATTTCTTAGCTGAGTTATACATTCCCGTAGCCTAGTCTTAAGCTGGGGAGATCTGCGAAGTTTCCACTCTCTTCTGACTCTTCTTTTTTCTGACAGTAGTTGCTCAATTTCAGACGAATAAGTTCTATTGTTCTCATTTCTGGATCTTATATGACTAGTGGTAGCATGCTGTACGGCCAGTTTGAGGTTTTCAGAAAAATCGTTAATTGACACATCAATATCCTCAGGCGTTCTCAAGGCGATATTTTCAGTACAACGTGTACTCAAAAATTTTTTGTACTTTAGCCAATTAACTCTATTGATGGTCAACGGGGAGTCAATATCTTGGGGGAACTAGACAGAGATTATAGTGGGTGAGTGATCTGATGACAAATCTAATGAAGGCTCCACTTGCATCCACTCTAAGGGAAAATTTTTCACAACTCAAAAATCTATAACGTCTGGGATCTTCCGTCGGTCTGACGGCCAATAAGTGGGGTGTCCGCTTGAAACCACATCTAAACCCATTTTGGAAATGGTGTCAAAAAGCACACGGCCTTCCGAGGTAGTTAAACGTGATCCCCAAAAAGTATGTTTAGCGTTATAGTCGCCAGCCGCTAGAAATCGAGGACCAAGTGATTTGAAAAAATGTGAATACTGATTTTCTGTTACTGAAAATCGTGGTGGTGAGTAAATCGAGGATATAACGATTTTATCATGAAAATAATCAAGGCATATATTTGTAGCTTGGAGATATTCCTCACGTGTCCCGTTCATTAGATAGTGCTTAATTCTGGTCTTTATCAAAATTGCCGAACCACCGCAAGATCTTCCACGGGGATCTTTTGTGTCATATAATGTGTAGCCATTAATTTTGAAATAACTATTGGTTGTCAAATGGGTTTCAGCAATCATCATTATATCGATCTGCTTTTCCATAAGGAAGTGCTCAAGTTCATTTTTATGTTGGCGAATGCCGTTTGCGTTCCAGAAACATATTTTTAACCAATTCATTTTGTTAAAATTGCCTGCAAAATAGTGGATTGCATTTTCAGCATTTCCTGCATCATGTTCGTCATGGAAACCGTAAATGTATTTATAGATTGAACAAGAGTCTGCAGAGTTGCCTCAAGATTGCTAAAGTTTTGGTCGGAATTTTGAGGCTTGGGCTCCTGATTCAACTTTGGTTTATCGGATTTTACCACATTCGCATAAGAAATTTGTTGGGGGTTTTGCACGTTTATATGGCTGGTTGGCTGGCGTACCTGGGGAAAATTGGTTGTAGAAATAGTGTTTGACTGCTGGGGTGGCATATTTAAAATCAATGGCCTATTTGTCATTGACTTCTTGAAGTGAGTGTAGACAGGGCAACCCCTGTAGTTTGCAGTATGGTTACCTCCACAGTTACTGCATTTTTTAACGCTCGCGTCAGTCTTAGATTTTTTGCACTGTGATGTACCGTGAAGTTCACCACACACAACGCAAACTGCGGGCAACTTACAATAGGCCTTAGTATGGCCAAATTCTTGGCAGTTTAGGCATTGAACGGGCCCTAAACGCTTATGAGGCTCCTCAACGGTAACCTTACGATGCAAAAGATATTTAAGGTTGTAAATTGGATGCACTTCATTCTTTTTAACACAACATCTCTTGGTTCCAATTCAACCCTAAACATGGGTTGAGGAATTTCTTCACGGTTTCTAATGTTTACTACATTTTTAATTTTAAAACAGTCTTCTAATCCGGTTTTGATATCATTCGTATCTACAAAAGGGTCAATCCCTTTTATAACGACCTGAATACCTTTGGCGCTTTTAAGCTGATATGTGTAAAACGATCTTTTCTCCTTCTCCAGAGCGTCAGACAATTTTCGGTATTCATTCTCGTGGTTGACCTGGATTTTGGTTTCATTGATGCTGCCGTGCTTAACCGATGTTACATTAAAACTGTCTTTGCCAATTGCCGTAATAAAATGTTTTACCAACTCACTAGAGGTAGGCTCTCGCAAATATATTGGTGGCGGCTTAAAGGTCTTTTTAGGTATTGCTGGTTCATCAGTCTGAAGGATAGCAAACCTATTACTATCCATTATCGTGGTGGTCTTATCATCTTTGGGTATTTTGGACTGAGATGACATTTGAGCGGATTTTGGGCTTCGCTGCCGTTTAACCACGGTTACATACCTGTCCATGCCTACTTGTGTTTTCGGCTTATCTGCAATAACTGAACTGTTAGATGATTTGTCAGCTGATAAGTGTAAAAAGATCTTTTCTCCTTTTCCAAAACGTCAGACAATTTTCGGTAATCATTTTCATGGTTTACCTGAATTTTTGTTTCATTGATGTTTCCGCGCTTAACTGATGTCACGTTGAAATTGTCCTTACCGATAACCGTAATAAGTTGTTTTACCAGCTCATTAGAAGTAGGTTCTCTCAAATATATTGGTGGCGGTTTAAATGTTTTTCTTGCTGTATTTGGCTCATCAGTCTGGAGGAGAACCACAATTTGAATGACAAATTAATAAAAGCTTTTTCTCGAAGTTGCACTTAGAAGCAGTTCTGGTAATGAAATAAGGTGATATAAATATGGAAAATGAAAATTTCCGATATCGGTCCATATATACCCCAGATATACCCTGAACCGGGGTTTTCATGAAAATGTCCCGTAAGTAAACTTAAACAACTTTTTTTGCTTAAAAGCTGTTCTGATAATGAAATCAGGTTATATAAATATGGAAAAAGAAAATTTTCGATATCGGTCCATATATACCCGAGATATAGCCTAGAACGGGGTTTTCATGAAAACTTAAAAAACTTTTTTTCCCGCAAAAGCAGTTCCGGTAATAAAGTAAGGTTATATAAGTATGGAAAATGAAAATTTCCGATATCGGTCGATATATACCCGAGATATAGCCTGATTCAATTTTTCCAGTAACATTTTTTTTTTTTTTTTTTTTTTTTTTGCTGAAAAGCAATTCCCATTATAAAAGAAGGTTACTAAAATACACAAAATGTAAGATTTCGATATCGGTTCGTATGTAACCGAACATATTTAATTCACATTTTTAATATACTCTACATATGCGTGACTATCGTGAAGGGTATTTTAGATTCGGCCCAGCCGAATATACCACACTCTTACTTGTGTTTTCTTGATTTGGACCACGAAATTAATTTATGACCAAATGTGGTCCGTTATAAAGAACAACAAATATATTAACATTAATATTACATTTTGTAAGCGAATATTTAATAAAATAAATGTAGATAGAATTTATAAAAACAACAATGTATGGAAGTACATGCATAAGTAACTGCATGTACAACATCAACAATATGATCAGTACTGTTTTAATTTAAACATAAAAAAGAGATTTATGCTAGTGACGGTACATTAATTGAAGATGGTACGGTGATAAAAGTGATGTCCTCCAACAGTTTTAATATTCCGTTTGGTTGATCATAATTGGGGCTTGGCTTACATCCTTTGTGTAATGATCAACACGCAGTTCATACTATTACATTTTAGTTCAGGGAGTCTATCATAATATTTATGCTAGGAGATTTGGTTGATTGATTGGTTAAAAATATGTTTCTGGAACGGAAACGGCATTAGCCAACACAAAAATGAACTTGAGCACTTCCTTATGAAAAAACAGATCGATAAAATGATGATTGCTGAAACCCATTTGACAACCAACAGTTATTTCAAAGTTAATGGCTACACACTGTATGACACAAAAGATCCCCGTGGAAGATCTTGCGGCGGTCCGGCAATTTTGATAAAGACCAGAATTAAGCACTATCTAATGAACGAGGCACGTGAGGAATATCTCCAAGTTACAACTTAATTCATTGCATTAATTATCTTCATGAAGAAATTATTATATCCTCGATTTACTCACCACCACGATTTTCAATAACAGAAAAGCAATATTCAAATTTTTTCAAATCACTTGGGCCTCACTTTTTAGCGGCTGGCGACTATAACGCGAAACACACTTTTTGGGGATGACGTTTAATTACCTCGAAAGGCCGTGTGCTTTTTGACACCGTTTCCAAAATGGGCTTAGATGTGGTTTCAAGCGAACACCCCACCTATTGGCCGTCAGACCGACGAAAGATCCCTGATGTTATAGATTTTGGAGTTGCGAAAAATTTTCCTTTAGAGTGGATGCAAGTGGAGCTTCCATTAGATTTGTCATCAGATCACTCTCCTACTATAATCTCTCTTTCGTTCCCCCAAGAGATTGGCTCACCGTTGACTGTCAATAGAGTTAATTGGTTAAAATACAAAAAATTTTTGAGCACACATTGCACTGAAAATATCGCCTTGAGAACGCCTGATATGTCAATTAACGATTTTTCTGAAAACCTCAAACTGGCCGTACAGCATGCAACCACTAGTCATATAAGATCCAGAAATGAAACCAATAGAACTTATTCGTCTGAAATTGAGCAACTTCTGTCAGAAAAAAGAAGAGTCAGAAGAGAGTGGCAACTTCGCAGATCTCCCCAGCTTAAAACTAGGCTACGGGAATGCATAACTCAGTTAAGAAATCTGCTCGAAGTCCATAGAATATCTTCCCTTAAAACATATTTGGAAAGCCTGGATGGTACTCCGCAATCTGACTATTCTCTGTGGAAAGCGACAAAAGGTCTGAAAAGACCCGTAACAGGTAAGCCACCTTTGCGAACTTCAACTGGCGACTGGCCAAGAAGCGACTCTGAAAAGGGGATGTTGTATGTCGATCATTTCAGAAACGTTTTTATTACAAATGATTCAGCAAATATTACAGCGGAATTACCACCATATGTTGTTAGACCCCCTGTGTCTTTGAGACTTAATTTTCAAGATGTCGAAAACGTTATCGCTAATACAAACCCAAGAAAAGCTCCAGGCATTGATCAAATTACTGGTAAAATGCTTGAGCAGCTACCTCGTGTAGCTAGAAGAATTCTTCTGTTTATTTTTAACGCTATTTTACGTCTCGAGTATTATCCTGCAGAGTGGAAGGTGTCCATGATTACTATGATACCCAAACCAGGGAAGGATCCCACTAAAGTAGGATCGTACAGACCAATACGTCTACTACCAACAATTTCAAAATTGTTAATGGCGAAGTTGAGTCCAAGATTGAACAATGTGGGGTGCATCCCTGATCATCAATTTGGTTTTCGGGCTAAACATGGCATCATAGAACAAACGCACAGACTAGTCAATGTCATAAGACAGACCTTTGAGGAGAAGAAGTATTGCTCAGCTCTATTCATTGACATTTCTTAAGCTTTCGATAAAGTGTGGCACGACGGGTTGATGCAAAAATAAAGTTAAACTTGCCTGTAAATACTCACAAGCTTCTGGAAAGCTACTTATATGGGCGGAAATTAGTTATCAGAGAAGGCGATTTTATAGTTATCAGAGAAGGCGATTTATAGCCAATCGAGGCAGGTGTTCCCCAAGGCAGCATACTGGGGCCTACTTTATACTTGACTTAAGCCTCTGACACGCCAACGACATCCGGAATCCACACTTCAACATTTGCAGATAACACAGCGTTTTTGAGCGTTCATGAAAACCACCAACTAGCTTCACGAAATTTACAGGAATACATTTCAATATTAGAGAAATGGAAAAAAAAACTTTGGAAAATCAAAGTTAATGAACAACAAGTAAGAGTGTAGTAAATTCAGCTGGACTGAATCTAAAATACTCTTCACAATAGTCACGTAGTATATGTATAGTACATATTTCAAATTTGAACTAAATATGATGTTTTAATTTATAATAATGATAGTTCATTAAAATTTTTGATATGAACTAATAATTTCCATAATATGGTAATAAGAAACATTAACGTTATGGAATGATTATTTCAATATTGAATAATATTAATTAAAAGTAACTTCATTTTTATCATTAAAAAAAATTAAACTAATTGCTTATAAAACGATATTGAAAGTTATACTTGACGTATGCATGTCTAAATGCATTTGCCGTTGCTTATACTCAGCAATTCAATAGACTTTTACCAATACTTTCTAAAAACTCAGAAGTTTTTGGAAATATCCTTATTTCTTCTTACGCGACATTTTCATGAAAACCGCGGTTTAGGCTATATCTCGGGATTATATGGACCGATATCGGAAATTTTCATTTTCCATATTTATATAACCTTATTTCATTACCAGAACTGCTTCTAAGCAACAAAAAGTTTTTTAAGTTCGCTGACGCGGCATTTTCATGAAAAACCCGGTTCAGGGTATATCTGGGGTATATATGGACCGATATCGGAAATTTTCATTTTCGATATTTATATAACATGATTTCATTACCAAAACAGCTTTTAAGCAAAAAAAGTTGTTTAAGTTTGCTTACGCGACATTTTCATGAAAACCCCGGATATATATGAACCGATATCGGGCATTTTCATTTTCCATATTTATCTAACACTTTGTATTTACGCTTGTGATAATAAGAAGTGATACTTATGTGCAAGTGTGACTGTTTGCATGTAAAGTGTTATAAAAATATCGGTAACAGATTTGGCATGCCATAAAACATCATTACTTTTACAAATTTTTTAAAACGATAAGATACCTCTATTAAACATTTTATACATCACAAATTTTGTAAACATTTACTTACAATTGTTGTTACTAATTGTATTCTCATCAGTGGAAATTGTAATTCTTTTATCATATGCTTGTATACATTTTACTTGTTGTAGAACGATTTAAATTATTAATATTTAGTCACATTACCTTAGACAAAATAAGTCAATGTGAAAATAAAATTATTAAAGCCTATATGTAAAGGGTGTTTTTTTAAGCCCGATAGAACTTGAAATTGTAAAAAATAACACAAAAAATTAAATTGTAATCAAAATTTTTTTTTATTCGAAAGATCAATACGTGACATTAACATTTGAAAATGATTTCGGGCATATGGGCACCGCGGCTGTTCTTGACGAAGCGCATTCTGGACGTCCAATTTTGGGCCACTTTTTCGAGCACTGCTGGCCGTATGTCACGAACAACACGAACAATGCTGGCCTCCAAGGCGTCAATTGTTGCTGGTTTATCAGCATAAACCAGTGACTTCACGTAGCCCCACAGGAAATAATCGAGAGGTGTCAAATCGCACGACCTTGGAGGCCAATTGACAGGTCCATTTCTCGAAATCAACTTATCGCCAAATTTTGATTTCAGTAAGTCGATGGTTGCGTTCGCCGTATGGCACGTAGCGCCATCCTGTTGAAACCACATCTCCTCCGGATCAATGTCATCCATATTTTCAAACAAAAAATCATTGATCATGGTGCGGTAACGATCTCCATTGACCGTAACGCGAGCTCCGGCCTCATTTTTGAAGAAATAAGGTCCGATGATGCCACCAGCATGAAAACCGCACCAAACAGTGCATTTTTCTGGATGTAATGGAGTCTGTAGGGTCTCTTGTGGATTGGTCTCACTCCATATGCGGCAATTTTGCTTATTAACAAACCCGTTAAGCCAAAAATGCGCCTCATCGCTGAACACAATTTTGCAATAAAACAACGGCGCGAATCGACGACTGATTTTCAAAGTAAATTTGGATAATTTCGTAGCGTTGTTCAAGCGTGAGTCTATTCGTGATGATTTGTCAGAGTATACTGAAACAAATAAAAAAAATGTTTCATCAAAATTTAATTTTTTGTGTTACTTTTTACAATTTAAAGTTCTATCTAGCTTAAAAAAACACCCTATACCTTCAGTTTAATTGAAAGATTTTTGAATAATAAAATAAAAAAAGTTGCTGCGTGCTCGCAATAATTTCTTTTAATTGCTATTTTTGGTTGCTATTTAAAATGGCTGATGCAAGGCTTTTGGTTACGAAGTTGAATCAGGACAACTATGAGTTGTGGAAATACAAAATGCAGTTACTGTTGAAGAAGGAAAAGGTTTGGGAAATCATTGAAGGTGAAATTCCTGCAAATCCTGATGCGAAGTGGAAAGAAAGAGATACTGAGGCATCTATTTTGATTGGGTTGGCTGTAGAAGAGTCGGAAGTTTTCCGAATAGCAGAATGTAAGACTGCTAAGGATGCTTGGGGCGTTCTAAAAGCATATCATCAGAAGTCAACTTTAAGTAATAAGGTAAAGTTGATGAGAACAATTTGTGAATTGAAGTTGTATCCATGTGGCGATATGGATAAGCATATAAATGCAATGAAATTGCTATTTTCAAAGCTGCAATCTCTGGGGGAGAAGATGTCTGAATCTTGGATGGTGTCGATGTTATTGAATAGTCTACCGAATACGTATGACACTTTGGTTACGGCTCTTGAGGTGAGAGATGAGAAGAATCTTACTATAACTTTGGTCGAAAATAAATTGCTTGAAGAGGGTGAAAAGCACAAGAAGAAACAATCATGTGATGATACTGTTTTGAAAACAGTTAATAAGTTTAAATCTAATGGTAAAGATTTCAAGAAGATACATAGTTTGCCATTACTGCCGTGGAGTTGGTCATATACGAAAAGACTGTTGGAAGCTGAAAAATACAAAGTTTTCAAATAAACAAAACGCTAAAGATGTGGATTCTAATGGTAGTTGTGCAAATTTTTGTTTTGTTGTAAATGCTGGTGCTGGTATGTGGATGGTTGACTCTGGAGCTACTTGTCACATTAGCAGTAATAAAGAAGATTTTATAAATTTAGATACAACCTGGTGTGAAAAGGTGACGGTGGCAGATGGTAATGCTCTTTATTCTGCTGGTAAGGGTTTCTGCAAAATAAAGTTGGTGAATGGAAAAGGTGTTCAAACAATGGTAATGCTGAAAGATGTGTTGTACATTCCGTCTTTTAGAGGAAATCTTCTATCTGTGAAAAAATTGGTGTCTATTGGTTTCAAAGTTTTGTTTCATAGTTCTAATTGTAAAATTTTTTATGTTACCGGTACTGAGATTGGTGTTGCAAAATGTGTTGATAATTTATATCAACTTGATGCCAGAGTAAGTGAAGAAGCAATGGTTGATGTTTGTACTCTAGATCGATGTCAACATTTCTATCACAAAATGTTTGGTCACAGAGACATCAATGCGGTTAAAGATATGCAGCATGGTAAGCTTAATAATGATTTCCAAATTGTTGATTGTAGAGTTCGTAAGACATGTGATGTATGTGCAAAATGTAAACTGAATAGAAAATCGTTTCCTAAGAAGTCAGAGACCAAAAGTGGGGAAGTTTTGGAATTGGTTCATTCGGATGTTTGTGGTCCAATGCAAACTATTATCCCTGGTGGAAAGAGATATTTTCTGACTTTGATTGATGATTACAGTCGTTATACTGTAGTATATTTGCTTAATGATAAATCTGAGGTTTTTGAAAAAATAAAAATATACGTTGGAATGGTGAAGAATAAATTTGGAAAGTGTCCTAAGACCATAAGATCAGATAATGGGTCTGAGTATAAATCAAGAAAAATGTTAGATTTTCTTCAAAATTACGGTATTAAATCTCAGTTTACTGTTCCATACTGTCCGCAACAAAATGGAGTGGCTGAGCGAAAGAACAGATATCTTGTTGAGATGTCTCGTTGCCTTCTTGCGGATGCAAATTTATCTAATACTTATTGGGGTGAAGCAGTCATGTGCTCGAATTATTTGCAAAATAGGTTAGTTACTACTTCTTTGACATGTACTCCATTTGAAAGGTGGGAAGGTAGAAAACCTGATATTGGTGATTTTGAAATATTTGGTTCTAAGGCCTATGTATACATACCTAAGTTAAAGAGGAGAAAGTTTGATGATAAGTGTGAATTGTTAATTTTCATGGGCTATGATGAACAGTCAAAAGGCTTACGATTCGTTAATACGGGCAACAATAAAGTATTTATCAGTAGAGACTATAAATTTGTGCGAGAGAGCGCTGAGTTGAAGACGGCTAATGACTCAAATTCATCAAAGAGCGATAGTCACTTAGAAATCAGTTTTTCATCTAGTCGTAACAATGGTGTTTGTGACAGCAATGCTCTCGATATTTCTGACGATGATTCTTTCTGTAGTGTTGGTGCTGATCTTGAATATTCTGATGATGATGGCAGTGTAGTTGAACAGCATGTTTTAAGAAGATCTTCAAGGGAAAACAAAGGTGTTCTACCTGCTAAATATTCTAATTTGGTGCAGTCCAGAAATATTGTTGAACCAAAAACTTTTAAACAAGTTGTTATGTCAAATGAAGCAAATCAGTGGAAATCTGCTATGCAGGAGGAGATGAATTCCCTTAAAGAGAATCAAGTTTGGGATTTGGTTCATGCACCGTCTGATGCGAACATTATTGGCTGCAAATGGACATACAAGGTGAAGAACGGAGTTGGTGGCAAAGTTCAAAGGTTCAAAGCTCGTTTGGTTGCGCAGGGTTTCAATCAGAAATATGAGAATGATTATGACGAGGTGTTTGCACCGGTTGTACGCCAACCAACTTTTCGCATTCTGTTGTCTGTTGCTGCTGCCAAAAAAATGTACACATGGATTTTAAATGTGCATTTTTAAACGGGTGTCTGAAAGAATCGGTTTACATGAAACAACCACCTGGTTTCGTTGAAGGTGATGGGAGTTTAGTACGTAAGCATAAGAAGAGCATTTACGGTCTTAAGCAATCTGCGAATGTTTGGAACAAAGCTCTTGGTGATGCTTTGGTGGGTGGTAATTTCATTCAAAGCAAAGCTGATCCATGTCTGTACAGTAAAGTCATCAATGGGGAAGATGTTTACGTACTTATTTATGTTGATGATTTGCTTGTTGCTACTAAAAATAATATTCATATACAACATGTTTATGATATGTTAAATAAGAAATTTCAAGTAAATAATCTTGGTGCAATTTCCCAATATCTAGGAATGGAGATTATTAGAACTGACAATTTTAATTACAAGATACGACAAAAACAATATATTGATAAGATGAAATTTGGTTTACAAGATGCAAAGTTTTCAAAGTATCCCCTTGACCCGTCTTATGGAAAGAATAATTCAGAGCTGTTATTGAAAAATGATGATTATCAGAGCCTACTTGGCTCACTGTTGTACATATCTGTTAATACACGTCCTGATATATCCGCAAGCGTTTCAATATTGGCAAGAAAGACAAGTAATCCAACATATGAAGATTGGAATGAGCTAAAACGTGTAGCTAAATATCTGAAAGGAACTTCTGAAATGTATTTAAATTTAAACGGTTGTTCTGTTAATCAAAACCAGTTAGTTGGTTATGCAGATGCGAACTGGGCGGAGTGCAGAATCGACCGTAAGTCAAACTCCGGTTATGTGTTTATGTTGAACGGGAGTGTAATTAGCTGGGCTGGTAAAAAGCAGAGTTGTGAATCCCTATCTACAACAGAGGCAGAATTCATTGCCTTGTCGAA
The DNA here is from genome assembly GCA_914767995.1 of Thecocarcelia acutangulata. Classification (NCBI taxonomy): domain Eukaryota; kingdom Metazoa; phylum Arthropoda; class Insecta; order Diptera; family Tachinidae; genus Thecocarcelia; species Thecocarcelia acutangulata. The sequence goes on along the minus strand of OU612098.1, from coordinate 47,171,483 downwards.
AGCTGCGAAAGAAGCTGTTTGGATTAGAAATGTTCTGGCAGACTTGGGGTGTCAACAGAACCAGGCTACAATAGTGTATGAAGATAATAGGAGCTGCCTAAAATTAATCAAAAACAAGTAAGAGTGTAGTATATTCGGCTGGGCCGAATCTAAAATACCCTTCACGATAGTCACGAATATGTATAGTATATTAAAAATGTGACCTAAATATGCTCGGTTATATATGAACCGATATCGGAATTTTCTATTTTCTGGATTTTTGTAACCTTCTTTTATAACAAAAATAGCTTTTCAGCAAAAAAAAATTTTTTAATGGACAAATCGGTTCAGGCTATATCTCGGGTATATATGGACCGATATCGAAAATTTTAATTTTCCATATTTATATAACCTTATATCATTATCAGAACTGCTTTTGAGCACAACAAATTGTTTAAGTTCGCTTACGCGATATTTTCATGAAAAACCCAATTTAGGCTATATCTCGGGTATATATGGCCCGATATCAGAAATTTTAATTTTCTCTATTTTCGTAACCTTTTTTTATAACAAGAACTGCTTTTCAGCAAAAAAAAAATGTTATTGGAAAAATCGGTTCAGGCTATATCTCGAGTATATATGGACCGATATCGGATATTTTCTTTTTCCATATTTATATAACCTTATTTCATTACCAGAACTGCTTTTGATCACAAAAAAGTTGTTTACTCGGCATTTTCATCAAAAAACCTGTTAGGCTATATATCGGGTATATATGAACTGATATCGGAAATTTTAATTTTCCACATTTATATAACCTTATTTTATTACCAGAACTGCTTTAAGGTGAAAAAAGTGGTTTAAGTTCGCTTACGCGACATTTTCATGAAAACCCCGTTCCAGGCTATATCTGCGGTATATATGGACCGATATCGAAAATTTTTATTTTTCATATTTATATGACCCTATTTCATTACCAGAACTGCTTTTGAGAACAAAAAACTTGTTTAAGTTCGCTTACGCGACATTTTCATGAAAAACCCGATTTGGGCTATATCTCGGGTATATATGGACCGATATCGAAAATTTTCATTTTTCATATTTATATGACCCTATTTCATTACCAGAACTGCTTTTGAGCACAAAAAAGTTGTTTAAGTTCGCCTACGAGACATTTTCATGAAAAACGCGATTTGGGCTATATCTCGGGTATGTATGGACCGACATCGAAAATTTTCATTTTTCATATTTATACGACCCTATTTCATTACCAGAACTGCTTTTGAGCACAAAAAAGTTGTTTAAGTTCGCTTACGAGACATTTTCATGAAAAACCCGATTTGGGCTATATCTCGGATATATATGGACCGATATTGGAAATTTTCATTTTTCATATTTATGTAACCTAATTTCATTACCAGAACTGCTTTTGAGCACAAAAAAGTTGTTTAAGTTCGTTTACGCGGCATTTTCATGAAAACCCCGGTCTAGGCTATATCTCTGGTATATATGGACCGATATCGGAACTTTTCATTTTCCATATTTATGTAACCTAATTTCATTACCAGAACTGCTTTTGAGCACAAAAAAGTTGTTTAAGTTCGCTTACGCGGCATTTTCATGAAAACCCCGGTCTAGGCTATATCTCGGGTATATATGGCCCGATACCGAAAATTTTTATTTTTCATATTTATATGACCCTATTTCATTACCAGAACTGCTTTTGAGAAAAAACAAGTAAGAGTGTAGTATATTCGGCCGGGCCGAATCTAAAATACCCTTCACGATAGTCACGAATATGTATAGTATATTAAAAATGTGACCTAAATATGCTCGGTTATAAATGAACCGATATCGGAATTTTCTATTTTCTGTATTTTAGTAACCTTCTTTTATAACGAGAATTGCTTTTCAGCAAAAAAAAAAAAAAAATTTTTTTAATGGAAAAATCGGTTTAGGCTATATCTCGGCTATATATGGCCCGATATCGAAAATTTTAATTTTCCATATTTATATAACCTTATATCATTACCAGAACTGCTTTTGAGCACAACAAATTGTTTAAGTTCGCTTACGCGATATTTTCATGAAAAACCCGATTTAGGCTATATCTCGGGTATATATGGACCGATATCAGAAATTTTAATTTTCTCTATTTTCGTAACCTTCTTTCATAACAAGAACTGCTTTTCAGCAAAAAAAAAATGTTATTGGAAAAATCGGTCAGGCTATATCTCGAGTATATATGGACCGATATCGGATATTTTCTTTTCCCATATTTATATGACCCTATTTCATTACCAGAAATGTTTTTAAGCAAAAAAGATGTTTAAGTTCACTTACGCGACATTTTCATTAAAACCGCAGTTTAGGCTATATCTCGGGTATATATGGACCGATATCGGAAATTTTCATTTTCCATACCTATATAACCTTATTTTGCTATTAGAACTGCTTTTAAGCAAAAAAAGTTGTTTTAGTTCGCTTACGCCGCGTATTCATGAAAAACCCGGTTTAGGCTATATCTCGGGTATATATGGACCGATATCGAAAACTTTCATTTTCCATATTTATATCACCTTATTTTATTACCAGAACTGCTTTAAGGCGAAAAAATTGTTTAAGTTCGCTTACGCGGCATTTTCATGAAAAACACGGTTTGGGCTATATCTCGGGTATATATGGACCGATATCGGAAATTTTCATTTTTCATATTTATGTAACCTAATTTCATTACCAGAACTGCTTTTGAGCACAAAAAAGTTGTTTAAGTTCGCTTACGCGGCATTTTCATGAAAATCCCGGTCTAGGCTATATCTCGGGTATATATGGACCGATATCGAAAATTTTCATTTTTCATATTTATATGACCCTATTCCATTACCAGAACTGCTTTTGAGCACAAAAAAGTTGTTTAAGTTCGCTTACGCGACATTTTCATGAAAAACCTGATTTGGGCTATATCTCGGGTACATATGGACCGATATCGGAAATTTTCATTTTCCATATTTATGTAACCGAATTTCATTACCAGAACTGCTTTTGAGCACAAAAAAGTTGTTTAAGTTCGCTTACGCGGCATTTTCATGAAAACCCCGGTCTAGGCTATATCTCGGGTATATATGGACCGATAACGAAAATTTTCATTTTTCATATTTATATGACCCTATTCCATTACCAGAACTGGTTTGAGCACAAAAAAGTTGTTTAAGTTCGCTTACGCGACATTTTCATGAAAAACCCGATTTGGGCTATATCTCGGGTACATATGGACCGATATCGGAAATTTTCATTTTTCATATTTATATGACCCTATTTCATTACCAGAACTGCTTTTGAGCACAAAAAAGTTGTTTAAGTTCGCTTACGCGGCATTTTCATGAAAACCCCGGTCTAGGCTATATCTCGGGTATATATGGACCGATAACGAAAATTTTCATTTTTCATATTTATATGACCCTATTCCATTACCAGAACTGGTTTGAGCACAAAAAAGTTGTTTAAGTTCGCTTACGCGGCATTTTCATGAAAATCCCGGTCTAGGCTATATCTCGGGTATATATGGACCGATATCGGAAATTTTCATTTTCCATATTTATGTAACCTAATTTCATTATGAGAACTGCTTTGAGCACAAAAAAGTTGTTTAAGTTCGCTTGCGCGACATTTTTATGAAAAACCCGATTTGGGCTATATCTCGGGTATATATGGACCGATATCGAAAATTTTCATTTTTCATATTTATATGACCCTATTTCATTACCAGAACTGATTTTGAGAACAAAAAAGTTGTTTAAGTTCGCTTACGCGACATTTTCATGAAAAACCCGATTTGGGCTATATCTCGGGTATATATGGACCGACATGGAAAATTTTCATTTCTCATATTTATATGACCCTATTTCTTTACCAGAACTGCTTTTGAGCACAAAAAAGTTGTTTAAGTTCGCTTACGCGACATTTTCATGAAAAACCCGGTTTGGGCTATATCTCGGGTATATATGGACCGATATCGGAAATTCTCATTTTCCATATTTATGTAACCTAATTTTATTACCAGAACTGCTTTTTAGCAAAAAAAAGTTATTTAGCTTCGCCTATGCGACATTTTCATTAAAATCCGATTTGGGCTATATCTCGGGTATATATGGACCGATATCTGAAAAAAAAATTTTTTGTCTTTTAGTCACCATGCTTAATAAGTGTGTGAAGTTTGAAGCAAAACGAACAACTTTTGTTTTCAAAAATTTTCATACAAAACTGCAAAAAAAAATGGCTTTTTTCGGAATTTTGAATATATCTCAGCTATACGTAGACCGATATTACTGAATTTCAATAGCAAACCCATGAATCGATGGGGTAAAAGAATGGTGAAAGAAAAAAGTTTCTAAGTCTAATGGTTTTCTCAGAAACGGTATTTCAACAGCGGACAGACGGACATCGCTTAATCGACTTTTCCATTAATTCTGATTCAGAATATATATACTTTATAGGGTCGCAAAAAAAAACTGTAGAAATTACAAACGGAATCACAAACTTATATATACCCTTTACATTTTTGTGAAGGGTATAAAAATTATTAGAGTATATATACTTTTATACTCCAACCATAAAGGTGTATTTTAATTATCCAATAACTTCATTGGGCCAAAGTTGTACTTTTAAAAATGCAAATAATAAATATATTAATCCGTCCACTAACTAAATTGATAAATTAAGTTGTTTATGTTTTGCTCATATTTTTATTTTCTTCTGTAGCAGTAAATGGTAGTCGAAATATTATTTATTTTGTAGACGTCATACAATAAGCTTAGGTATTTGTAAACATAACGCTTTCAAAATATTTGCAATATTCAGCCATGTTCTGAGAAACGCACGATCTGAAACCGCAAAGCGTTCTGAAGAACGCTTAACTCAATTTTAGTTGTTCTAAGGATCGCCCATTTTGCTGGCGCTTCGGAGTTAAAAAAAAAAGTGTGTGGTAGTTATATAAAACGAAAAAAAATTTGATAACAAATAGAAAAATTTTTTGATTTGGTATTTTAATTAAAAATACGTAAAATTCTTTAAACTTTTTCTTGAAATAAAAAAACATACTAAATTTCAATTGTGCATAATTTTATTGCCTTTTACAAGTTCAGTTTTAGTAAATTCTATCAGTTCACTTCAATATACACATGCGAGTTGAAGTCCCTAATTTTAAGCGATTTGCGTTTTCCAGAACAGCTACTTGGCGATTTCAAATCGAAAAATTATATTTCTTGCATTATACGTTTGCCAAAACACCTATTTGGCGTTTCATATCGAAAACGCTAAACTTAAGCGATTTGCGTTTCTCAGAACATGCCTGATTACGTTATTTTCGATTAAACATGTCAGCTTACGAGCCAAATTCAAGTCATTTGCGGGAGGGTTTAATTTTCTGTTTTAGTATGAGGAAATTGGATGCATGTGGAGCCTTTATTAGATTTGTCCTCCAACCACTCACCTACTATTCTCTCTATATGTTTCCCCCAGGAGATTGGATCCCCATTTAACGACATAGGTGTATTCCAGTCTAAAGTGAATTGGCTAATATATATAAAATATTTAACTACTCATTGTACGGAAAATATATCTTTGAGAACTCCAGAGGATATTGATGAGTCAATTAATGATTTTTCCCAAAATATTACAAAAGCCGTACAACATGCTACCACTACAAATTTTACAAATATCAATAGCAGAACTTGTTGTTCTGAAATCTAACACCTTGTCTCAGAAAAAAAGAAGAATCAGAAGAGAATGGCAACTTCGCAGGTCACCCCAGCTTAAAGCTAGCCTTAAATTTGCTTGAAGTCCAAAGAATGGCTTCCCTCACAACTTATTTGGAAAGCCTCGATGGTAGTCCTCAATCCGATTATTCTTTGTGGAAAGCAGCAAGAGGGTTTAAGACATCCGTTAGAGCTAGGCCATCCTTGCGTTCTTCAACTGGGGACTGGGCCAGAAGTGATTCCAAAAAGGGGATGCTGTACGCCAACCACTTGAGAAACGTGTTTGTCATTGACGGACTGAATGAGAAAGCTAATATGGCGCCATATGCCGTTAGACCTCCCGTACCTTTTAGACTTCGTTTTCAAGATGTCGAGAGTGCTATTAGTAACGTAAACCCCAGAAAAGTATTGATAAAATTACCAATAAAATGCTTGTGCAGTTACCCCGAGTAGCTAAAAGAATCGTCCTTTTTATTTTTAATGCTATTTTACGTCTCGAGTATTTTCCTACTGAGTGGAAGGTGTCTGTCATTACTATGATACCCAAACCAGGAAAGGATCCTACAAAAGTTGAGTCATACAGGCCGATAAGTCTATTGCCAACAATTTCAAAACTGTTCGAGAAACTGCTAATGACAAAGTTGACCCCAATCTTTAATGAAGTAGGATGTATTCCTAACTATTAATTCGGTTTTAGGGCTAAGCATAGCACCATAGAACAAACACACAGGCTGGTGAATATTATCAGAAACGCGTTCGAAGGTAAAAAAATATTGCTCAACTCTATTCATTAACGTTTCCAAAGCTTTTGACAAAGTGTGGCATAAAATAAAATTAAACTTGCCTGCAAACACGCACAAGCTGTTGGAGAGCTACTTATATGACCGGGAATTCGTCGTTAAGGAAGGTGATTTCAAAAGCTCGGCTCAGCCAATCGAAACTGGAGTTCCCCAGGGTAGCATATTGGGTCCAACTTTAAATTTGATTTATGCTTCAGACATGCCAACGATCTGCAAAATTTACACTTCAACTTTTGCAGATGATACAGCATTTATCAGTGTTCATGAAGACTATAAATTAGCATCACGAAATTTGCAAGAACATATTCTTATATTGGAGAAATGGCTGAAACTTTGGAAAATCAAAATAAATGAACAATAATGTACCAATGTTATATTCACACTACGTAGAAAAACCTGTTCGGCTATTAAAATCAACAACCATATTGTTCCGCAACGCAGTGAAGTCAAATACTTTGGTATTCATCTCGACCGTAGGCTCACGTGGAAGTCTCACATTGACACTAAAGTCACTCAGATGAAACTAAAAGCGGTGAAACTAAATTGACTCATCGGCAGAAATTCTACCTTGACGTTAGATTGCAAACTTTTGTTATATAACGCAATCCTAAAGCCAATATGGAGCTATGGAATTCAATTGTGGGGTACCGCCTCTGCATCCAACATTGTGAAAATTCAAAAGCGCTAGAAAAAAATTCTCTGTACAATTACTGCAGCTCCATGGCATGTTAAAAACTCACGAATTCACAAAGATCTAGGTGTACCCGTAGTGAAAGATTAATTTTCAAAACACGCGGTAAGGTACATTAACAGAGTCTCATCCGAATCCTCCCGCACGTAGCATCCTTAACTTTGGCGGCCACACTCGTCTGAGCAGGATGGGCACCCTTGCAACTATTAGAGCTTTGGAAAGGGGATTTACCAACAAAATACACGCAAGAAGCAACTTTTCGTCTAGCAATGGCTGGACCTAAGTAAATAAATCTTTTCAATATTTTTTTTCTATATTAATTAATTTTTACTTCTAAGATTTGCATACTTATTGTTAGTTCTCTTAGAAGATAAAATAATTATTTAAATTTCAAAAAAAAAAAAAAAAAAAAATACGAGGAAATCTGCATTCAATGCTCTCAAATATCTATAGTGAGGCTGCTATTAGTGAATGAACATGCCGAGAGTGGTTTTAACGGTTCAAGAATGGTGATTTTGAAGTCGAAGACCAGGATGGCGGTGGAAGAGAGAAGGTTTTCGAACATACAGAATTAAACGCATTACTTTAATTTTTACTTTTTTTTAATTTTAAAGCACATTTTTTTAATTTTAAATTTAGTATTAAGATTTGAATACTTATTGTTAGTTCATTTTGAAGATTCAATAAATAAAAAAATGCTAAAAAAAATTCTTGATCAAGACTAGTGTCAACCGCTCTCGTGGTTGGGAGTGACGAAACAAGACATTTCGAAACACCTGAAGGTTATGGGAGTGGTTCCTAGATAAAGAGATTGGGTGCCGTACGAGTTGTAAGCGAAATATATTGAACGACGTATGTTTCATTGTAAAGAGCTGCTTGCAAGCCAAAGACGGAAGGGAATTCTGCACCGCATTGTGACTGGGATTTACCGGACATGCTTCAACGTCGATGGCCAAACCGAGTATTAACAGTTGCAAGGTCATGTTGAATATTTGATTTGACCTGCTCGGCCTAGTGTATGAGTTGTTAAAACAGTCTCAAACAATTGTAAGCGATGGTCACCGAGCGCAATTAATGCGTTTGAGCTGAGCATAGAAAGACAAACGGCCACAATACAACGAAAGGTATGATAAAGTGACTTTACAGCATGAAAATGCTCAACCCCATGTTGCGAAAGTGATCCAGACATACTTGGAAGAGTTGTAATGGGAAATCTACCCCTCCCACCGTGCTCTCCAGATGTTGCTACCATTTGTTTCGATCAATAGCGCACTTCTGGTCTTATGAAGACATACATTGAATCGATTCATGGATTGCTTCAAAAAATTACCAGCTTTTTCAACGCGGAGTATGGACGCTGCCCGAAAAAGATGGAAGAAAGTAGTGGCCAGCTATGGAAACTACTTTGAATCATAAATGAATATTTAAAATAAAGTTAGAATTTCGAGAAAAAAAGAGGCGGAAGCAAAGTTAGGCGTGAAAACAAAATTTAATGGACAGTCGCAACAAATTTCATTAGACATCTGTTCCACAAAGCCCAATTAAAATCCTAAGACTTTGAACTAGTTTGAAACGCCTTTAATAATTGCAAAAACATAAAAATGATTTTTCTCATAACTAAATACACACTTCTATTGCCTACACGGTAATTAATTGCCCTTAGCTATTATTGTTTCACCCTGTTAAAGTCCATGATATGCCCCACGGCGAATTCATGAAATTTATACGGATCATTAAGTAATTAATGTTGTGGCTATAGCAATTATTGTTACTTTATTGTACTATCAATTATGTGCTAAGAGTACTTACATACTTACGTATGTACATATGTATGTGTGCGCATTAAAGTGCATAAAGTTAATATCGGCAAATATGTATATTTTTATGTGTATGCAACAATTACAGTAACAAAACACATATTTTATACATACATTTGTATGCCTACATGCACACACATGTGTATATCTTTGCACACTTATAGTTATACTTTCTTCCTTTAAGGAAAAAATTTCCGGTACTCATCAAACAGCTGTTTCCCAATGAACCCCAGTGAGCTTATTGGAAACCCTTATAGACCCTTATTAAACAGCAATGGAATATATAAAAAGTTCTTAAAAAAAGCTTTTAAGTTTCAAAAATACGTTATAAAATTTAATGCTTAAATAAGTTTTAAAATGTGTATTCTATAGTCAATACAGTAGAGTTCCAGAAATTATACCCACCTTTAAAACTTTGAGATATTCCGTCCCACGCATCATCCACTTCCAACTGTTTACATTTAAATAACGGATTGGCAGTATCCAAATAAGGAAAAGCCTTGATTTGCTCAGCCAACTTCTCGAACTGAGTGTACGTAGTTCTTCTCTTCTTGCTATAATTTCTGCAATTCGAATATGTATTTATGTGATATACAGATTTTTGTCTAATTTTCCCAATACTAACGTTTTTACCCCCTAAAATAATGCAGTTCTTGTTTATATTGTTTCTTTAAACGACTGCCTTTTGATTATTGTATTTTATTGGCATTTGCTTTCATTTATTACAGGCATGTTTATTAACTTACGGCCGTATGCAAAAAAACTTAACAAAGCTTGGTAAGCAATTGTTTAGAAAATTTACCTAATGTTCTATCCAAAAACAATTATTAGATTACCATAAGTTTAAAGTTGAAATAAGCCACTTTAACTGTACGTTAAAATGACATTTAATTTGTTGACTTTGATTTTCCTTTAAATTCACAATTATAAAGAAAATATTAACAAAATCAATGGATTATGCTTGGTAGATAAGTAAATTAGAAGTTTACATTTTATATGAATTGAAAATAATAATTTTGAAAAGGAAATTAAATAAGAAATATGTTAGTGATGCACTTTCCATCAAACGAATACGACGAAAAACGGTATTCGAACAGTACAAATGTAATCCTGTTAATTTTTCTCAATTTTATTAATATAGCAAATATTGTACATTCGTCATTTATTAAAAAGCTAAATCGATTAAACGTTTGTCAAAAATGTGTGATTTAAGATAATAATAATAATTCTTTTTTTTAAATTTATTTTAATCGATTTTCGAATATTAGTTTTCATGCATCACTATTCAAAAAATTACAACTGAACATAACGGCATTACCAGAATAAAAAAATTTAATTCCTTACTACATTTAATAGTTAACGTACTGTTTTTGCATAAACTTTTTTAACAAACGTATGGTAGTGTTAATGTGTTTGGTAACTAACGTATACGTTAAAGCTCAAGTAAGATTTTTTTGGATATGGACCTTAGTGTCCACACCTGCGATAATACCTGAAATGAGAACGTCAAATTCAATCGCAGAGAGAATTCTGTTACGTGTAGACTTAAAATCAGTGTTATCGCAGTCTTATAATAATTTTTATGAGAGCGTTCTTATGAGAAATCGCATCGCAACGATCTTATAAGAAGAGTGTCAAAAAACGATAGTGTATGTGTTTGTGTACAATAAGACGCCATTACAATTTTACCGATTATGAGTTTTGCAAATTTTCTTTTAAAAAGCCCCATTTAAATGGAAAATAATTTGTTTTTATGCAATAAATATATACTATACGTGATTACTTTTTTACAAAATTCATATATTCTATTCATCACAAAGAAGTGTCATCTTCTCGGCTTTCAGTGATTTAAGAATTCTTATAAGATTAACAAAAATACATATACTCTTTCTTAAATATTAAGCATTAAACACATTCGAGACAGCAGGCTACAAGCTACAAAAGCTCAATATTAAAATACACGTGTTCTTATGAGAATGATTATTTTGAAGACAGCAAGCAGCACGGCTGTAGGTTGTTGTCCATGCTGATTTTGTCGTTGTAGTCCAATTAAACTAAAGCATTAAACACATTCGAGACAGCAGGCTACACGAACATACGACTGCAAATGCCGCTGGCTACAAATGTAGCCTGTAGCCAGCTACTTAAATATAATGAAAACGGCAACTACATAATAAACAGCTGATATTGTTTTCTTTATGTCTTTACAAATATTAAAAAACTTTTTTGCATACAAAATGCAAAAACAATTGTTAGCTTACCTTGCCCTTAAAGTTGAGTTGGGTACACTTTAACTTTACGTTAAAATGTCAGTTGACTTGCCGATTGTTATTTTGCTTAAAAATTTAAATTTTGAGAAAATTAAAGAATAATACTATATATTGCTTTCATTATATAAAGAAATAAAAACATTACATTCTCAAATTATTAATTTTGAAAGAATAATATAAATTACAATTATGCTAGTGATGCACTTTTAATCAAACGATTACAATGAAAAACTTTATTCGAATAATAAAAACATTGCTAGTAAGTAATCCTATTAATTTTTCTCAATTTCAGTACTATACTACATATTATATATTCAGTATTTATTAAAAAGGTAAATCCAATGTTTGCCAAAAATGTGTTATTTTATGTAATAATAAACATTTTTTATTTTTTAAATTTATTTTTCGATTTTCGAATATTAGTTTTCATACATTACTATTCAAGAAATTACAACTGAACATAACGGCATTGCCAGAATAAAACAACTAAATTCCTTACTACATATAAAAGTTAACGTACTCTTTTTGCATAAACTTTTTTAACAAATGTATGGTAGTGTTAATGTGTTTGGTAACTAACGTATGCGTTAAAACTCAAGTAAGAATTTTTTTTGGATACGGCCCAAAAAAATTAAATATTAGGAAACCACAATCAAAATTTACAATTAAAATTGAAACTTCTAAAATATGAACAGCTGCTTTTTTGAATTTCAGTGGTGCCACTTACAATTTTTTTTAGCTGTTTTTAAAGCTATCACCTAGTGAAGAGCAAGAAAAATCCAAGAAAATGCAATGAACTATATGAAGACTAAAGTAATTTAAATAAATGTAATTTTTAGAGCCTTAGATCTTTGTTTTTTATAAAAAATTAACAACTTAAGATCTTTTATTTCTCGATATTTCTATAACAATTTGTTATCATCGTCAGGAAAATTAAAATGTTATTAAAAATTTAAATTGATACACAAAGAAAAAATTTTAGTTCATACACAAAGAAAAATGTTTAACAATATTAACAAATTGAAAAGTTAAAATATAACATAATTTAAATTAAACTTACAGCCTGTTCATGGAACACAATGTGCTCAAAAAACGCGACGAAATCTTGACGTTTTTCTTATTTGCGTTCATGCAACGCGAAAAAATCTTTTTGGACGAAAAACGTAACAATTGACATCTGCTTTCTGTCTGTGTATCGCGTTTTTACATGCCAAACAGGCGAATGCTGCGCGAATGGAAATTTTTATTCGTTGAGCAAAGAAAAGAAGAAGCTTGAACAAAAATAAAGATTCAAATATATAAAAATGGAAACAACAGCAAAAACAAGTATGCATACATGTTCACACATACATATATACATAAATAAACGTTCATATCCATGTTAACACGTACATACATATACATATATGTATATGCAAACAATTTCCTTTTTTGCTAATTATTTAAAGAAAGGAAATAATTTAAAAAATAAAAGAATAAATTAGGATCAATCCATAAAGGCATTTGTCTGATTATCAACAGAATTTGTATGACCATCAAATATTCAATAATTTTTTTTTCCAGCATAAAGATGTTTTGTTTACATTAATATTTATCACCGGTTTCTTTTTTTCAATTGAAATAGGGTTACCGTTATTCACGATGCAAAAATATATTTTACACGAAAAAAGTAAACAAGAAACATATAACTTGTATAGTGGCAATACTGGGGATTGAAAATATGTATACTAATACGTGTATAAAGGGCCAAATAAACTACACAAATTGCTTGCCAAACATGTCAAAATTTTAGGTTCGTGCAAACATTTTTGTTCGTTTGTGGGGGTGTTTGCTAATTTGTACAAATATTTGAAGCATGTTTGCACGAAAATCAAAAATATTTGATTTTCGTGCAAACATTGTGAATGTATGTCTGTAAATTTTGTCATTCCAATAAAATTTTTGTAGCGTGAGGTGATTGGAAGAAGAAGCATATAAAATGGATGAAGAAAAAGTTTTCTTATTAGAATTTATAGAATTGTATAAAAGTTTGCCTTCATTGTGGAAAATAAAAAGCAAAGAATATAGCAATAGAATTGCAAAAAATCGGGACTACAATATTTTAATAGAAAAGTTAAAAGAAAAACACCCTGACGCCAATAAAGAAATGGTAATAAAAAAAATTAATATTTTGCGGACTTCGTATCGGCGTGAGGCAAAAAAGCAAAAACTAAGCTTGACATCTGGCTCCGGTGCAGATGAAGAGTATATTCCAAACCTTTGGTGCTTTAATTCACTAGAATTTCTAAGTGATCAAGAAGAGCACGTCAGCGGAAGAAGCACAATGGATGATGAAACTGAAGTAAGTATGAACCTGTACCATGTTTTTGCAAAACTACGATTTCTAAATTGAAAGACTCTTGGAATTTTTTTGAGGGCGCTAAAATATCAAACTTCATCTTAAAATTATATTTTGTGATATTTGATTCTATTCTATTGGTGCAATATACATTTTGGTTTTCTTTTATCTAGTGAAAGAAAACAAAAAGTGCATGAATCTGCTGCAAATTATACTAATAAAGCAGCAAATTTAAATCTTGTTTACTAACGCAGCTCCAAATGAAATAAAAAGTGTATAGGGCGATAGAAAATAATTAGTTTCGCGCCATAAATGCTTGAAATTTTAATTTTATTTATTATAAATAAGAACTTAGCTTTAATTTTTAGCAAAAAAATTAAAATAATCTGCGTTAGTTTTTAAAACTTTAGTATTCAAACAAATTATTAAGATTTTTCGTAGTTCAAATGTTTTATTAATTTGCCACAATCACGATTGAAAGGCCTTTCTCCGAAAAGTTGAGGTGGATGCATCGGTATTGGATTTGCTGTAATAAAATTTCCTTTCTCCGCAAAGTTGAGGTTGATGCATCGGTATTAGATTTGCTGCAATAAAATTTCACAACTCAAACTCGACCTTCGCTGTTTGCTTTTTGTTTGTACCCTAAACCTTCAATAAGCAAAACAAATTAAGCCACATACTATTTATTTTCATAAATATATTTTAATTTGACAATTGGGTTGAATTTCTTAAAATAAGTTTTAAATACAAATGCATTTTATTTCAAAACTCTATTTTGCCATGGAACTGAGCCTACCGTGTTGAAATATGTTGAAAAATTTTCACGTACTAATTTTGCGTTATTAGATGAATTTCTTGAAGTTGAAGATTGTAGCTTTTCAAGATTTGGTCCATTGCGCCAGTCACCAAATTCAATTGTACCTGTTTCTATTTGCTCACAATCAAAGCCACCCTCAAAGTAAGTACAATCCTTTTGCTTTCTCAAAAAGTTGTGCAAATAGCAACAAGCAAGTACGATGGTGGTGGTTTTTTCTGGTGACATGTTAATAGTTTGCAATAAAATTCTAAATCTGGATGCCATAATACCGAAGGCATTTTTGACAATTCTTCGCGCACGGGAAAGCCTATAATTAAAGATTATTTCTTCTTCTTTGAGGGTGCTATGGCTAAATGGCTTTAAAAGATTTTCCGAGAGAGGGAAAGCATCGTCTGCTACAAATACAAAAGGCATTTTGTCAGAACAGCCGCGGAGAATTCTGGAGCTTGGAATATTTAGATCATTTGCTTTAAGTTTTGAAAAAAATTTACTTTCTCCAAAAACACCACCATCAGATGCTCGTCCATTAGTGCCAACATCAACCATTAGAAATTCGTAATTTGCATTTACTACAGCCATCAATATTATGGAAAAAGTTTTTTTGTAATTAAAGTAGAAAGATCCCGATCCAGGTGGCTGACGAATGTTGATGTGTTTACCATCAATCGCACCTAAGCAGTTCGGGAAATTCCACAGTTCAGAAAAATATGTAGCTTCTTTAACCCATTCACTTTCCGTTTTTGGCAACTAAAAATATTAAAAAGTAATTAATAGTATTAATATACATATGCATATATTTATTACTTTACAGAAATATGAATCACAATCAAAAAGAAAAAAATCAAATAAAAGTTGTCAGGAAGACAATTTAATAAAGTTAGCGGTGGAGAAACTGTCTGGAGCCAACAACAAAGTAAAAGAAAGCGAATATTTAGCCAAATCGTGGGGTACGCAATATGACGAGATGGACGAAAATCAAAAAGTAATTGCTCGAAAAATTATTTCAGACGTTTTATTTCAAGGTTGGTAAAATGTTTTACTTTCGACACATAAAAATAATTCTTATATTTCTAGGTTGCTTAAAAAAGCTTCGTTTAAACCATACCGTAAAAATTCAAAACCTTTTTCTTGAAGGGACCACAACAGTGCTTTGTAATAGTTTAAATCGCTCATCAGAGACTGTGGTTTCAAAAGTACCAACTCCTCTAAGCAGTGGTACCTCAACAAGTAGTAATAGCATTCCAAAAACTAAAGCTAGGTACCTAATCGAAAGTGAAGCTTCAGTAAACTCATTGAATGAAAGCTTCATTGTACCAGATGATAGTTCAACAATTTATTATGAACAAAATAATATTAAAAATTACTTTTCTTCTTTTGAAGAAGATGATGAATTCTAAAGAATACATTCGCGTATGTGATGGAAACCAATCGTTTTGAAAAATACAATTACAGGTGTGACGGAAAACAATTGGCCTTAAAAATATTTTTATAATTAACTGTATGCACAAAATGTACAAATTAATTTTTATTAATAAAGCTTTATATACATATAAATATATACATATGTACATATATAATAAATTTCTAGAATTTTAAAATTGTTTAAATATGTACAATAGATGGACAATAGATATTTTTAAAAAAGGTGTTTCGATTTGGTTGAAATATGAGGTATAATTGGCATTTTATCACAAATATACTGGCAGAATACATTTTACGCAAATTGACCCTTCGTTGGCAGTGGTACATTTCTTTTTTTTATAAACTAATCAGATTTAACACGAAAACGAAACCAACTTACCTTTATATAATTCCTTAATTCAGTTATTATTGCATGGCATGTTTCTATTACGATTACGCCTATTGTTTGAGGAGCAATTGCTGTTAAAAATTTTAAGTCTTCAAAGCTATTTCCACTAGCTAAAAATCGTAACGTCAAAGCAAGACGATGATGCGGAGGTATCGCATCTCGCATTAAAGTGTTTTTCTTTGTTATAAGATGAGCAATTTTCTGCAACAAGAGCTCAAATGTTGGCTTGTCCATACGGACATAGTTTTTGAAATCATTCTCGGCGGTGAATTCCAATTCTTTAAGCAGCATTGTTTGCCCCAATACAGCACGTTGCTTAAACCACTCTTTACTCCAAATTCTTTTTTTTATTTTTTTGCTTCTATTTTTTCTTTTTAATAAAATGGCGAGCAAAATTGCCGCAGCACAATTGCTGTCTACACTCATTGAAAACAAAGAAAAAGTGATTAATTTGTATTTGTATGTGTGATTAAATTGCGTTTGCATGTGTTATATTTGTATGGTTTAGGTGCGAGCAGGAAGCGTGTGTTTGACAAGCAATTTGTGTGGTTTATTTGGCCCTTAACGTAACAGAACGCGAACAATGAGAAGCGCGTTACACAGACCCAATTTCTTACGTAGTCATAAACGTGTCGCTGTTTTTCGCTTTATTTAAAACGCGATCCATGAACAGGCTGTTATTCTGCAAACCAACACATGCCCTGTTAACGATTACAACATGTTGTACCTTATCTTCGTTAAGCACATGGCACATGTTGCTCACAGAATAACATTACCATTAAAAAAAAAAAAACAAGAATTTACCAAGCTGAATTATTAGCGTTTCGTAGTTATAATTATTACAAGACACTTCACATTTTGAATTAAGACTTGTCAAAAATTCAAATAATACTTGCAAGTGAGAGTTTAAAGCGTTATAAAGTGATAAATTGTATGGCAAGAGATTTGACATCATAACACTTTGAGAAATTTATTTAAACAATTTTTTTTTTTTTTTGTCATTCATTTATTTATTGAATCTTCAAAATATCAACTAACAATAAGTATTCAAGTCTTAATACTAAATACAAAAGTTATTTAAGTCCAGCCACTGCTAGACAAAAGAGTTTCATTTCGCGCGAATAATATCGGTAGAATCAACTATTTAACGTTCTGATGGTGGCCAGGGTATCCCTTCTTCTCAACCGAGAGTGGCCGCCAAAATTAAGTATGTTGGGTGAAGTTCCAGTTTACTAATATACCTTGTGGCATACTTAGAGAACTCGTCAGTTACCAGCGGAACACACAGATCCTTGTGAATTCGTGAGTTTCTTACGTACCATGGAGCTGCAGTAATCGTACGAAGAATTTGGTTTTGTCGTCTTTGAATTTTTTCAATGTTAGATGTTGAGGCGGTTCCCCATAATTGAACTCCATAGCACCATATAGGCTTTAAAATTGCGTTATATAACAAAAGTTTGCAGTCCAACTTCAATGTCGAATTTCTGCCCATAAGCCAATTTAGTTGCGCTGCTTTTAATTTCAACTGAGTGACTTTTGCATCAATGTGAGGCTTCCACGTTAGCCTACGGTCGAGGTAAATACCAAGGTATTTAACTTCATTATGCTGCGGAATAGGTGTATTGTTAATTTGGAGAGCCGAACATGTTTGCTTACGCAGTGTGAATGTAAAGTGGGTACATTTTTGTTCATTAACTTTTATTTTTATTTAAACAATAAGATTTTTTATTGAACAGGATTGCATTTTTTACAAAAGCAATAAATAATCATTTACAATTCTCATCTGAATCATAGTGTTACACTAAAATTTGTTACTAGTTCACATGACTGTTATATGCAAACATATGTATATTTTTTATTGTTTTTTATGAAAACCAATACTAAAACAAATAAATAAATATTAACTTCATCTTGTCTTTCAATTGAATAACAAAAATTAATGATTAAAAAAGTTTTCATCAATTGTGTTTGCGCATGGAAGAAGTTATGAAAACGAGCTTTTTTATTGTTTCGTTCTTTTACACATCACTAATCACATAATATATTTATGAATTCCTAAACAAAATTTTAGTAATAATAAAATGAAAAAGGGGTAAAGTATATAAAACGTAATGGCTTCTTTTAATAAATACACAAAACTAAAATTATCCGACATTCAAATAATACTTTTCATCAATTATTTTTATCAAAGACATCGTATGTATGATTATTAAAAAATTTTAGATTTAAATAAGAATATTCACAATATATAAAATAAAAAAAAAACAATATCTAAAATCACTACAATTGTCTTAGAAAAGGGTGCAATCAGTTTTAAAAACAGTTGACTGAAAAGAGTGCTCTATAGAATATTTTAACTGAAAATTCTTTTATGAATACAGTTTTATCGTGTTTCCTCTAAAAATGATTTGAATAACTGTTTAACATTTTTATGAATATATTTTGTGAATTTGTTCTCAAAGCGCTAATAGGCTTTTTCCACTGAATAACATCTACATGAAACGCATGGAAAATGTAGAAAATGTGAAACACTGTTTACATTGCTCACATCTAACATATACCATCAATTTAGCTTTCAAAAAAGTTAATAAAAATATATTAATTTTATGTATGAAAACAAAAATGGATTTTAAAGAATAAGTAATAGTTGCGATTATAGTTGCATTGCAAGAACAAACAAAATTGTTCATGCAGTGTATTGAAATAATTGAATTCATTCTGGAAGAAGATGATGAAAAACTATTTAAGACCATTCATTTTGTTTTTATTTGTATATACTGCAATTAATTGATACTAGAAATAATTTATTAAATAATAAAAATTAAAACAACCAAATTAATTATAATTGTCGAAGAAAACAAATGAAAAAGTAAATTTTAAATCCTTTCCATAAATACAAATTTATTAAAAGGACACACTACTCTTAATACTAAAAACATAACTATGTATGTAGTAGAATTGCATATACACATTGTATATACATATAGCAAGTATATAGACAAGTATATGTCGAGCAGTTAGCTTTGGAAACTTGCATTTTGGGAAGAAATTGCGTTTAGGCTTTTTATTACTTCACCCACCTGCTCTTTTCTCTCTTTTTGTTGCTGCTTTTGCATTCCAATTCATTCTTTGGCCAATCGCACAAGCTCCGCATTTGTATCGACTTTTTTTCTTTTCGGAGGTTGGCATTCCTCGTCAGTTAAGTCAACACAATAGCTGCTACATGAAGTGTTGGGATCGAACTCGATCACATTTTCAATTAAAGTTGACATGTCTAAAAAGAAAAATTTATTTTAAAATATTATGTAAATTGTAAACTCGTCATACGTTTATGTTTACTTACCAGTACTTTCATGCATTGTTACTTCAATGTTGTGCACCTTGAATGCCCCTAGAATATTATGCATTTTATTGTAGTGAATCCATGTTGATGGTGCTCCTTCAGTAGGCCCTATTTTATTCTTTTCCTGCCTAACAACACACGAAACAATCATTCTTATAACTTAAAAACTAGAAACAAATACATACATATGTACTTACTTATATTTGCGGGTGAGGTTGTCTATTTTGGTGCGAACATCTACCCAAGTACCAAGGAACCCAATTTGCTTTATTGAAGCTTCCATTTCTTGCTACACGTGGGAGTTTTTTCTTGAGCCTCTCAATTGCTCAATTTTGTCTTCCCACAAGTCCAACAGCATGTTTTCTAGGTCCTGGGTTCACATCATACGTTGACTGGTGTTCTTTTTTACTAAAAAGAATAAGCAAATGCAAATATAAACTCATAAATATAAAATATAAACTTACATGTTCCGTTCATTTTGGCACAAATATAATTTATTTTTTCCGTATCAAAAATTTGAAAATAATTAAAGTTTTTACAATTCAAAAATTTTAGCAAAAACTAACGTCTTTTTGTCAGTGATGCCACTAGAATAATCGACATTATTGCCACTTTTCTAGTGGTGACACTGAAATAATCGAAAGATGTTGAATAGAATAACATGAGATAGGAACATTTTATAAAGATGTTGAAAAATGTTGACTTTTAGTACAATGTATTTCTTATGGGAAGATGTCATCATATTCAAAAACTGATGTTAGATGTGTTTCAGTGGAAAAAGCCTATAATTTATTGACTTTACTTGATACATTGGCATCACTAACAAAGCTTTTGTAGCCAACAAAAATAGAAATTACTTTAATTGGACTACAACGACAAACTCAGCATGGACAACAACCTGCAGCCGTGCTGCTTGCTGTTTTCAAAATAATCATTCTCATAAGAACACGTGTATTTTAATTTTGAGCTTTTGTAGCTTGTAGCCTGCTGTCTCGAATGTGTTGAATGCTTAATTTCTATTTTTGTTGGCTACAAAAGCTTTGTCAGTGATGTCAATGTGTCAACCGAATACAAATACATATATTAGTGCTTTGAAAAGAAATTTAGAAATTGTATTCATAAAAAAGTTAAACAGCTTTAACAATAATGTTTAGGACAAATACAACAAAACTGTGTTCATACAATAATTTTATCTATATTTTTAAATGTTCTGTTAAGCACTTTTTAAGTTAACCGTTTTAAAAGCTGATTCTACCAATTTTTAAAACAAGTTCAAGGCGATGTTTGTGTTTTTAGATATTGTTTCTTAATACGAGTATATTATATATAGCAAAAAGTCTTATTTAAATCTAAAAATTTGTTTATTCATCATATACTCATATGTGCTGTTTTTGGTAAAAAGAATTGGCAAAAAGTATTGTTATTTATAATGTCGGATAATTTAAGTTCTGTGCGCTTATAAAAAGGAAATGTGGCCCAAGAATAAAAGCAATCAATTTTACATTGTCTGGTATGTATTACATATTGTAATTGATCGTAGCAATTATGGTTATAATTGGAATATAAAAATCCTGCTTGGTGAAAGCCAGATTTGAACTTTATTAGCCAGAAAACAATGAATCATTTAGATATAAGAGAATAATTTCAAATTTAGTTGTTAAACAACTAAAATACACATAAACAAATTTTCATACCTGTGAAAATCAACATGATAGTTTTCCGTGTATAAAAACTGATTTTTATAACCTGAAATTTCGTATAGAGTAGCGCACTGCGCTTTATTTGCATTTTCCGTAAACTGAAACAAAAATTCATGTTCTTACATGTATTGCAAATTATTACAGATGTTTGTTAGTGTTTCATATATTTCTTTCTGTTATTATAATATTATTGAAGCAACAATCATTTATGGATGCACACACACGTCTTCTTTTATATGTATATGAATGTGTATATTTCTAAATTGAAAATGTTTAATAATAATTCTTGCCAAAAAATTATTTCCGTGTATTGGTTTATAAATTACAGAGTTATAATTAAATTACTTTAGTCTTCAAATAGTTCATTGCATTTTTTTGCTTTTTTCTTACTCTTCACAACCTAGATGATAGCTTTAGAAACAGCTAAAAAAAATTCTAAGTGGCACCATTGAAATGTAAAAAAGCAGCTGTTTATATTTCAGAAGTTTTATTTTAATTGTGGATTTTGTTGTGATTTACAAATATTTAATTTTTTAATATTTACATATATATATTATTACATCGAATACTAAGTAGCTCAAACTATTTTCGCAATAGCTACTACAGAATTATCTAAATTTCCCTCAGCCATTTTATAAGCAGAAGAAGCTTTTTAATATTTGTAAGGAGATAAAGAAAACAATATCAACTGTTTTTTATGTAGCTGCCGCATTCAATATAATTATGTAGCTGGCTACAAGCTACATTTGTAGCCAGCGGCATTTGTAGTCGTGTGTTCGTGTAGTCTGCTGTCTCGAATGTGTTTAATGCTTTAAGCGGGACATAAAGAAATTCGCTCTCTCATTCTGCCGACGTTTTCTCAGATATGTCAGAGATACATCCTGTTTTCGAGACACGATTTGTTTAAAATTCGTGAAAACCCGTTAACGTTCTATAAATTTGTGGTTTTTAAAAGGGAATGTCATAAGCTACATAACGAATGACATTTTGGTTTTTGGGTCGCGCTTTATAACGTTACAAAAGTCAAACACAAGCGAATGAAAAATATCAATTGTCTGCAAAATTTAAAACGCAAATAATTAAATTAACTTTGTAAGTTGAAAGGAAAATTTAAATAAATTAGATAATTAATTAACTGAAAAATTAATAATAAATCAGTGCGTTTAAAAAAAATTAAAAAAACAATAATTAAAACAAAAACAATTTCAACAAAATCTGATGGACACTCGAACAAAGAAAAGGTAAGATGAAAAGCTTCTTAAAAAGAAAATAAAAACAACTAAAATAGAAAACCAACACTTTCTAGCATCAACATGACGACAGCCATGCAGTTTCAAAAGCCTGTCAGCTGCATGGAAGAATTTCCTACACAGGGTGCCCCTAGTTTGGTAGTAGCAAAGCTGCTATGGAGCAAACATGGGACACGGTGGCAAAAAAAAAATAAAATAAATGCATATGGCCCACCAGTTAGGAATGGAAACGAGTGGAAAAAGGTTTGGGCAAATTTAAAATGCCGCCTTAAAAAAAAAATTGCAGATAACAACAGAAGCTTGCATGAAACAGGCGGTGGACCTTGCCGTGTCGTTAGTTTGACTGTATTGGAAAATGATATCGACAGAATATGCCATATTTCTGCTGCAGCAGCTCCCAGTGAGAAGATTTTTGGATTACCAGAGAAAAATATTGCAACTCCGCCAAAGGACAGCCAGAAAATAGCAGTAGTGACACCAACAACATCTAAAATTTTGCCGAAAGTGACTCAATCTGATATTTTGGATTGCTTTAGGTGATGAATTAAAGCCACCAAAAAAATGTGCAACGTTCAAACCTTACCGGATGAAGAAGAACTTCAGCTCAACACCCAAAGAAAACCACCGCAATGGAAAGAGGAAGCATACAGAAAGATCTGCAGACAGTCAGGAGCGGATAAAACGTGTGCGTCAGCAAACTGAAATGCAAAGAGAAACTTTAAGGGCTGTGAAATCCCAAACAGAAGCGGTGAAAGAATGTGCATCAGCTGTGAAACAGTTAACAGAAGTAATTACAATAGAGTCAGAGTCTTTTAAAAATATAGCCGAATGTATGAAGTTGATGACTAAAGAAATGTTTGATATGGTCAAGCATATGAAAGAGGAATAAATTTAGCTTTTATCTAATTTTTTCATTTTCGCCCTTACGTTACGTTTTTGTTACCTTTTGTTTTTAATAAATTTTTGTTGAATGGAATAAATACATAGTTGTTTTTCAATATGTACATTTGGGTTGAATTAGTGTTTTATTATATCTTAGGAACGTGTAAATGTAATATTGTCTCCCTCTACATGTAGTTAAATTAGTAAGTTTTCATTATACAAGCGATATTGCTCTCTTGTTAGGTTGGTGGAAGCTTTTTATGGATTTTCTGCAGTTTGCCCAACCTTTGAACCCGATACAAAGCTATTTACCCGCTTCCTACTGTCCTAATTTTTTGCCTCAAACCCCACAAAATAAGAGATCCTAGCGAATACAAATCGCACATTAATTCACCCTAATATAAGTATATATATACAGCTATGGACATATAAATGGCACATCTTACAGAGAGTTCATTCGTATGCTACTATTGGGTAAAAACAATTAACAAGCAACAAGTTTTTAGTTTTTTTCTAAGAGTTATTAAGTATATTTATTATTGATAAGAACTAAAATAAAAATTCATTAGTTAAAAAAAATTTTATTTTTAAAAGAAAAAAACACCAGTGAAAAAAACTGGACACATAAATGGCACAATATCTAAATATAAGAAAAAAATGATTTTAGTATTGAATTATTTGGGTTTTTGGTATGTAAAAGTATTTTACTGTTAATATTTGGTACTGTAACCTTTATTTCCGATGACCGCTTCGCACCTACGATCCATACTTTCTAAAAGTTTTTGGCATTTTGCTTTGGGTGTGGCATACCAAGCTTCTTGCGCGGCTGACCACAAATCGTCCATATTTTTATAATTTTTTTTTCGCGATTTCAACCTTGACTTCGTTCCAAAGGTTTTCTATTGGATTTAAGTCAGGACTCTGGACTGGCCAATTCAAAACGTCGACCTGCTTTGCACTAAACTAATTTTTTATTAGTTTGGAGGAGTGTTTGGGGTCATTGTCTTTCATGAATTTCCACTTAATTGGCATCGAATCGAAAGCGTATGGTTCCATATGGGTTTTTAAAATGTCTAGGTACTGAAACTTGTCCATTTTCCCATTAATTTTTACAAGAGGACCTACGCCATGCCAAGAAAATGCACCCCATACCATAATGCTACCTCCGCCGTATTTTACCGTCCTCTGAGTGAACCGATGATTGTATTCTTGTTCTTTAGGACGATGTACAAAGGTTCTGCCATCTAGTCCTATTCTATTTATTTTAGTTTCATCACTCCATAATACGTTTTTCCAAAAACTAATAGGTTTTTCTTTGTGCGTTCTGGCGAAGACTAGTCGTTTCCAAATATTCTTTTTTGAGAAGAGTGGCTTTTTTCTGGAAATTCGCCCAAAGAGATTTTCCTCATTTAATCTTCTTCTAACAAGTCTGCTAGATATTTCCGCGCCCAAATATTGGTTAATTTCAGATGCTATCTGTCGTGAGGACTTAAATGGATCAATTTTCGCCATTCTGACAATAGTTCCATCCGTACGCACATTTGTTTTTCGAGGCCATGGCTTTCGAGTTTCACCCTTAATCAATACATCGGGGTTCTCAACACATGATTTGATTGCGTTATACACTTTTTTCTAGAAACTTTCATTACTTCAGCAATTTCTGACACTTTTTTCCCGTCTTCATGCAGTTTCCATATTATTCGCCTTTCCTTTTAAAAAATTTTCACGCTTTACAATTATTTTTTAACTAGGAAAAATAAGAAGTGGTTTGAAATAAATTTTCGCGATAACTACCTTCTTTAAGTAAATTGTGCCATTTATATGTCCACTTAAAATTAGCACTTTTTATAAAAAAAATATAACGGTGAATTATTAATGAAATATAACGGAACATTTGAGTGTTGTTGAGAAAATTAATCTTACAACGAATAATAAGAAAACAAAAAACTTGTATTTTTGAAATTTTTTTTGGTGTATAGCGCGTGAATTTATGCTCAATTGGAGTTTGTGCCATTTATATGTCCACAGCTGTATATGTTACAGATATATAGATATAAGTACATTTTTTATTTACTAAAAATAAATTAAATTAATCTATAAGAATGATTTTTTATAATATGTTATACGCAATTTGGTCCCTTATAGAGTTTGCCACCAACATTTCTTCATGGGGTTCTTCATCACCTTCCTCTTCATCGCTGTAGACTGCGAATGAGTCATTAGGGAGTGTCCAATTATTTTTGTAGTGTATACACATATTATGTAATGCGCAGCAGACGTTTACAATTTGCGTAACTTTCGAAGGAGCATAATGCAAACTTATGGAGCCAATTAAACATCTAAAACGATTTTTTAAAACGCCAAAACATCGTTCAATGGTATTTCTCAGTCGACAGTGCCTTTCGTTGTTCTTTTTTTTTTGTGCAGAAGTGTGGGATTACGATATGGTTTCATAAGAAATGGTTTAAATTTGTAACCACTATCCGCTGTAAAAAATTTATCGCTTTATAGATACTCATAAAACGGGATCGAAAACTTTAAAATGCATACCAAGTACCCACGTATTTCTCTTTCCAGATAAACAATTTTGTTTAAAGTATTGTTGGGCAGCACTCTGTTCCCACACAAATGCATCATGGTTTCGACCTGTAGTCCAATTCACTAACTTTTAACGATTTTAAAAGAGCATAACTTAATGCGAGGTATTGTGGTTTGCACTAACGCTTATGCGATTCACCAACTTATTCTTAACACCTCTGGTTGTCTGTTAAAAAAATTTGAAATAATGTGGCAGCTTTGTTAAAAATAAAGAAAACCACAAAGAGGAACAGAAAAAAAAAACAAACAAATTTGCAAATAATTCCATGTTTAGGGAAAGTAAAACTATTTATATGTATGTTTATTATTTAAAATATTTTTGATAAATAAGATAAGTTCTTCTCACGGAGAACACACCGACCGACTGTTGGACTCTTCCGACAAATCATATGCCAGATGCTGTGAAGTTATTCTAGTAGAATTTTTACGACATTGTTGTTAAGATAAACACCACAAAAATAATTGGTGTTTAGTTAACGCTAATCAGTCAGGCTATAAAAGCAGCTGATGTAAAACGAAGACAAATAGTGTTAAAAACTGTTATAGAATCGCGAAAACACCAACGCTAGTGTTAATTTCTCTAAACGGATTTTATTAGCGTTAAAACAGGTTAGTGAATTGCACTACTGGATGCCTTGCATCTACGTAAGTTATAATCATGTTATGATCACAAATCTGAAAATTCTCAAGGTATATTTAATTAAATTTAATATTCACGAAAATAAATTAATATACAAATGGGAAAACATATGTACGAGTATGTGCATATGTTTTCATAAATCTCATACTAACCGCCATTACATCAATACTATAAAAGCCCTTATAGTTGTGGTACAAATGCTCAGGTCTTTTCTAGGCGATTTTATTCGAGTGTGTGTACCATCAACACATCCCACAACACCAGGTATACCACCCTTGATATAAAAGCTTTCCTTTCATTTATTTTCTTCGTCTATTCTCTTATTAATGTTAATCCATTTGAAGCATAGAACTTCCTCAAAAATATCTAAGCATTCCGCTATTGCTTTTGAAACGCGAGACTTACACATTGATGATGCCCATTCGTTGCTTATCGATGCTTGGTAGCCACCGGTACCCAGAAAACTAAGAACCGTGGCAAGTATATTTGTGGGCAAAATGTGGGTGCTTTTGTACGAGACATTGAGCTTTGATACCAGATCATCTAAAAGAAATTTAAAAATTTCTTTACTTACGCGGAAATTAGCTACGAACCTGCATAGTAAATATTATTGAACACAAAAAATTTTGAGAAATATAATCTTTGCACTTACCGATCTTCCGGCAACTCAAGAACATTAGCACCATCCCTTAAACTTTTTTTCCATAATCGAGTGTCATCGTTATCATTTTCACTTGAGTCGCTGGAAAAGGCCAATTCGGCATTTGAAAACATTTTATATATTTGCTTTATTCACTTTAATTTATGTTAACAAAATTTTGAAAATTTAATTTTTGTCACAAAAAAAAAATTTATGCCACAAATTTCTATATAATTTATGTAATAAATAGATGTCTGTTTTTTTCATACGACTGGTTTTTATTCTTTCTCTTTTCATTTACATACTATACTACTAACTAATTTTAATTTTTTCCTTTTTTTTTATTCAAACAAAAATCTATTAATTCATGTATTTTTTTTTTTTTAATAATAAATTCGTAACTAAATAACTATTAAAATGCATTTTCAGTCATATAACTTTGGTGGTTTTCTTTTTGGTGTGTTTGACCGGCGTAAACTTTCACCTACTACTTCGTCTCGAACAACTGCCGGAGCGCCTTTTTGTGGTACGTTAGGCGATTCATCAGGTACTTTACCCATGTTTTCAGGTGATGTATTTCCTTCTATCCCAACTTTTGGTGGTGGTGGTTCTTGTTGTTGTTTCGCTGCTTCTTGTTGTGGTTGTGCTGGTTCTTGCATAAGTGTTGATTTCCGAATGTCATTATTTTGATTATTTGGAACAGGTAAATATTTTTGTTGTATTTCGGCTTGAGTATCTGGCATATTATCGTATGCCGAACTTTGCCAGTTTTCTAGCAATTCTCCCACCTTCCGCATCTGGTCTGCGTGTCTCTTCCATATTCTACCGCCGTCTAATTTGACGTTGTAATGTAGTTCGCCTACCCTAGCATCGACTACGCCGAACCACCATTTGCTTTTATACATATACTCACTCACAGCCACCCTCTCCCCTACCGAAAATGTTTTTGTTTCTTTTTCCTCGTAATTGTAGTTACAATTTTCTGGTAACAGCTGATCTAACCGTGAATTTATTTGCCTACCAAACATAGCCATTGATGGGGATTTCCCCGTTGCTGGATGAATTGAGCGCCTGTAGGCTGGCAATATTTTTGATAATTCAACATTGAATGTTTTTGTATTACATTTCCCCGCTAGCAATTTATTTTTAATCGTTTGGACGTAACGTTCGGCTTGGCCGTTGGTAGCAGGGTGATACGGTGCACCATGCTTGTGTAAAACCCCATTTATATATAGAAATTGTTTGAACTCACCTGGGTCGAATTGTCGGCCGTGATCACTCACAAACACGTTCGGTATGCCAAATGTTGCAAAAATTTCCCTGCATTTTTGAATCGTTGTTTCGGTTGTCATGTTTTCTACCACGTGCACATCTGGTGTAAGCATCGACTAATACAAATAAATATTTGCCCATTATCGGGCCGGCATAATCCGCATGCACTCTTTCAAAAGGTTTGCTTGGTGCTCTCCATCCACGTATTGGCATCACTTTTTTAGGGTCAGGTCGAGTTGCTTGACAAGCATAGCAATTTGACACTAAACTTTCAATGTCTTTATCGATTTGATGCCACCATACATATGCTCTTGCGATGCTCTTCATTCTAGATACACCAAAACGAGCCGTATGTAACTCCTCTAATACCTTTCCTACACGTAGAAAAAAATATATGGTTGATACGACAATATCCTAAGGGCAACATACTATTGTTGGATTATATGGTTGTACTTGATAATACCACATTGTTACATTTGAAACACCATTGACAGGACACACCATAGTATTGTAAAAAAAATAAATAAGTAATCATACTATATTTTGGTTTAACATTATTATAATAATAAGTAACCACAGTAGTGGTTAAAGTTATCAAATATCAATTGTCATACTCAACCATATTTTTATACTAACCACTCATACTTTTCTCATATGTAACCATGTTACTTTCATGAAATAACCATACTAATGTCTGTCACAAATAGCTCTACTGTAATGAAACCATATATTTGTTATAATTAGCACAAATACATACATATGCTAATTAATGACAAGAAAAATACAGCTTATAATATATTTTAATACTATGTTTAATATAAATTTCCAAAAATAATCACGTTATATCTCCTCTTTCGTGTTGAATTATCCATCTGCTGCAATAAAACAAAAATAGTTATTAAGAATTTCGTCTGCGATTGCAATTTTAAAATTAATATTTAACCACATTAATATGGTTGCATGTAGTCGTATTGTTGCATATGTTTACATCTTAATATTACGGACTTACCTTTAGATTTTCGCGAATGGTCAAAAGTATTTTTCGCCAATTTCGTGTTCTTTTTTCTCTTTTTTTATAAAGCTGAAAAAATATATAAATTTTTCAAATTAAAAGTACACAAAACATATTTTTATTTCCAAAACAAAAAAATTATGTGTCAGCGACTGGAAGAAAATATTATTAATGACAACAACAGCAATTTTATTTTTTAAACTCTTTTGTTATATATGAATTAGCATATCATACATATTATAAACAAAAACATTTTTATATTGGATGTGACAAAAGCTATTGTTGTTAAAAAAAAAAATCACAATTGCTATTATTGTATGCAACCATATCTTTAAATTTATTGACGGCGACAATAGAAATACAGAAATGTAAACAGTAACATATTTATAGAGAAATAAACTATTATTAAACCAATAATACGCTGTATTTAACAGTAATACATTATTGTTATAGAATATATATTAATGTTATCGCAACCTTATATCAAACTGTATTTTCTTTGCGTGTACGTAGTAGACAACCATCATGTACGGTGAACTGGATTTGTGGAATACCAAAACGATCTTTAGCTTCACATTCACGGCCGTATTTTAAACACTCCACTAACTTCTGCACATCAACATCTGATCTAGTGCACAATTTTAGTTCATTTGCTGTAACCGGTAAATTGTTTATAGCTTCCTCCTCTATGACATAAACCTCTTCGGTAAATCTATACGTTTCCATATTTGGTAATCGTGACATAGCATCAGCGTTACCATTTTCTTTTGATTTTTTACATTTGATTTCATAATCAAATTGTTCCAAATACAGAGCGTAGTGTTGCATGCGCGTAGATGACAATGTTGACAAACCCTTACTTGGAGAAAATATTTGAGATATCGCACGATTATCAGTAATAAGGCTGAATTTCCTCCCATTTAGATACTGATAAAATTTACGTATGCCGAAAATAACTGCATACGCTTCTTTGTCAAATTGCGAGTAACGCTGTTGCACCTCGTTGAGCGTCTGTGATGCAAACTGTGTCGGCCGTTCAGAACCATCATCAAAAATATGACTCAACACAGCCCCTACCCCTTTAAAAAGTCGGATTTATCCAAGTTCACTCTCATGTTGTATTTCTCAAGTCGTCTCAACACTTCTTCAATCCTGAGTATATGGCTGTTATCATCGGGTGCTATAATCTTAATATCATCCAAAAATACCGAAACTCCTGGTATATCACACAACAATTGTTCCATCAGCCGCTGCCACTTCGCCGGTGCACTGGCTACTCCAAACATTAAACGGGTGGGTTGATGCAGGTCGTTATGGGTATTCAAGGTTAATAAATGCCTATCGCTTGGGTGCACTTCCAATTGTAAATAGGCTTTTGAAAGATCCATTTTTGAAAATTTTTTTACCCCCA
The DNA here is from genome assembly GCA_914767995.1 of Thecocarcelia acutangulata. Classification (NCBI taxonomy): domain Eukaryota; kingdom Metazoa; phylum Arthropoda; class Insecta; order Diptera; family Tachinidae; genus Thecocarcelia; species Thecocarcelia acutangulata. The sequence continues at coordinate 47,140,460 of OU612098.1, read as the reverse complement.
GCCATTTTGCTAAATAATTCGTCGATCGTCGGCAAGGGATGTTTGTCTATCAATAGTGCCGGGTTTAGAGTCACCTTGTAGTCGCCACAAATACGAACTTCGCCCCCTTTTTTTGGCACCACTACAATTGGGGTCGCCTATTCGCTGATGTCTACCTTTACCAACAGCCCCTGCTTATCCAGCTGCTTTTCCACCGCCTCCATTAATGGAAATGGTACCCTTCTCGGTTTAAAAAACTTGGGTGTAGCATTTGGTTTTAAATAAATTCGGGTTTGTAAGCCCTTTATTTTTTCCACTGATGATGAAAATACTACAGGATATTTTTCTTTCAAATCCTCTACACAGAACTGATTAATTTTATTTATACTGCTATTTTTTTTGCTTTGCTACACATTGTGTTCCAATCCATTCGTATTTGTTGCAGCCACTGTCTACCACAAATTGGTCTACGATCAGATTTCACAATATACAATTTTAATTTTGCATTGGCTGCCTTTACATTTACGTTCACATATGCATACCCCATGCAGTCGATTGCCGTTCCACATTAACTCACCAATTCCATTTCTGGTTTGTAAACCTTTGAGTTAGGCACGTACTTTTTTGCATCAGTGACATTTATTATTGAAACCGGTGATCCGGTATCAATTTCGAACTCTACACCTTTCCAATTTACAATGAATTTATGTAACCACTTTGATCGTATGCTTAATACTCCACCCTCTTCTATTTTTAGTCAATAACGACAGTTTTAAAAAATAAAACTCCATTTGAAATCTGGTGTGGCAAGATACCTAATGTAAGCCATTTACGTATTTTGGTTGTCCTGTAATTGTTTTAGAGAAAACGCAATCTAAAAAATTTTCTGCGATATACATATTAGTTGGATATTCTTTAACCGCTAAAGCATATAGATTGTCTGATGTTGATAAAAGATGTGTTCCTGAAATAGAGATGTTAGCTTTTTTGAAGCAATTTCTGAATATGCTGAACCAGAATCAACTGAACAAGTGAAATTGACAGCGCAGCTGATAACTTTTTTTTAATTTTAATCTTTTTCAGATGTCAATGGAATAATTAAAACAAATTAAAAGAAAAATTTTAAAACTACTTTTTATATTATTATTGTATTTTCAGCGCCAGGTATCATCCAGAATTCTCCCCAATCTGGCTGGCCATTTTCACCTTTTCAAGCTCTATCATCTGAGACTTTAAGTTTCACGAAATAACTAAAACTTTCAGGAAATAATTAAGTTTTTCTTTTATTGTAAATATTTTTTTAAAGAAATTTGAAAAAAAAAAATTTTTTTTTGAAACAATTTTTTAGGTTTTGTATTACAACTATCATTCAGAATCCTCTGCAATCTGGCTGGCCTTTTTCTCCTTTCCGAGACTTTAATTTTCACGAAATAGTTAAACGTTTCACGAAATAATTAAAAGTTTATCTTTTCTTGTAAATTTTTTTTATTATATATTTTTTTGAATTCTTTTTTGTTTATATTTTTTCCTTGAGGCTTGAAAAAGATTTATTTTTTGTAGTGTTGTATTTATTGCTCTTGCATATACCTGATATGAATTCGCCTTGGTACAAACTAAAGGCCTCATTAGTTTTTACTTTCAGTTGCCGTGCTGTGACGTTCTTTTCTGTAGCAAATAATTTACAATTACTTTTTCTGTGAAAAAGTTCTACTGATTTTACAGTAAAGCAAAATATTGAAAAATAATTTTCGTCAAAATTATTTTATTAAAAAAAACAAAAAAGAACAATTTATTTACTTAAGGCACCCACAGACGATATGCTTTTACGTCTGTTTTTTTAATATGGAATTCCTCATGTATTTTTTCATATCTGCCAAAAATTTTCATTTTTACAGACGGTTTGTAAAATTTGCTCACAAACGTAAATGTACATTTACGTCTGACATTCCCTATGCTTTTTATTATTATAAAAAATAATTATTTAAAACATTTTAAAATATTAATGCATTATCCTCAAGCCGACTACTTATACCACCCAAAAACTGCTGCTAAATTGTTCGCAAGGCATAGAGTTCTAATGTCAGATGTTTAAACATAACAAAATAGAACACGCTCTATTTTAAATTTTGTCAGATAACTTTGCTTATGTTTTTGAGGTAACAGACGACATGTAGGCATTTTACATTGTGAAAAATGCCATCTACATTGTTAAAAACATATCGTGTGCTATTTTCCTTAAAAATGGTGACAAAACAGTCAACTTTTCTCTCGCGATCTGCGACATTTCTTATACAAAATTTAATGTTTTTCACTACGACATTTCTTATACGCTTTTCACTAAAATTATATTCTTTTGATCATCCATAGTTGATTAAATTGATTAACACATATTAAATTTTAAAAAATCTTTAATTAAAACAAATGGTTTTAGCTTTTGACAAAAAAAAAAAATTGTATTTCTATGAATAAAAAAATTAATTTTTCCATACCAGAAAAAAGTAACACATACACATATCAGGCTGTCTCTTAACGTTGAATTCTATTTTCAACTGATTAGTCCGCAACAGAACTGAACGAAAAAGTGAAAACAAATCATGCACATATACTTTATATTGAACAGAAACAAAACAGCTGATTCAGAACGGAAGAGAACGTACAAACTAATTCTGCCTTCAGACGATAACCTGTTGGAAAAAAAACATTAAAGCTGAAACTCGTTGAAAGCTACGTGGTAGATATTGTTGTGCTACTTATGTTGCAACTAGTTAGGACTCTTGAATTGGCCTAACTGGACTTACACCTGTTACCAACAATTCTGCATGAAACCAAACTTCCAAGCTTATTCACTTTCGGCCCCATTGTCGTGTATTGTAGTGGTGATATTGCTGAAACCATCTGTGCTTGCTAAATACGTTGCCAGATTGCCGGCTGTGCTGGCATGATTGCGTTTGCTCTGGGTGTGGCTCGCCGAGTGGTCGTAGTATGTTTAGGGTTGAACTAGAACCTAAGGATGTTGTCCTAATAAAAGGTGAAATTCTGTCGATTTATAAACTTAAATTTCTTTTGCATCATAAGGTAAACGTTGAGGAGCCACATAAGCGTTTAGGATCCGCTTAATGCCTAAACTGCCAAGTACTTGGCCATACCAAAGCCTACTGTAAGTTTCCCGCAGTTTACGTTGCGCAGATAGGCGATTCAACCAACCACGCAAAACTCCGAACAGTTTTCATATGCTAATGTGGTAAAATCCGAAAAAACAAAACTTGAATCAGGAGCCCAAGTCTCAAAACTCCGATACATTTTAGCAATCTTGAGACAACTCTGCAGACTCTTGTTCAATCCATAAACACATTTACGGTTTCTATGACAAACATGATGCAGGAAATGCTGAAAATGCAATCCAGACAATTTTAAACAAATGATTTGTTTTATAAACAATCAACTTGAGCACTTCCTTATGGAAAAGCATATCAATATAATGATGATAGCCGCCAAAATTAAGTACAAGTATATTACGCGCAAGAGGGTTTGGATGAAGTTTCAGTTTACTGACATACCTTGTCGTGTACTTAGAAAATTTCTCTTTTATCAGCGGAACACTCAGATCTTTATTTAATGTTGATTTAAAAATTCTTTTAAAGGCTGTGTTATAGGCTTCAATGCATCTATTAGTTGCCAGGTTTTTAAATTTTTAAGGTTTTCCTGCAACACATTTCATATTGTCACTGGCTCTTGAAGAGTTTGCTGATTCATTTTATAGTACTATGTAAAGTCATTCAACAAATTAGGTATCAAAATTAATTTCGGAGTATCAGATCGATTACCGGATCAGTTATCAATTCAGCTACAAGGTTTCAGCTATTAGGTATGAGATCAGCTATCAAATCAGTTATTAGGTATCAGATTGATTATCAGTTCAGTTGTTATGTATGAGATTATCAGATCAACTATTTGTTATCAAATTGACTATCAGATTATTAATGAATCTTTCCAAAGCTAAGTATTACACTGAATGTTAATCAGATATCTGATAGTTTTATCCGGTATCCGACAGCAGTGTCAGGTACCTCATCGTGGTATCAGATATCACTACTAGGGCATCGCCCCATGAGCAAAATTTGTATGGGATATGGTTTTGGTAGTTGCAAATGTTGTACACTACTCGATGGCTGAGTGGTTTAAAGTGGCTGTTCATCTTCATGATTTCAAGCTCATATCTAAGGGGTTACTGATGAGTAGTGTAGCGGCTACTAATTAGCTACTTATCTCCCAGCAAAGTGTTTCATTATTTTTGTGGTCTTCATCAATTAAAATTAGGCTATATCTCGGGTATATATGAAGCGATATCGGAAATTTTCTGTATTTATATAACATCCTTAAAAAAAAATTGTTTCGTGGAAAAATCGGTTTAGACTATATCTAAGATATATGTATATGGGCCAATATCAGAAATATTAATTTTCTGTATTTTAGTAGCCTCTCTTCATTACCACAACCGCTTTTAAGCAAAAAAAAAAATTCTTGGAAAAATCTGTTTAGGCTATATCTCGGGTATATATGGACCGATATCGGAATTTTTCATTTTTTGTGTTTAAGTAACCTCCTTTTATTACCAGAACTGATATGTAGCAAACAAAAATTTTTCAAGTTCGCTTACGCGCCATTTTCATTAAAAATCGTTTTGGGCTATATCTCGGGTATATATGGACCGATATCTCGGGTTTATAGTGCCTTGTAATCGCCATGTTTAATGCCATGTGTGAAGTTTGAAGCAAAACAAACAACTTTTTTTCTCAAAAAATTTCATATAGAATTTCAAAAAGTAATGATTTTTTCGGAATTTTGGATATATTTCAGCTATATGTGAACCGATTTTACTGAATTTTAACATCAAACCCATGAATCGATGGCGGAAGAAAAAAGTTTTTATGTCGAATGGGTTTCTCAGAAACGGTATTTCCACGACCGACAGACGAACACCGTTTAATCTACTTATCTATTAGTTCTGATTCCGAATATACATACTTTATAGGGTCACAAATAAAAAATTGTAGAAATAACAAACGGAATCACAAACTTATATATTCCCTTAATATTTTTGTGAAGGGTATAAAAATAAAAGATTTATTCATAATTATTAATCTCGTTGTGTTTAATGGAATCTCTAGACATTCGTTAGATATTTTGAATAACGATACTTTGTGCTCCGATCACACACCAATTTTAGTAAAATTTAATGCAAATGTTAATCTTTCCTCTATACATAATTAACCGAAACAAAGATCTAAAATTTTTTCATGAAAAGGATGTTATTGAATCTTTTAATTTATTGATACATGAAGCTGCGTTGTTATCTACTCCATCAATTGTCAATCCAGCAAACTTGGGTCATAAAGTAATTGTTTCAGTACAAATAAGAGACATGATTAGACAGGCTACAAGACTTAGACAAATTTTGCGGAAAACCAGACATCTGCGGGACAAAGCTAACTGGAATTGGCAATAAAACTCTGTTCTGAAATGTTGAAAACAGAAAGGAATATAAAATTAACTCGTATTTAAAGAAACTAAAACCACAAAATAAAAATAAAGAACATCAGTTATACAATAATTATATGATAAAGAAAAATCAATGGCAATGCGCACAAATTATAATGGTTTTAAAACCCGGTAAACCTGAAAACTATCGGATAACATTTTCTACAAGTAAAGAGAATTGTCCAGATATATTGTTCATAGGCGATGTAATCCCTTCGAAAAATGTCGTCCAATATTCAGGATTAAATTTAGATAGAAGACTCACATGGAAACACATGGAAATGCCAAAAGAAAACAACTTGATATCAAGTTTAAACAAATGTACTGGCTACTAGGGCCTTAAGACTTAGGCCATAGAAAACAAAGTTTTACTGTACAAAACCATATTATGGACTTATGGCATAGAATTATGGGGAACTGCTAGTAATTCCAACCTAGAAATCTTACAAAGATTTCAATCGAAAACTGTATGAACAATAGTAAATACCCCGTTTTACATAAAATATAAAGCTATTCATAATGACTTGAGAATACCCTTGGCGAAATCTGAAATAAAAAGATTCAGTTTTAATTATTTAAAAGGACTACGAGGGCGGCTCGGAAACTTCTTAGCCTATCAATAAAAGCGAATAGTTAGTTTTTCAAAAATATTTTTATTTTTCAATATAATCTCCTGAAACTTCAATACACTTGGTCCAACGTTTTTCTAGCAGTTCTATCCCTTGATTAAAATTGTTTTCCTCAAGGTCTTCAATATAGTGGTTTACAACTGTAATTGCATCTTCATTTGAGGTAAAACGCTTGCCAGCAAGGAATTTTTTTATATTTGGGAAGTGGTAAAAGTCACTGGGAGCTAAATCAGGAGAATAAGATGGGTGGTCAAGCAACTCGTACCTTAATTCGTTGATTTTAGCCATTGTTAAAACACTCTTGTGCGCTGGTGCGTTGTCTTGATGAAAAATTATTTTTTTGTGCTGTAAGCCAGGACGTTTTTCTCAAATTTGTACATTTAATTGATCCAAAAGGTTGCAATAGTACTCTGAATTTATTTTTTTACCTTTTTGCAGATAGCCAATCAATAAAATACCTTTGAAGTCAAAAAAAAAACCGTTGCCATGACCTTACCAGCCGATTGAAATTTTTTTGCCTTCTTTGGGGTACTTCCTTCAGCTTCAGTCCATTGTTTGGATTGTTATTTTGTCTCTGTCTGTTGTCTCAACAGTTATGAAAGGACGCTTAAAATCCATTTTATTCCGCTAAAAACTATCCAAACAAGCTTGAGAAATGTTCAATCTTATGCGTTTTTGGTAGACTGTTAACAAATGCGGCTTTTTCATCTGCAGGTCTTCATGGTTGCCCTGTCTATAGTCACTTTAAGCGGTCAATGACAAATAAGCCATTGATTTTAAATATGCCATCCCAGCAGTCAAACTTCATTTCTACAACCAATTTTCCCCAGGTACGCCAGCCAACCAGCCATATAAACGTGCAACAAATTTCTTATGCGAATGTGGTAAAATCCGATAAACCAAAGTTGAATCAAGAGCCCAAGCCTCAAAACTCCGACCAACATTTTAGCAATCTTGAGGCAACTCTGCAGACTCTTGTTCAATCTATTCGTACATTTACGGTTTCCATGACAAACATGATGCAGGAAATGCTGAAAATGCAATCCTCCATTTTGCAGGCAATTTTAACAAAATGAATTGGTTAAAAATATGTTTCTGGAACGCAAACGGCATTCGCCAACATAAAAATGAACTTGAGCACTTCCTTATGGAAAAGCAGATCGATATAATGATGATTGCTGAAACCCATTTGACAACCAACAGTTATTTCAAAATTAATGGCTACACATTATATGACACAAAAGATCCCCGTGGAAGATCTTGCGGCGGATCGGCAATTTTGATAAAGACCAGAATTAAGCATTATCTAATGAACGGGACACGTGAGGAATATCTCCAAGCTACAAATGCTTGATTATTTTCATGAAAAAATCGTTATATACTCGATTTACTCACCACCACGATTTTCAATAACAGAAAACCAATATTCAAATTTTTTCAAATCACTTGGTCCTCGATTTTTAGCGGCCGGCGACTATAACGCTAAATACACTTTTTGGGGATCACGTTTAATTACCTCGAAAGGCCGTGTGCATTTTGACACCGTTTCCAAAATGGGCTTAGATGTGGTTTCAAGCGGACACCCCACTTATTGGCCGTCAGACCGACGAAAGATCCCTGATGTTATAGATTTTGGAGTTGCGAAAAGTTTTCCTTTAGAGTGGATGCAACTGGAGCCTTCATTAGATTTGTCATCAGATCACTCACCCACTATAATCTCTGTTTCGTTCCCCCAAGAGATTGGCCCCCGTTAACCGTCAATAGAGTTAATTGGCTAAAATACAAAAAATTTTTGAGTACACATTGTAGTGAAAATATCGCCTTGAGAACACCTGAGGATATTGATGCGTCAATTAACGATTTTTCTGAAAACCTCAAACTGGCCGTACAGCATGCTACCACTAGTCATATAAGATCCAGAAATGAGGACAATAGAACTTATTCGGCTGAAATTGAGCAACTTCTGTTAGAAAAAAGAAGAGTTAGAAGAGAGTGGCAAACTCGCAGGTCTCCCCAGCTTAAAACTAGGCTACGGGAATGCGTAACTCGACTAATAAATCTGCTTGAAATCCAGAGAATATCTTCCCTTAAAACATATTTGGAAAGCTTGGATGGTACTCCGCAATCTGACCCGTAATAGGTAAGCCACCTTTGCGAACTTCAACTGGCGACTGGGCACGAAGCGATTCCGAAAAGGGGATGGTGTACGTTGATCATTTGAGAAATGTTTTTACGACAAATGATTCAGCGGACGCTGCAGCAGAATTTCCGCCGTATGCTGTTAGACAGCCTGTGTCTTTGAGACTTAACTTTCAAGATGTCGAAAACGTTATCAATAACATAAACCCCAGGAAAGCTCCAGGTATAGATCAAATTACTGGTAAAATGCTTGAACAGTTACCTCGTGTAGCTAGAAGGCTTCTACTTTTTATTTTTAACGCTATTTTACGCCTTGAGTGTTATCCTACAGAGTGGAAGGTCTCTATGATTACTATAATACCCAAGCCAGGGAAGGATCCGACTAAAGTAGAGTCATATAGGCCAATAAGTCTGCTACCAACAATTTCAAAACTGTTCGAAAAATTGTTAATGGCGAAGTTGTCTCCAATACTTAATGATGTGGGATGTATCCCTGATCATCAATTTGGCTTTCGGGCTAAACATAACACCATAGAACAAACACATAGGCTAGTCAGTGTCATAAGACAGACTTTTGAAGACAAAAAGTACTGTTCAGCTCTATTCATCGACATTTCCCAAGCTTTTGATAAAGTGTGGCACGACGGACTGATGCACAAAATAAAGTTGAACTTGCCTGCAAACACTCACAAGCTTCTGGAAACCTACTTATACGACCGGAAATTTGTTATGAAAGAAGATGACTTTACAAGTCTCTCACAGTCAATCGGAGCAGGAGTTCCCCAAGGTAGCATTCTAGGACCCACTCTATATTTGATTTACGCATCTGACATGCCAACGAGATCCGGAATCCATACTTCAACTTTTGCAGATGACACAGCTTTTTTTAGCGTTCATGTAAACCATCAAGAAGCTTCACGAAATTTGCAGCAGTATATTTCAATATTAGAGAAATGGTTGAAACTTTGGAAAATAAAAGTTAATGAACAAAAATGTACTCACGTTACATTCACACTGCGTAAGCAAACATGTTCGGCTCTCCAAATTAACAATACACCTATTCCGCAGCATAATGAAGTTAAATACCTTGGTATTTACCTCGGCCGTAGGCTAACGTGGAAGCCTCACATTGATGCGAAAGTCACTCATTTGAAATTAAAAGCAGCGCAACTAAATTGGCTTATGGGCAGAAATTCGACATTGAAGTTGGACTGCAAACTTTTGTTATATAACGCAATTTTAAAGCCTATATGGTGCTACGGAGTTCAATTATGGGGAACCGCCTCAACATCTAACATTGAAAAAATTCAAAGACGACAAAACCAAATTCTTCGTACGATTACTGCAGCTCCATGGTACGTAAGAAACTCACGAATTCACAAGGATCTGTGTGTTCCGCTGGTAACTGACGAGTTCTCTAAGTATGCCACAAGGTATATCAGTAAACTGGAACTTCACCCAAATCCTCTTGCACGCAACATACTTAATTTTGGCGGCCACTCTCGGTTGAGAAGAAGGGATACCCTGGCCACCATCAGAACGTTAAATAGGTGATTCTACCCATATTATTCGCGCGAAATGAAACTCTTTTGTCTAGCAGTGGCTGGACTTAAATAACTTTTATATTTAGTATTAAGATTTGAATACTTATTGTTAGTTCATATTTTGAAGATTCAATAAATAAATGAATGACAAAAAAAAAAAAAAAAGTTCTTCATGGAAAATTAAATGGACTCTGTTTGGTCATAATAGCCAAATTAAATAATAATAATATTAACTAAATAAATAAATAAACGAATAACATAACAAAAATATAAAACATATAATAAATTAGACATAAGCGGTTTTTAATTAAAATGAATTTGAATACCGTTCCTTATATACTTAGTTTTAAGCATTTTATATAAATAAAAGGCACTTGCAAAGTAATTGTGAAGCGAAGGAGTTGTGTTTTATTATACCGAAAAGTGTTTTTTTCCACCGTACCCTAACTTTTATTTAAATTATAAATTGTTTAATTTAAACTCGACACCGAATTATAAGTTGGTTAATTCGGACTTCCTAAAAACTATTAGGAAAAAACATTTTGGCGCCCGAGCAGGGACAAGTGGATAAAGAAAAATTGATAAACTAATTCAATTACATATAAGTTTTAATAATTTAATTTAAAACTTTAAAAACAATTTAAAAAAACACTATAAAAAATATATGAAGTGAATAAACTTAATTTAATTGTGGATTATTTAATATAAAAATAGTTTTAAAATATAAAAAAAAAACAGTTCAATAAAACATAAAAACAACGTTAACAAACACAAACAATTAAGAAGAAGTTAGTTGTTGAATTTAAACAAAGGTTGTTCTACATTCAAGGCAATTACAACAACCACATAAACAGCATTAATACCATCTGGGGACAATTAAATAAACTCACATCCAACAAAACATACATATAGATTAAAATATTAAAATTTGGAATTTCTGGGAAAGCTCAACCAAATGCCAAGCTGTAATTGTATCCTCTGCAGAGCTGAACGCAACAAGGGGAGTAAATCAAGTTCCCAGGTAACAAGTGTAAAAAATATTTGTGTTAGCACCTTAAATTTGTAAATTATTCAAATTTAAGAGATTTTTGTAAGTTATTCAAAAATTCTTTCCGCTTTGCAAGTCGAGCACAATAAATATTTTTTACAACTTGAATTTTGTGAAACTATTTTATTATTTTATAAATTATTTAAAATAAAAAATCCACCCTTAAAAGTGAAACTTTTCGTGAGTGTTAAAATTGATTTAACAACAAACATACATAATTTGTTCTCTTTATTATTGAGAATACCGTTTGTATTATTTTTTGTTTGCCGTCGGCATTTCAATTGCATTGAAATAAATTTTATTATATTAATAATAAAACATAAATATTCGCGTGTATTAATTTCCTTTATTGTAAATAAATTAATTAATACTATTTCTTGGTGTTTGTTATTCTTTTATTCTTTGTTTAAAAAATTTAATAAGATCAGTGTTTCAATTCCGTGTGTTCCTATACCACTTTTGTTAATTTATACATAAAAGCTTTTTACAGTGGAACCAATCACACTAGTATCGAAAGTTAATTTTCATACAAAAAATATATTTGTTAGTTTTGAAATTAACTTTTATCGATTATTCTTGGTAGAATTAATATTTTAATTCACCAAAGGCTTAAAGAAAGTGGTAGAACAAAAAATTAAATAAATTGTTTTTAATTTTGTGGAACAAACTGATAATTTTCAAATAGAAAGTAAAAGAATATTTGCCAAGAAATTTCCGAATATTTATTGCCGGTGAGAGAATAATATCTCATTTTATTAAATTCGTTAAAAAGCACCAATAAGTTAATTTGGTTTTTAATTAATTGATAATATTAATAATATGACGGGTAAAAAACAACAAGATTCTTCAAGCGTGGAAACGTTGGAGAAAATATTAAACAAGAAAGCAAAGGTTGTTAAAAATATAGAAAGAATTCGTCAATCCATTCGGGAAAAGACAATTTCTTTCAACCCAATTGAGTTAGAATGTCGGTTGGACATTCCAAAAACTTATATCGACCAAGCCATGAAGTACCAATCGGAAGTTGATAGTATAGATCCCGATAATGATGACAGGGCTGAGCTTGAGGACATTTGTGTTACAGCAAAATCGATGTTTTTAAGTCTCTTGTCTAAACATAGACAGCCAAGCATACCTGAAACGTCTTTCAGCATTCAAGGTCACCATTCGAGACTTCCAAATATGAAGCTACCTAAATTTACTGGGAAATACGCGGAGTATAAAAACTTCATGAGTTTATTTGAAAACTTGGTCCATAACGATCCGACGTTGACAGATATCGAGAAATTTAATCATCTGATCTCATGCTTGTCCGATTCAGCTTTAGGAACTGTTAAAGCGTTTCAGATTTCAGAGGAAAATTATCCCAAAGCGTTAGCCAGTTTGAAGAAGGTTTATGACAACGAATGTCTGATATTTTTTGATAATATTGCCAAACTTTTTGATTTGCCACAAATTTCGAAACCTTCAGCTACTGCTTTGAGAAGCATGATAGATACTGTTTCTGCCATATACGACTCCTTGTTATCAATTGGGGATGACAAGAAAATAACTAATGCCATTTTAATACATTTAGTGATGTCAAAAGTAGATCCAGTGACCAAAACAAAATGGGAAGAACAGCTTGATTTCGAAAAGCTGCCATTATGGTCAGACTGTGAAGCCGCTTTGAACAAACGATACCAGCACATTTCTGCTGATGAAGCGTCGGGTTCAAGAGCGAGGTTTAATACAAATAATAAAAATAAAACTGACAATTCTACATATAAAAGTTTCCGAACATCACTAAATTGCACAAAATCTAAACAATCTGCTGACAAATGCTTATTCTGCAAATCAAATCAGCATGTAATAAACAATTGCCCTTCTTTTGCTGCTGAGGCTGTAAACAAACGATTCGATTTTATAAAATCAGTGCCAGCATGCATAAATTGTTTGAGAAAGGGACATACAGTAGCTAGATGTACATTTGAAAAATGTAGGATATGTGGTGGTTCACATAATTCGTTGCTACATAAATATACAACAAGTTCTAGCAATGCGTTAAGAGACTACTCTGACCAGCCATCCACTTCTCACGCTTCGGTGAACTATTCATCATCAGATGAACAAATAATTCTCGCGACAGCTGTTGTCAGAGTAAGAAACAGTTCTGGTCAACTGATCCCGGCCAGAGCTCTTTTGGATTCCGGTTCTCAGCCAAATTTGATAACTGAGGAGCTTGCTCAGCTACTGCGACTGAAAAGAGAAGGAGGCAGATTGAATTTAAATGGTATTAGCGAAACAAGTTCGGTGTCGAAATCTCGCGTTAGTTTAACTGTCACGTCGAGGGTTAACTCTACTCAATTCACATCTAAGTTTTGGGTATTGAGTTCAATAACAAATCTACAACCTGATCGTAAATTGAACACAACTCGCCTAAATATTCCTAAGAATATTGAAATGGCTGATCCTTGCTTTGACAAACCACAAAAAATTGACTTATTAATTGGTGCAGAAATTTTCTTTGAATTGTTGTGTGTTGGCCAAATTAAATCTGGCCCGAGCCTTCCAATACTCCAAAAAACTTCGCTTGGTTGGATTGTTACGGGAAAATACAATCAACCAAAGGGCTCACACACCAGTAAAGTTTTTCATTTAAGTACTTCGGTAGAAAATGAGAGCAATATCGACTCAATTGTTAAAAAGTTTTGGGAATTAGAGGAAATTCCTAATGAATCAGCAGTAATTTATTCTGAAGAACAGCAACAGTGTGAGGAAATCTTTAAGAATTCAGTACGACGTTTAACGTCAGGACGCTTCGAAGTGTCTTTGCCTTTCAAATCTGATGCAAAATTGTTGGGTTCATCTTTTGAAACTGCCAAAAGACGATTTCTTGCCTTGGAACGGAAACTTTCTAAGGACACTACTATGCGGCAAATGTATCATGATTTTATGAAAGAGTATTTCAATTTGGGTCATATGTCACTTCTAGACAAAATGCCAGATTTCTCTCACTATTTCATTCCACATCAATGTGTGTTACGTCCTCAGAGTACGACTACGAAACTTCGAGTAGTCTTCGATGCTTCGTGTAGAACTTCTTCTCATGTAAGTCTAAATGATTTGCTGCTGGTTGGCCCTACAGTTCAAGAAGAATTGTATTCTACACTTATCCGTTTTCGATTCCATAAATATGCAATCACTGCAGATATTGAGAAAATGTATCGTCAAGTCTTAGTTGGCGATAACTATAGAAATTATCAATTGATCCTTTGGCGCGAGAATCCATCTGATGAATTAAAAGTGTTTCGACTGAACACTGTTACTTATGGCACGGCTTCTGCTCCATTTGTGGCTATCAGATGTTTGATTCATTTAAGCGATTTATACAAAGAGACTTTGCCTGTTGGTGCAAAAGTTGTTCGCAGTGATTTCTACGTTGATGATTTGCTTACCGGGGCTGAAAGCTGCCAAGAACTTGAAATCATTCGTAGTCAGGCCACTGAAATTTTAAGTTCAGCTGGTTTTAATCTAACGAAATGGGTTTCAAATCATCCGAAATTTATGAGTAATGTAAAAAATGAGAAACTGTTACAAAGTGATTCCGACTCAGCTAAAGCACTTGGTATACATTGGGTTCCGAAGAATGATACATTTATATTTCATTTGGACGATAATTTCCAGGATTTAAAAGCCACTAAGAGAAACATATTGTCAGTTTCTTCTCGTTTGTTTGATCCTCTCGGACTGTTGTGCCCAATTGTAACAAAATCCAAAATATTACTTCAAGAACTTTGGATTCAAAAACTTGACTGGGATGAATCGATTCCCATGAGACTAAATACTTCATGGGACAATTTCAAATCTAATTTGCTGGAAATTGATTCGATTTCAATCCCAAGATTCGTCCACACAACATCAGCGGCGAGGATTCAGATTCATGGGTTTGCTGATGCATCAATTCGAGCGTATGGGTGCTGCTTATACATAAGAAGTTCCGAATCAAGTGCAATTGTTTCGAGACTACTAACTGCTAAATCTAAAGTTGCTCCGCTCAAGACCAAATCTCTTCCGAGACTTGAGCTATGTGCTGCACACCTTCTGGCTAAGTTGTGGAATCGAATTAAGTTAATGATTAGCTTTGATGTCGAGAGCGTTCATTTCTGGACTGATTCAGAAATAACCCTTCATTGGATTAAGACACATCCGTCCTCTCTCAATACTTTTGTCTCAAATCGGGTCGCTGAGATTCAGGAGTGGTCTGAACAAGTTTCATGGCGCCATGTACCTACAAAACAGAATCCAGCAGACATCGTTTCAAGAGGATGCGATGTGCAGGAACTGAAAAGTTCAAGTTGGTTTGAAGGACCGTCGTTTTTGTTAAGCGACTCTTCGAATTGGCCTGTTAACGAACACTTCGAGTTAACAGAGAACCAAAAATTATTGGAAACAATAAAGACTCACGTATTTCTTGCAGTAGAGGATCCGCAAAATTGTTTGTTGGATCTGGTCGGAAAGATTTCTTCGTACAAAAAGTTACTGCGAGTAACTGCCTTTGTACTAAGATTTGTTGACGTTCTTAAAAAACGTAACATAAACAGAGAGATAGTACCTACTGCCACAGAATTAAAATGGTCATTCTATCGGCTCACAGAAGCGATCCAGAAAGCTAATTTTTCTGAGGAGATTTCTAAGTTACAGAAATCTCTAGTCTTGCCGTCAAATATGCAAAGATTGACTCCATTTATTCATGCGTTTGATGAAGAGAAACGCTCGTTTTCACTATTGAGGGTAGGTGGGAGACTGCTTAACGCAGATGTAAAATATGACACAAAATTCCCACTTTTATTGCCGAAAAGAAATAGCTTTGTCACACTTTATTTGCGTAATCTGCATTTCGAAAATTGCCACGCTGGCACGAAAACGCTTGTTGCTCTTTCGCGTGAGCATATTTGGCTCATTAATGCGAAAGAAGAGTGCAGCAGAATCGTTCGCAAGTGTGTACACTGCTTCCGCTATAAGCCTAAGCTTATGTCCCAAATAATGGGCAACTTACCCGCTAGTCGAGTGAGGGCTGCTCGACCATTCCTAACGGTCGGAGTAGATTTTTGTGGTCCCGTTAACGTTTCATTGAGAATACGTGGTAGACCACCCATAAAAATGTATATAGCGGTTTTCGTGTGTTTCACTTCTAAGGCGGTACATTTAGAATTAGTGTCTGATCTGTCGACTGATGCTTTTCTTTTATCTTTTAAAAGGTTTGCTGCCAGGAGAGGACTCCCAGCCAAAGTATGGTGCGACAACGGCACGAATTTCGTCGGAGCGAGTCGCGTTCTGAAGGAACATCAGGCGCTTGTCGACAACCAGGAGGCCGTCGAATTGTTCGGAGCGTCGTCCGGGGTGAAGTTCAGCTTCATACCACCTCGGGCTCCCCACTTCGGAGGGCTGTGGGAGGCAGCAGTCAAGCAGGCGAAGTTCCTACTTCTGCGCGCCGTGGGCAATGCATCGCTCACCCAAGAAGAGATGGGCACAATGCTCGCAGAAGTAGAGGCGGTGCTCAACAGTCGGCCAATAGCACCGCTGTCTCCAGACCCGAACGACGGAGAAGCACTAACCCCAGCGCATCTGCTAATAGGGGAGGGTCTGCGTTCGCAGCAGCAAGGATTCGCAGAAGACGTGACCGCCAGAGGGCTGACATTATGCAAGCGATGGCGTCTGCTCTGCAATCTCAAGCAGACATTCTGGCAAGCTTGGTCTCGCGACTACATCCTCGGCCTGCAATCCAAGGCCAAGTGGTACGACCCAATGCCCAATCTAGAAGTCGGGCAGGTCGTGATAGTCCACGAAGACAATTGCCCGCCACACCATTGGGTGACCGGGAGAGTCGTTCGCGTCCAAGAAGGAGGAGACGGCAAGGTCAGGGTGGCGGAGGTCCGGACCAAAAGCGGCGTTTTTAAGCGCCCGATACAAAAATTGGCTCCACTGCCTGTAGATTGAAGACGTGCAGTCCTTCAATGGGGCCGGAA
Organism: Thecocarcelia acutangulata; assembly: GCA_914767995.1. Taxonomy (NCBI): domain Eukaryota; kingdom Metazoa; phylum Arthropoda; class Insecta; order Diptera; family Tachinidae; genus Thecocarcelia; species Thecocarcelia acutangulata. The sequence goes on along the minus strand of OU612098.1, from coordinate 47,123,575 downwards.
TGTTTGGTCATAATAGCCAAATTAAATAATAATAATATTAACTAAATAAATAAATAAACGAATAACATAACAAAAATATAAAACATATAATAAATTAGACATAAGCGGTTTTTAATTAAAATGAATTTGAATACCGTTCCTTATATACTTAGTTTTAAGCATTTTATATAAATAAAAGGCACTTGCAAAGTAATTGTGAAGCGAAGGAGTTGTGTTTTATTATACCGAAAAGTGTTTTTTTCCACCGTACCCTAACTTTTATTTAAATTATAAATTGTTTAATTTAAACTCCACACCGAATTATAAGTTGGTTAATTCGGACTTCCTAAAAACTATTAGGAAAAAACAGACTCGATCATTTGAGATGCCCATGATATTAGCTATTTCACGCACTTTTATTCGTCGATCATTTAATACCATATCATGCATTTTGGCTACAATTTCTGTTGATGTTGCTGTTTTTGGACGTCCACTACATGGTTCATCTTCAATGCTTGTACGACCACGTTTAAATTCAGCAATCCAATTCTTTACTGTTGCATATGAAGGAGCACTTTCACCTAGCACATTCACCATATCATTATGAATTTCTTGTCCCGATGAACCTTTTTTATATAAATATTTAATGACACCACGCATTTCTAATTTTTCCATTGTAAAAAAATCGCGGATGCGTGTTTTGTGACCACCTATTTCTATATGGAGTTACCAGATCGAAACAAAATTTAACATGTGTTCATAGCAGAGATGGAAGTTGCCAAAACACAGAACTTTTTCTGTTTATACCGCGCTTTTTGTGCTCGGCTAAGAAGTTTTCGAACCGCCCTCGTAAGTAATCCTACTAATTTATTGGCAATCGCACTTTTAGATGAGACTGAATAAGTCAAAAAACTAAAAAGAAAGCATGTTTTAGATCTCCCTTTTATTTAAAATTATATAATTTGCTAATAAAAAATTGTAAACCATTCATGAACCCTTTTCATTAAAAATTGTAAATAACGTGTGTTTTCTGTAAAAATACAAGTAATCTCTATATAAAAAAAATTAACAAAATTTATATTTGATGTGAACTACGTTTACAAGGCATTAGATGAAGGATATACTGATGTTTTTGGTATATTTTTTGATTTTCCTAAGACGTTTGACCTAAATGATCATGAAATTATGACAGAAAAGTTGCAGTTCTATAGCATTTGTGGAAAGTATATGTTACTATTAAAACGTTACTTAACGAATCAGAGACATATCCAAATTAATGCATTTAAAAGTGGTCTAGGAGCTGCCTCAAGGGAGTATTTTGGAACCACTGCTATTTTCCATATACATAAATAACATAAGATATATTAACACTTCTGTAAAAATCTTCATAGGTATATGCTGATGATTTTTTATCAAAAACTCAAAACTGTCAAAACTCAATGAAAATACATAAGAATATGCGAACGAATAATAGTGAGATAGACAAACCCAAATTGATTCGAATGTGAGTGACTAGCTTTCTTTCGCATTCATTTTCATTCCAAATTGGTAAACTACCTGTATGGTATCTGTGCGATCAGTGTGGTATATATTGAGAAAAAAATGAGTATATTGTTGGTGCCTGGAGAAAAAAGTAATGTAAAATTATTATAAATTTGTTAAATTTTTGTTGAACTTTTATAATTTTTTTTAAATTAAAAATTTTTTGGTTTGTACATATGTACATCGGGTTCTAGTTCAAGTTTTTTCATTTCTTAAGAAGGATTTTTTACAATACAAATTTGCTGTGATCAATACTTAGTGATTGAAGAAGGCAAGAAAAATAATAATCAAATCTTTAGCTGGGTGACAACTAATGTAAAATTATTATGTTAATAAAAATTATTATGTTAATAAAAGTTTTTAATTATTTTATTGTGTATATAAATTATCGCAATTATATTATGTATAATTGTGTGGCCTACAACACCATTTTGAAGCGATTTTTTCAAGTCGGCCAGACTTTTGAAGCAGTTTCCTGTGAATGAATCGTACGATCGTGTAGGATACTGAATCAGTGCCTTTAGGTAGTGGCAGAATTACAAAAAGAATTTACGAAGAGTTGTAAAATGGATTTTTTTAAACGAAAGACAGCTGTGCTTATACCATTACCCTGATAAAGCTGCCTTTACTTCATGTTATAATTTTGTTACAAATGACTATTTATGTGTACAAACACAAATTATTTTGTTGTAACTCATGTAATCGTCTCTTTCTATCATTGACTATTTCACTCTTTGATTACGAAAAGTTTAAAAAAGTGGGAATCATGAGACTTTTTATACCCTTAATGAGACTTTTTATACCCTTCATAAAAATGTAAAGGGTATACATATATAAGTTTGTGATTCGGTTTGTAATTTCTACAATTTTCATTTGCGACCCTATAAAGTATATACATATATGTATTCTGATTCAGAAATAATGGAAAAGTCGATTAAGCGATGTCCGTCTGTCCGCTGTTGAAATACCGTTTCTGAGAAAACTATTTTTTCTTCCACCATTCTTTTACCCCATCGATGCATGGTTTTGCTATTGAAATTCAATAATATCGGTCCACGTATAGCTGAGATATATTCAAAATTCCGAAAAAGCCATTTTTTTGCAATTTTGTATGAAAATTTTTGGAAACAAAAGTTGTTTGTTTTGCTTCAAGCTTCACACACTTATTAAGCTTGGTGACTAAAAGACAAACAAAAATTTTTCAGATATCGGTCCATATATACCCGAGATATAGCCCAAATTGGATTTTTAATGAAAATGTCGCATAGGCGAAGCTAAACAACTTTTTTTTGGTTAAAAGTAGTTCTGGTAATAAAATAAGGTTATATAAATATGGAAATTGAAAATTTCCGATATCGGTCCATATATACCCCAGACATAACCTAAACCGGGTTTTTCATGAAAATGTCGCGTAAGCGAACTTAAATAACTTTTTTTTTGCTTAAAAGTAGCTCTGGTAATAAAATAAGGTTATATAAATATGGAAAATTAAAATTTCCGATATCGGTCCATATATACCCGAGATATAGCCTAAACCGGGTTTTTCATGAACATGCGGCGTAAGCAAACTTAAACAACTTTTTTTGCTTAAAAGTAGTTCTGGTAATGAAATTAAGTTATATAAATATGGAAAATGAAAATTTCCGATATCGGTCCATATATACCCGAGATATAGCCCAAATCGGACTTTTAATGAAAATGCTGCATAGGCGAAGCTAAACAACTTTTTTTGCTTACAAGTAGTTTTGGTAATAAAATAGGTTATATAAATATGGAAAATAAAAGTTTTCGATATCGGTCCATATATACCCTGAACCGGATTTTTCATGAAAATGCCGCGTAAGCGAACTTAAAATACTTTTTTTTTGCTTAGAAGCAGTTCTGGTAATGAAATAAGGTTATATAAATATGCAAAATGAAAATTTCCGATATCGATCCATATATACCCGAGATATAGCCTAAGCCGGGTTTTTCATGAAAATGCCGCGTAAGCGAACTTAAACAACTTTTTTTTTGCTTAGAAGCAGTTCTGGTAATGAAATAAGGTTATATAAGTACGGAAAGTGGAAATTTCCGATATCGGTCCATATATACCCTAAACCGGGTTTTTCATGAAAATGCCGCGTAAGCGAACTTAAACAACTTTTTTTTGCTTAGAAGCAGTTCTGGTAATGAAATAAGGTTATATAAATATGGAAAATTTCTGATATCGGTCCATTTACACCCGCGATATAGCCTAAACCGCGGTTTTCATGAAAATATCGCGTAAGTGACCTTAAACATCTTTTTTTGCTTAAAAACAGTTCTGGTAAGGAAATAAGGTTATATAAATATGGAAAATTGAAATTTCCGGTATTGGTCCATATATAGACGAGATATAGCCTAAACCGCGGTTTTCATGAAAATGTCGCGTAAGTGAACTTTTTTTGCTTAAAAGCAGTTCTGGTAATGAAATAAGGTTAGATAAATATGGAAAATGAAAATGCCCGATATCGGTCCATATATACCCCAGATATAGCCTAAATCGGGGTTTTTATGAAAATGCCGCGTAAGCGAACTTAAACAACGTTTTTTTTTTCATTAAAAGCAGTTCTGGTAATTAAATAAGGTTAGATAAATATGGAAAATGAAAATTTCTGATATCGATCCACATATACCCGAGGTATAGCCTAAACCGATTTTTCCATGAAAATGTCACGTAAGCCACTTAAACAATTTTTTTTTCTTAGAAGCAGTTCTGATGGTAAAACTAGGCTACTTAAATACAGGAAATGAGAATTTCCGATATCGGTCTATATACACCAGAGATATGGGATAACCGATTTTTTCATGATTTTTTTTATACCCTTCACAAAAATGTAAAGGGTGTGTATAATTTTTATATTAAAGCAGTTCTGTTTATAAAAGGGGGTTACTAAAATACCAAAAAGTGTCAATTTTTGATATCGGTCTACACATCGCCCAAATGAAAATTTTTCACGGCGCCTTAAATAAATGTACACATCCCTAGCATATATTATGGAAGTTATTAGTTCATATCAAAGATATTAATGAACTATCATTATCACAAATTAAAACAGCATATTTAGTTCAAATTTGTTATACATATGTACTATACATTTACGTGACTATTGTGAAGGGTATTTTAGATTCGGCCCAGCCGAATTTACCACACTCTTACTTGTCTTATTTATTAATTTTTTAAATTGAACTCACAATAGGTGTGGTTCACGAGATCTCGGACTAGTCCTGACTAATGAGAGTAAAAAGCAAATTACTCTCTAAATGTGCAAATTTTACCCAAAACTGCTGGAACACAAAAAACCACAATTGTACATCTTGTAATATTAGTGCTGCTTACTTTTTAGATTGGAGTATTGTTTTGTGATTTTAGACGCTTAAAACGCATAACATCGTATAAACAAAAGATTTGCACTATTGAAAACAGCTTCAAAATTTAAAGCAATGTAAAATTTGCAATAGATTTTTATAGTACATATTTATAAAATGAAGAGCCAAATAGCAATTTCATGTTCTGTTTACAACTTCACAACGTTATTTTTAGTTTGGGCAACCTTCCATTTTGCTTTTAACTAATTTTTAAACAAAAACTTTTTTCCAATTTGCAAACTTCCAGTTTCATATGTATGTAAACATAAAACAGCTGATTATTCAATTCTAGTTCCAACTTACCCAAAGAAAAAGTTCGGGCTAATTTGTACAAGAAATGAACAAAATTATTCTCTCATATTCTATAAAAATTGCACACCATTTTTTACGCAGGACGCTTTTGGACTAGTTCGGACTGTTTCGTTATTCACGTGGAACACACCTAATAAGTATTCAAATCTTAATAGCAAAAAAAAAAATCAGCTAAAAATGCGATGTGCTTTTTACTTAAGTGCAGCTAACAAAACAAAAAGTTTTATTTTGCGGGAACTGTATCGGTAAAATCACCTATTTAACGCTCTGATGGTTGCAAAGGTAATCTGTTCTTCTCAACCGGGTATGGCCACCAAAATTAAGCATGTAACGTGAAAGAGGATTTGGGTGAAGCTCCAGTTTACTGATATACCTATTCGTTCTTCTCAACCGGGTATGGCCACCAAAATTAAGCATGTAACGTGAAAGAGGATTTGAGTGAAGTTCCAGTTTACTGATATACCTATTCGCTTTTACCAACGGAACACACAGGTCTTTATGAATTCGTGAGTTTTTTACGTACCATGGAGCTGCAGCAATCATTCGAAGAATTTGGTTTCGGTGCCCTATAATTGAATTCCATAGCACAATAGAGGTTTAAGAATTGCGTTGTATAACAAAATTTAGCAATCTAACTAAGTCAACTGAGTGAATTTTGCATCACTGTGAGACTTCCACGTTAGCTTACGGTCGAAGTGAATACAAAGGTATTTGAATTCATTTGGCTGCGGAATAGGCGAGTTGTTAATGTGGATAGGCGAACATGTTTGCATACACAGTGTAAATGTAACATGAGTACATTTTTTTTCATTAGCTTTAAACAAAAATAATGAAGGATACTACTGCAAATTAACTTTGATTTTCGAAAGTTTTAACCATTTCTGATATTGAAATATATTCCAGCAAATTTCGCGAAGCTAATTGACAGTTTTCATGAACGTTGCAGAATGCTGTGTTATCTGCAAAAGTTGAAGTGTAGATTCCGGATGTCTTTGGCATGTCAGAAGCGTAAATCAAATATAAAGTAGGTCCTAGAATGCTGCCTTGGGAAACTCCTGCTTCGATTGGCTGCGTGGGGCTTATAAAATCGCCTTCTCCGATAACAAATTTCCGTGTTTTCAAGCAAAATTCAAGTGTTTTCAGGCAAGTTTAACTTTATTTTGTGCTTCAAACCACCGTGCCACACTTTATCCAAAGCTTGGGAAACGTCAATGAATAAAACTGAACTATACTTTTGTGTGTTTGTTCTATGGTGCTGTGTTTAGCTCGAAAGCCTAACTAATGATTAGGGACACAACTTACTGCGTTAAATATTGGAGTCATTCATCTTCGTCCTCAACAATTTTTCGAACAGTTTTGAAATTGTTAGCAGTAGACTTATTGGTCTGTATGATTCTACTTTAGTGGAATCCTTCCCTGGTTTGGGTTTCATAGTAATCATGGACACCTTCCGCTCTGCTGGATAATACTCGAGACGTAAAATAGCGTTAAAATAAAGAAGAGAATGCTTTTAGCTAAACGAGCTGCTCAAGCTTTTGACCAGGGGTCTAATCACCGCATACGATATCTAATTAACTATCGTATCGAATAACATTACGATACATCTAAATTATGGCATGCATCGGTTGGATCGTAATTTAAACAAAATGCAATAGATTGAAGACCATACGTTCTCTAAAAGTAGGAATACAAAAAATAAATCCTTTAACTTTTTTATATTATTGCAATACAGTTTATTCGATATCGTATGCCGTGATACCAAAATGAAAAATTTCGATAATTTTGCTCGATATCGTATGCGGTGATTTGGCCCCAGTAGTTTGATAAATACCTGGAGCTTTCTTGGGATTTATGTTACTAATATAGTTATCTAAGTCTTGAAAATTAAATTTCAAAGAAACACTCGGCCTAACAGCATATGGCGGTAATTCAGCTACATCAATTGCTGTATCACTTGTAATAATAACGTTTCTCAAATACACTATACCCTTCTCCGAATCGGTTCTTACCCAACCCACAGTTCTAGTTCTGAAAAGTGGCTTGCTTACAATGGGCCTTCTTAAACTCTTTGCTGCTTTTCGCAAGGAATTGTCAGATTGGGGAGTACCATCAAAACTTTCCAAATATGTTTTAAGGTAAGCTATTTTCCAAGCAGATTTCTTAACTGAGTTATTCATTCCCAAAGCCTAACTTTAAACTGGGGAGACCTGCGCAGTTGTCACTCTCTCCTGACTCTGTTTTTTTTTTTTTTTTTGACAGCAGTTGTTCAATTTCAGTAGAGTTCATGATATAAAAAATACAAGGTAGTTTCATTCTCTTTTTATTATTTGTAATAAAGATTTTTGAAGTTTATATTTAGAGAGAAATATAACAAGGCGTTGCCATACAGTTGAATAAGGGAATATACTCCTAGAATGGATTTTTTTCTGAAATGTGTAGTGCATTGTTCACATTAGAAAAAGCTAGAAATAATAAACTGATGTAAGTAGATATCTGTGGTCGCTTTGAAACCCGTGTTAGGTTAGGTTTAACAGGCTGCCAGCTATTGTAAAACCAGCCCACTTGGGTCCAATTTGGTCGCAAAAGCTAAAAGCACGGACTTCTGCTTTTTTTAAATTAATATTTTAAAGAAAATATTACTTTTAAAACAAAATACTCTATAGATATTAAAAACAAAGAGATAAGTTTGATACTTGTGGTTTAAAAATAGATAAATAATTATTTCTACTAGAACGACCCAGGATGCAGCGACAAAACTAATGCACGTAACCTTGAATGTTCTTCTTTACTTACAATAAGGAAAACCATTGTCATTATTTATTTAAATATCAAAATAAGCATGTATAGCGAAAATTTCCATACAGTTTTCCGTCGTTTCCGTGCCTTCAAACTTGTTCTAGACGTGACTTGTAACTTCTCTATTCAGTGTATTTAAAAGAAAATATAATAGCTGATTTTAATAACGGCCAATCAGTGACCACAATTGCAAAAAAATTTGACATTCACCAAGAATTATAAGCCGTTTTCGTTTATCGGGTACTTTGGTTACAGAACATAAAGGTGGACGTTCCCGAAAAACCAGTAAACGAGATGGCCAGGCAATAATATTTTTGCTAAAAAAAAGACCAATTCGTATCGTCAAGAACCATCGCCACACAATTGTCATTAAATGTTACCCCCAGAAGGATTCAAAGGCAGGCTGCAGAAGGCGGACTAAAAGCATACCATACAAAAGTGTACAAAAGATCTTTATATCTGGCTAGGTTGGAATTTGCAAGGGAACACATTAATTTGACCACCACACAAAGAAATTCCATACTATTCTCCGATGAGTCCAAATTTAATTTAAAAGGTTCTGATAGATTAATGCTGGTTAGATGACCGAACAGGCAACGTCTTAATTTACGTTATACTAAAGGCACATTGAAACATGGTGTCGGTAGCATTTTAGTCTGGGGACGTTTTTCAGGCCATTTTTATATATTTTAGATTTATGTTTGTGTTTTATTTTAAAATTTCTATTTATTTTTGTTAGAAGCCACAATTTTATTATTATTTTTAGACACAACTTCAAACAAAACTGAAAACAAGGGAATGTATAAACTAATACGGTAGCAGAATTTTATGGAAATTGTCACAATCCTTATAGTTGTCAGATGGTAATTGTTAAGGAAAATTGAGAGAATAAAACTACCTTGTATTTTTTATATCATGGTAGAGTTATTTCTATTGTTCACATTTCTGAATCTTATATGGTTAGTGGTAGCATGTTGTACGGCTAATTTAAGGTTTTCCGAAAATTTCTTAATTGACAAATCAATATCTTCAGGCGTTCTGAAAGCAATGTTTTCCGAACAATGAGTATCAAAATATTTTTTATATTTTAGCCAATTAACTGTAGGGCCGGTTAACGGGGAGACAATCTCTCGGAATAACGAAACAGAGATTATAGTGGGTGAGTGATCTGTTGACAAATCTAATGAAGGCTCCACTTTAAAGGAAAATTTTTTGCAACTTCAAAATCTATACCATCTGGAATCTTTCGTTGGTCTGATGGACAATAAGTGGGGTGTCCACTTGAAATCACATCTAAGTCCATTTTGGAAATAGTGTTAAAACTGTAATTACTATGCAGGTATCATGTGCTTTCACATGAGATATATCCAAAATCCCGAAAAAAGCCAATTTTTCTGCAATTTTGTGTGAAAATTTTTGGAAAAAAATTGTTTGTTCTGCTTCAAACTTAACATAATTTTGGACTGGCAAATAAAAGCAAAAAATATGTTCCCCGATATCCATCCATATATACCCGACATATAGCCTAAACAGATTTTTTTAATAATAATGTCGCATAAGCGAACTTAAACAGTTTTTTTTTTTTGCTTAACAGCATTTCTGGTAACATAAGAAGGTTCCTAAAATACAGAAAACGAAAATTTCCGATATGGAACGAGATAAAACCTAAACCGATTTTTCCATGAAAATGTCGCGTAAGCGAACTTAAACAACTTTTTTGGTCGAAAGCAGTTCTGCTTGTGAAATAAGGTAACTAAAATACAGAAAACTTCCGATATCGTTCCCTATATATGTATGTATATACCCGAGATAAAATCTAAAAAGTCGTGTAAACGAACTTACATTTTTTTTTTCTTTAAAGCAGTTCTGGTAATAAAATAAGGTTATTTAAATACAGCAAATGAAAATTTCCGATATCGGTCCATATACGTATACCTGAGACAAAATCTAAACCGATTTTCCCATAAAAGGAGGCTAGCTACCAAAATACAGAAAATGAAAATTACCCGAGATAGAGCCTAAATAGATTTTTCCATGAGAATTTTCGTGAAAGATTACCATTTTGGGATGGCGATTACAAGGCAAAAACAATAGTCTGCGACATCGGTCCATTTACATATATCCTAGTATATTCAGTTTAAATTTTGAATATATGTACTATATACATATATATTTAAGAGACTATCGTTTAAATTCAACACTTTCTAAAAAACACGTGGTTTTTCATTAAATTACAAATGCTACTGAAGTTTGTTTTAGCCAAGATAATGTTATGATCCCAAACTTTTTGTTGTTTTAATAACGGGAGCTTTGTATTAACATAATTGGTCTCAGTGACAAACATTGTATGCGCCGTAGAAAAATATGTGCGTTATACATTACCTAGTGATAGCGTATTAGCGAATATACTATACTTTTACTTGTTCAACATAGCTTGTCGCTTGTAATAAATGATGTAATAAATGATAATACGCTGTAAAAATACCAGATAAGTTCGTTCGACCGCGAATATCGTTAAATAATGTTACTGAATAACATATTTGATAAAATTACGCTATAATTACAGTAACAACACGATTGCCAACAAAAGTAACAGAATCGCACTACAGGCACAGTCTACTTTGTGCTACAGGACAAGTTTGACAAACACGCATTTTAGCGAGTTAGATGGCATGCCATCACACGGTGCTATAAGGCCCAGTTTGATCATCTAATAGTGGTTAAAAGGGCTGCTTCATTGCCGTGTTTTAATACAAAAATGGTATACTTATAATACAAAATGGGGCCTAAAAATATAAGGTGTGTTCATTTACTTTGCTAGTAAAAATTAGCAATGAGAGAGTAACAAGAAAAATTTCAAAATTACTCTCAAAAATTTGAAAAAGTAAATGAACACTTTACTAGCTAAAATTTACATGTATGAGTACTTAATAACTATTCTTAAATTTTTTGGACAAATTATACATACATATGTATATTATTATAAAAAGAGCATTCAGCATTGTCGTGGCTGGCGTTTTTTGAGTACGGTTTGTAACAGAATAAAAAAAAATTTTACAATTTTATTTAATCCAGTACTAGACGTAGTCGAAATACGATAAATACAGGGGTGATTAGCTACTTTTGAATAAATAATCTATTTTTAATTAGGGGCGCTTACATCTGGTTTGTAAAAAATAAATAAACAAAAAACAGAAATATTTTAAAGGTTAAAATTAGATAAATGTTAATATAATTATAAATGGAAGGATCCAAGTGTGAATTTAATTGCTCCCCTAGAAGCTTTAAACACATTCAAGCAAGTAAATTTGCCGGAACATCCTTTGCCACTGATGTGCCAGATACTGTGTTGCTTAGTTTATTTCCCTTAGACTTCTTATTTTACTTCTGTTGCTAATAAGTTACACAAAAATACATTTGTAATCTTTTTAATACTTTTAATCGGCTTAAAAGTTTACATACAATTACAATTTCTTAAATTTTCCAAAATGTTTTAATTTTTAACTTAATTTAGAAATACTGTTTTGTAAACACAAAAGCAAAACAGCTGTTTGAATAATTATTGCAAGTAAAAATTTTACTTGTAAAAACTTGCAAGAATTTTTATGGCTCTCAATTTTTTACGCTCTTTTGACGCTCTCTCGTTGCAAATTTTTTGGGTTAATGAACGCTTTCTAGTAACAATTATTACAAATTTGTAAAAGTTTTTAGTAAATGAACACAACTATAACCTAAACTTGGTACATTTTTTTTAAAAAACATTTTCATTTTAAACAACATTTCCTTCAATTTGGTGCATTTTGAAGTCTCAAAGTTGACAACGCTGAAGCTTAGATTATATTCGGTGTGGCTCTTTACTTTTGGAAAACAAGTTTCAAAAACAGACCAAATTTACATTTGCAGCGTGCAAAGAAAATTTACACTTAATTTTACGAAAAAAATAGTATGGGTTTGACATAATTTTTGGTTTTAAAGGTATTTTGCACACATTTCTAATTTGATATAAATATAATAGTATTAAAAGGATTTGTATGTATATGAATTGATTCGAATAACTTTTTTCTTATTGCTGATTTATTAAATACTTGACCAAACTAGCCCGAAAAAGGTACGGGCTGTTTCGTGCAAGAAAAGGGTTTTATTTAGTATTTAATTAAAAACTCTCTAAAGAACACAACTCAACAAATGACTAGAAAATATGATAATATATGTATATTTATTTTTAATGCTATCGGTTTGCATTTCCGCTAACTCGGTCTCTTAGAATAGTTCTAATTGTTTCCTCTTTTTGTGCCAGCTTTCTTTCCAGATTATCAATTTCCTGCAAATGTCTGGCATGTAGACCACGTACCTGAGCCTCCTTATGCTTGACAATAGTTTCCAAACGTCTAAGATCATCCCAGGTACTCTGCAAGTTGACTTGTCCCTCTTCGAGCTTTTGGGCCCACTGCAAGGCAATGCGTAGACGAGCTTTCAAACGATCACGAGAACGTTTCACTTTTTCAACACAACGTTGCAAAGAAACGTTACGTGTACGCAATTCGTTAGCCTGTGTAGTATGGTTTTCGAGGTCTAATTTTAGTTTAGAGTTATCATGTTTTAGCTTATCCAATTTCTCGTTAGCAGTGCTATTACGTTCGTTAAGGTCGGCAATGGTAAGTTCGAGGTTCTTTTTCTCTTTACTGTGCTGCTGACGTAATTGTTCTAATAGTTCTTTGCATTCTTGCAACGAACTAGCGATAGTGTCCTGTGGCAAAACGGTAACACTCTTAAGTGAAGCTAATTCTGCTTTACAACGAGTGTAGGCACCCTGCAAGTGTTCCATATCAAGTACTAACGTTTGAATTTTTTGCTCATAGCAATGCATAACTTCAACAAGCTTTTCTTTGGCCAAGTCAGTCCTTCGAGTTTGCGTATCTGCTTTTTGCCGACAAATATCTAATTGGGCTTGTAGTCGTGTTCGTTCTTCACGCCAATTGCCTCCATCTCGTTTCAGTTTTTCTATTTCTTGTTGCAAGCGATTGTTCTCCTCTATTATAGTTTTCAGTTCGCCGGTGAAACATTCAAACTCTTTTGTGTATTGTTGTATTAAAGATTCCTTTTCGCTAAGCATTTCATCATAAGCCAGCAACAGAGGCGACAGGGTGTGAGTATGTAAATAGCCTTTTTGCCACTGTGATATGGAAGACTTTATTTCAGCATTTTGATGGGATACTTCTTGATTTGATTTTTTTAACCTCAAACAATCTTGATAACGTTCAATTTGTATATTAAGACGGTAGACAAGAGTTTTCATCATTTCCAAATTGGTTGTTAACAATTTATTCTCATCTATTAACATGTTCACCTTGCCCTCAAGTCTGTGGCATTTTTCGCAATCTTCTATTTGATTTTGTAATGTGGAAATACGCTGTTCCAAACATTTGATATCATTGTGAAGACGTTGATTCTCATCCGCAAATTGTTCATTAAAATTGTGCAGTGTGGTTAAACGCTGTACAAGTTTTTCCATTTGTTGGTCTTTGGCCTGGAGCTATAAAAATTTGCTGACAGCATTAAAAGAAGTAATAAATTTTATGGAAATGTGATTCCTTACCAATTCCTTTAAATATCCAGTTTGTTTTGCTGGTGGCTTATCAACTTTATCCGTTTTAAAACCTTCAGCGCTGTGGGAACGTCTATTGAAATTTCCCGAGATTGTATGCAACACTTTATCTTTTGTGCGTTTTTTGGGAATTTTACGATGACATTCTACGTTTACGTCGATTTGTGTATCCGATTGATCCAGATCAGTTATTAAAACGTTTTTTCTTGTAGCTGTTGTCATAGTTCAACAAACATTAATTTATAACTTTTATATATTTAATTTTCATACAATAATTTTCATCCCCGATTTTCGTAAACAGTATGTCAAGTGCGTGTTCCGTGGAGTAATAATTTTATGTGACTGGAAACAAAACACGATGTGGTTGCACGTTTCCATGGGTTACGCTTTTAGTTTACTAACAAAAGTAATAAAGAAATAGCAATTTTCTTTTTTCATAAAAGAAAGAAACTATGAAGTTATGTACAAATTTCAAAAACAAAAAACTTTGTTAGGTATTCGTTTGGAATTATTCTAAAGCAAAACCTTTCTTTTATCGAAAACTGGCGCGTACACGCTCTAAAGGAATTTAGAAAACATTTTGTTTATGACATAATATATTATATACATATGTACATATCGACGTTGAAAAATCAAAAGTATGAAAAAGGTATTAAATGCAAAATCGTTAATATAGTTGTATGTATACAAATGATTAAAGTACAACAGCAAAGGTACTTCAAAGGAAAGTTAAAAATGAGTAGTGAGTCCTAATGTGTCATTTTGCTTTTTCTTATGATAAGTACTTTTGACGACGATATATACATACATAACAATGTAACAAATCTGACTGGAAAAAGTTATTAATTTTAGGATTTGGTTTGCTGTACAATATTAAGATAAGCAATTTTTTAAAGTTATTCGTAATACCATTAAACAAATTATAAACTACTTGTTTTTTTTGTGTTTCCCAGCTGTATATAAGTCGACATTTCATAGGAGCTACACTTATCATCAGTAGACTTTGGACATTTTTGAAAGATATTCCCAAAAATTCAACTTTATATCCCAACAATCTAAATAAATTATTGAGAAGTAATGCGTATGCACTGTGAAGTGTTCAAAGTTTAACTGGATAAGATGCAACAACGGTCAATAACAATGCAACCTCAATTCGGGCGTAAAACGAAACGCAATTTAACGCCTTGATTTTACGCTATAGCAAGTAACTTAAATAAGAGCGTTAATGCTGTGCAATGAACAGTATTTTTCAGTAAACTTGTTTAATAAAAATCATTAAATAGAAATAATAAAAATTGATAAAGTTGCTAAATTATTCTGAACGCACAAAAAGTGTGATTACTAATGGCCGCAAAAAATGAGGAACATTTGTTTTGAAGCGAACTTTACTGACACATTCGATAATACGAAATATATGAATTACTAACATCTGTAATAATTTGCAATACATGTAAGAGCATGAATTTTTGTTTCGGTTTACGGAAAATGCAAATAAACCGCAGTGTGCTACTCTATACAAAACTTCAGGTTATAAAAATCAGTTGTTATACACGGAAAACTATCATGTTGATTTTTGCAGGCATAAAAATTTGTTTATGTGTATTTTAGTTATTTAACAATTATGCTAGGAACACAATTGCGATGGACGACGAACTTCGCCCATCGCGACGAATTCGCTGGCAAGTGTTCGTTGCATAAATTCGTCGTGTGAAGCACAATATCCAGCGTTGTCAACTCTGAAATTTCAAAACGCACCAAAATGGAGAAAAAACCGCTTTTTATATTGTAAAAATTATATTATTTTTATACTACAAACTGGGTTTGGTACCACCGCCTGATGGCATGCCATCAAATTCGTTCAATAGCTAGAACTCGTGTTAGTCAAACTTGGCCACTAGTTCGATTCTATAACTTTCATTGTATCTTTACAATAGTAATAACGAAATTTTATTATTCATCAATATTATTTAATTATATTCGCTGTCGACGAAATAAGCTTTTACTTTTAGCTTTTACAAAGCTACTGCTGCTTACTGTCGTTAAAATCGAAGAAATTTACGATTATCTAATCCTTAAAAGTTACAGAATCGCACTACAAGCCATCTAACTCTACTCTACAGTCTCTAGTCATTCTGTTAAATACAGCGTAAATTTCATTTGCGTTTTCTTAAGCGAACGGCGGACTGTGTCTTTAAAAGAATTTGCCAGAATTATAACAAATAAAAGATGAAGTTTACCAGAATCAACATTTAATGCAAACGTTTTGGAAAAACTTTATAATTTAATTAATTATATTATCAATTACCAAAACAGTAACGAATTTACACGCTCCAAAACAGAAAATTTTATTCGGGAATATTTATAATTTAGCAAGATTATCTTACTTTGCGCATATAATATGGTGCGTTTTTCATATTATAGCTCCGAGCTCTGCAAAATGACACTTAAAAATATTATTATATTAAAACAAAAAGTTCAGTTGAATTTGATTGAGTGCCACCGAAATTTAAAAAGCGCACCGAAAATTTAAAAAAAAAGCGCATCATGCACCGACTAATGAATCTTTCGCACAAATAATTGTAAAAAGCACTAAAAACGGTGCGAAACGCACCGAGTTGACAACGCTGACAATATCAACGAACATTGTTTACATTCCGTGCAAAAAAAAAATAAAAAATTAATATAAATACTAAGGTGGCCATATTAAAAGTGAACCTATATAGATCCCATCCGAAAGTGGGATTTTTCAACAAATTATCTCAGGTTATATTTTGAGAACATCTTCATACATATTTTACTACATGGACTAATATAAATTATGAAAAGTATTATGTCATGAAAAATACTTTTTTATGTAAGAAACCTGGTCAGCTGATACTGCTTTGTTCGTCGTTCGCTGATGAAACAATTAGAAATGAATCTATTTCAACTTTCGCTGAGTATGACGAATTTCGACCAACGCCATGATTGTGTGCATTTTCATATAAACGATTGTGTTTTATTTTTGGCAACGAATATTCGAGACCAAATATTTGTCGTTCGTCGCAGTTGTGTTCCTAGCATTAAATTTGAAGTTGTTCTCTTATATCTAAATGGTTCATTGTTTTCTGGTTAATAAAGCTCAAATCTGGGTTTCACCAAGCAGGATTTTTATTTTTCAATAATAACAATAGGTGTGTTCTACGAGATCTCGGACTAGTTCGGACTAATGAGAGCGAAAAGCAAAATACTCTCTAAATTTGCAAATTGTACCCAAAACTTCTGGAACGTAAAAAACCACAATTGTACAATCTTGCAACACTAGTGCTGCTTACTTTTTAGATTAAAGTACATTTTAGTGATTTTAGACGTTTAAAACGTATAACATCATATAATCAAAACATTTGCATTATTGGCAACAGCTGTAAAATTAAAAGCAATGTAAAATTTTCAATAGATTTTTATAAACATATTTATAAAATTAAAAGCTAAATAACAATTGTATGTACTATTTAAAACTTCACAACGTTATTTTTAGTTTGGGCAACCTTCCATTTTGCTTTTAACTAATTTTTAAACAAAAACTTTTTTCCAATTTGCAAATTTTCTGATTACATTTTCAGTTTCATATGTATGTTAACATAAAACAGCTGATTATTCAATTCTAGTTCGAACTTACCCAAAGAAAAAGTTCGGGTTACTTTGTACAGGAAATGAAAAAAAATTACTGTTTCGTTATTCACGTGGAACACACCTATTAATTGCTGCGATCAATTACAACATGTAATACATACCAGAAAATATAAAATTGATTGCTTTTACTCTTGTGACACATTTCCTTTTTATAAGCACACAGAACTAAAATTATCCGACATATTAAATAACAATACTTTTTGCGAATTCTTTTTACCATATACGAGTATATGATGAATAAAAAATTTTAAGATTTAAATAGACTTTTTGTTATATATAATATACTCGTATAAAGCAACAATATCTAAAATACAAACATCGCCTGAAACGTGTCTTAAAAATGGGTAGAATCAGCTTTTAAAACGGTTAACTTAAAAAGTGCTTAACAGAACATTTAAAAAAAATAGATAAAATTCTTGACGCAGGAGAAGAAATCAAACCTTGGTGAATGGCAAACTTGTTTATAGAGTTGCAAAAAAAGTACTACTTATTGTTTACATACAAAAAAACATACTAGTGATGCCAAGTGCATTTCCTGTACTGAAAACGCAAAAAATTAAAAACACATGTGTTTTATATATGTGCAACATACCAATATGATTTCCACATATTGAACACAAAGAAAAATAAAAGAACTAAAAACTAGTTTAACTAAAAATAAATTGAAAACAAAAGCAAAAAAATAAAGATATGCAACAATTAAATGCAAAATGTTATAGTTCTATATATAATACTTTTATAAGTAAGTAAGTTTGCTAAAAAGTTTGTTTTCTTCTCGAAGATAAATTCTTGTATGAATACAGTTTTGTTATATTTGTCCTAAAAATTGTTGCTAAAGCTGTTTAACTTTTTTATGAATACAATTTGTAAATTTCTTTTCAAAGCACTAATTTATTTGTATTCGTTTGATACATTGACATCACTTACAAAGCTTTTATAGCCAACAAAAATAGAAATTAGTTTAATTGGACTACAACGACAAAACCAGCATGGATAACAACCTGCAGTCGTGTTGCCTTGCTGTTTTCAAAATAATCAAGCATTAAACACATTCGAGACAGCAGGCTACCGACTACAAAAGCTTAAAATTAAAATACACGTGTTTTTATGAGAATGCTTATTTTGAAAACAAAAAGGCAGCACGGCGGCAGGTTGTTATCCATGCTGATTTTGTCGCTGTAGTTCAATTAAACTAAAGCATTAAACGCATTCGAGACAGCAGGCTACCGACTACAAAAGCTTAAAATTAAAATACACGTGTTTTTATGAGAATGCTTATATTGAAAAAAGAAAGGCAGCACGGCGGCAGGTTGTTGTCCATGCTGATTTTGTCGTTGTAGTCTAATTAAACTAAAGCATTAAACACATTCGAGACAGCAGGCTACCGACTACAAAAGCTTAAAATTAAAATACACGTGTTTTTATGAGAATGCTTATTTTGAAAACAGAAAGACACCACGGCGGCAGTTTGTTGTCCATGCTGATTTTGTCGTTGTAGTCCAATTAAACTAAAGCATTAAACACATTCGAGACAGCAGGCTACACGAACACACGACTACAAATGCCGCTGGCTACAAATGTAGCCTGTAGCCAGCTACCTAAATATAATGAAAACGGCAACTACATAATAAACAGCTGATATTGTTTTCTTTATGTCTTTACAAATATTAAAAAGCTTTTTTGCATACAAAATAGCTGAGGGAAATTTAGAAAATTCTATAGTAGCTATTGCTAAAATAGCGCAAGCTTCTTAGTATTCGGTGTAGTAATATATATAAATATTAAAAAAATTTAATATTAGGAAATCACAATCAGAATATACAATTAAAATTGAAACTTCTAAAATATGAATAGCTGCTTTTTTGCATTTCGGTGGTTCCACTTAAAATTTTTTTTTTAGCTGTTTTTAAAGCTAGTGAAGAGCAAGAAAAATCCTAGAAAATACAATAAACTATATGAAAACTAAAGTAGTTTATTTATAGCCTATTTACACCAAAGCGAAATCTGCTCATTCGAGATTTCAAGCCAAATCTAGTAGATTTTGCGGAGATTTCCCATACAAAATGAAATCTACTTTACGAGTAGATTTCGGCGAAATCTCCTGAAATCTACTCAGTACCAAGTGATGCAACCGTGATTCTAAAAGTACCTAAAAATACTACGCTACAACAATAATTGCACTATAATGTGGTGTATGCATACAAAAATACACACTTTAATGCTGGTGTATTCAGTCTCTGATGATATTGTATTGTCAAACCCGCATGCATAAATTATTTTTGAGCAAATGAAATCTTGCTAGATGTCAAAAAACAGTGGTGTAAACGATATAGATTTCGTTGTAGATTTCAATTCAAATCTACTAGATTTTGAGTTGGTGTAAATGCGCTATTAAATAAATATAATTTTTGCAGCTTTAGATCTTTGTTTTTTGTTTTTTATAAAAAATTAACAACTCAAAATCTTTTATTTCTCGATATTTCTATAACAATTTGTTATCATCGTCAAGAAAATTAAAATGTTATTAAAAATTTAAATTGAAAAATTATTGTCAAAAAATTCCTATATACAAAAAATTCATACACAAAGAAAAATTTTTAGTTCACACACAAAGAAAAATGCTTAACAATATTAACAAATTAAAAAATTAAAATATAACATAATTTAAATTAAACTTATTCTGCAAACCAACACATGCCCTGTTAACGATTACAGCATGTTGCTCACAGAATAACATTAACATTCAAAAAAACAAGAATTTACCAAGCTGAATTATTAGCGTTTCGTAGTTATAATTATTTAAAGACACTTCACATTTTGTATTAAGACTTGTCAAAAATTCAAATAATACTTGCGAGAGTTTAAAGCGTAATAGGATGATAAATTGTATGGCAAGAGATTTGACATCATAACACTTTGAGAAATTTATTTAAACAATAAAATTTTTTATAGAACAGGATTGCATTTTTTACAAAAGCAATTAATAATCATTTACAATTCCCATCTGAATCATAGTGTTACACTAAAATTTGTTACTAGTGCACATGACTATTATATGTTTTTTATGAAAATCAATACTAAAACAAATAAATAAATGTTAACTTCATCTTGTCTTTCAATTGAATAACAAAAACTAATTATTAAAAAAGTTTTCATCAATTGTGTTTGCGCATGGAAGATAATATGAAAACGAGATTTTTTCAAAATACATCATGTTCACATGATCCCGAGTTCGAATTCCAGTAAGCGCTGATGAGTAGTGTAGCGAGTACGAAATAGCTAGTTGTCGCCCAGTTAATGGTATTCAGTTATTTTTCTGTTCTTCTTTGGTCTTATTGTTTCACAGCAATTATTGTTATAATTAAAAATAATCCTTCTTCTTGACTGAAGTTGGACTCGAACTCACAACGAGTTAATCTCGTACATATGTATATAACTAAAAAAGTTCACTCATTAATAATTTACATACAAATACGTCTCACAGTTAGGAGAATTATTTAGTAAATAATAAAAAAATTAAAAACTGGTTGTTCAGTGACAGAAAATCCTGTACAAACAACTGGGGTTATAACAATTGCATATATGTGATCAATATGTGGCAAACATTAACGTAAGAATAATTAAAGAGATCGGTGGCTGAAGTGGTTAAAGCGGCCGTATTAAAAATACATCATGTTCACATGATCCCGAGTTCGAATCCCAGTGGGTGCTGATGAGTAGTGTAGCGACTACGAAACAGCTAGTTGTCCCCCAGCTAATGGTATTCAATTATTTTTTCTGTTCTTCTTTGGTCTTATTGTTTCACAGCAATTATTGTTATAATTAAAAATAATCCTTCTTCTTGACTGAAGTTGGACTCGAACTCATAACTAGTTAATCTCGTACATATGTATATAACTAAAAAAGTTCACTCATTAATGAGCTTTTTTATTGTTTCGTTTTTTTACACATCACTAATGTACATAACATATTTATGAATATGTTATGTATGAATATGTTATGTGCGAATTTTAGGATTGCAGCTAAATACCGAAAAAACATAACTAATACTTGGTGTTAAGACTATTCAGAACTGGCTGATGTAGCAACTCTTTGAGGCTTCTTAATATAACTCGAAAGGGACTTACACCAGCAGTAACAGAAAAATTGGACTTAACCCCTCTGAAACTACCTATATCTACCTTCGGGCCCCACGTTGGGCGCCATTTTTGTAGCATAAACGGTTGGATTTTGACAAAAGAAATATTTGGTGTTGTCAATTTGGATTACCAGACTGCTTGCTTTGCTGACGTGAATGCGTTCTGCTCCGGCATGAGCTCGCCGTTACGGGGTGGAGTTCTTGCTTGACCATCTGGTAATGACAACCGCTACAAAAAAAAAAAAAAACACGTCAGGCTTTTACTCTTATTTGCAACAAGGAAGTGTAACTTCTGAAAATGTTATTGGGACCCGAAGGTAGTTTGATGAGAAAAAAAAACAAAAAATCAAAAGAAAAAATTACATTTAGACGATACTTCGCTCCCATATACCACACACTTATACCGCGTTCCTTACCTTACCATTTGTTCTTTGGCAGATCTTATGCCCACCCTCTTGGACCGGTCAGAAGTCCACCGTGATGACCTGGACACCGATTTGTTTTTCCCCAGTCATCCCTCATACGTGCAGACTTACCCTTTCACCCTCTTCCTGTGCCTTTCGGACAAATGTAAATTTATCTACTCATAAGAAAAACTATTCATCCAAAAAAAACGTTATAATTCATATTTTATTGAATATTAGCAAAACAAAAAAAGAAAATTGCTAAATGATTTCAATAGATTCAAAATAATGAGCAAACAATATGATAAATAAATAGTAAAATATGTATATAAAAAAAATTAATTACTGCCAGACTCTGGCCCAAGTGGTTTGCTACTTAGGTTTCTCTAGTTCAAGTTGTCCCGTACGCAAAGGCAATTCAGCTAGCAGCATAGCTACTTATCGGTACATATGTATGTATAACTTTCCTCATTGGCTAAAACCAAACTAAAACTTAAGAACCCGAGACCTAGAATGAGCTCTTTCACAGTCGCGTACGCACCTTGATGGGCAACAAATCCCTAATACTATTAATTAAAATTTCCGCAATACGTATATATGTATATAATATTGTAACTATATACTAACGTCCGTCAACTGTGTTTCTTTTTACTTTCGTCCACAGTTTAGCAAAATACCTGGCCCTGCCGGTCGACAGAGCAGACTCTACAGTACAAGAACATCCAGCGTGTTGTTGGCAGCTGTTGTCGCTTGGCACCGGTTTAGTCCTAGGCTGCTGGATTGAAGGCTGAGTGCGGCTTTTGCGTCATACACATGTATCCAGGTTTAATAGGCGTTCGGCAATGATTTATTTGTTTCCCGACTACAGCAATGTGTAGCTTAATTTGGATGTAAGTTTGTAAATTTTCAGGTTGTAGCTGGTTAGGATGATTTTATTTAGTTTCTTTCTTTATTCTTTAGGTTTACTTTGTATCGCCTCCAATTTATCGTTGGTACTAACTCTTCTCAAATAGATTTTTGTATTAACTCAACGTTCTGCAACTTTCCACTCGTAGTTTTTCTATCATTGTTTCTTCTCAGTTTTAAAATTTAGTTTTAGTTTAATTTTTATGTTTTAAGTTTTTTTTTTTTTTAGTAATAATTTTTCTTCAGTTTTCAAATGTCTTCTTCAACTTAATCTTTATATTATTTTACTTTCAGGTAATAGCTCTTTTTTTCATGTTTTTAATTCGTTTTTCTTTCGACAGTATCACCTTTATACTTTTTAAACTTTAACACTCTTTTTTAACAATTGTACCAAAGCGTTTACCAATAAAAACTCTATTCAAAAAACTTAAAACCGTCTTTTTCTTCTTTTTTTTTCTCTGACTTTTTTTCCTAACCACCTGTAGCTTTCATGCTCCAAACCCGAATCTCCGTAACTTTTTTTGTTCTTTTCCTTTCTCAACCAATTTGCTCGCGCAATTTCATAAAAAAAAACCGCCATAATTTTTCTACTGGGTTTTCAGCAAATATCTACCTTGTAACCTTATAATTTCCCCTCATCTGCTTCTTCTTCCTGTTTTTATTATTATTGATAGCAGCTGATATTCATGGTGTTGCCACCAGACTATACACTGCCTTATCGACCTGACTTGATGAGACCTCACAATTTTTATTTTCCAATTATAACAATAATTGCCGCGATCCACTACAATATGTAATACATACCAGAAAATATAAAATTGATTGCTTTTACTCTTGGGCCACATTTCCTTTTTATAAGCACACAGAACTAAAATTATCCGACATTTTAAATAACAATACTTTTTGCCAATTCTTTTTACCAAAAACAGCGCATACGAGTATAAGATGAATAAACAAATTTTTAGATTAAAATAAGTAAGACTTTTTGCTATATAATATACTCGTATAAAGAAACAATATCTAAAAACACAAACATCGTCCGAAACTTGTCTTAAAAATGGGTGGGATCAGCTTTTAAAACGGTTAACTTAAAAAGTGCTTAACAGAACATTTATAAAAATAAATAAAATTCTTGTATTAATACAGTTTTGTTGTATTTGTCCTAAAAATTATTTCTAAAGCTGTTTACCTTTTTATGAATACAATTTGTAAATTTCTTTTCAAAGCACTAATTTATTTGTATTCGCTTGATACATTGACATCACTAATAAAGCTTTTGTAGCCAACAAAAATAGAAATTAGTTTAAAGCATTAAACACATTCCAGACAGCAGGCTACACGGACACACGACTGCAAATGCCGCTGGCTACAAATGTAGCCTGTAGCCAGCTACCTAAATATAATGAAAACGGCAGCTACATAATAAACAGTTGATATTGTTTTCTTTATGTCTTTACAAATATTAAAAAGCTTTTTTGCATACAAAATGGCTGAGGGAAATTTAGAAAATTCTATAGTAGCTATTGCTAAAATGGTGCGAGCTACTTAGTATTCGGTGTAGTAATATATATAAATATTAAAATATTAATTATTAGGAAATCACAATCAAAATTTACAATTAAAATTGAAACTTCTAAAATATGAACAGCTGCTTTTTTGCATTTCAGTGCTGCCACTTACAATTTTTTTTAGCTGTTTTTAGAGCTATCACCTAGTGAAGAGCAAGAAAAATCCAAGAAAATGCAATGAACTATATGAAGACTAAAGTAATTTAAATAAATATAATTTTTGGGCTTTAGATCTTTGTTTTTTGTTTTTTATAAAAAATTAACAAATCAAAATCTTTTATTTCTCGATATTTCTATAACAATTTGTTATCATCGTCAGGAAAATTAATATGTTATTAAAAATTTAAATAGAAAAATTATTGTCAAAAAATTCCTATATACAAAAAATTTATACACAAAGAAAAATTCTTACCAATATTAACAAATTGAAAAATTAAAATATTACATAATTCAAATTAAACTTATTCTGCAACCTACAAATGACGATTACAACATGTTGTACCTTAGCACATGGTACATGTTACTCACAGAATAACATTACCATTAAAAAAAACAATAATTTACCAAGCTGAATTATTAGCGTTTCATAGTTATAATTATATAAAGACACTTCACATTTTGTATTAAGACTTGTCAAAAATTCAAATAATACCTGCAAGTGAGAATTTAAAGCGTAATAAAGTGATAAATTGTATGGCAAGAGATTTGACATCATAACACTTTGAGAAATTTATTTAAATAATAAAATTTTTTATAGAACAGGATTGCATTTTTTACAAAAGCAATTAATAATCATTTAAAATTCTCATCTGAATCATAGTGTTACACTAAAATTTGTTACTAGTTCACATGACTATTATATGCAAACATATATTTTTTTATTGTTTTTTATGAAAATCAATGCTAAAACAAATAAATAAATGTTAACTTCATCTTGTCTTTCAATTGAATAACAAAAATTAATGATTAAAAAAAGTTTTCATCAATTGTGTTTGCTTGCGCATGGAAGAAAATATGAAAACGAGCTTTTTTATTGTTTCGATTTTTACACATCACTAATGTACATTACATATTTATGAATTCCTAAACAAAATTTTAGTAATAATAAAATGAAAAAGGGGAAATCAAAGACATCGTATGTATGTCTTTGATAAAAATAATTGATGAAAAGTATTATTTGAATGTCGGATAATTTTAGTTTTGTGTATTTATTAAAAGAAGCCATTACGTTTTATATACTTTACCCCTTTTTCATTTTGTTATTACTAAAATTTTGTTTAGGAATTCATAAATATATTATGTACATTAGTGATGTGTAAAAAAACGAAACAATAATAAAGCTCATTTTCATATTTTTTTCCATGCGCAAGCAAACACAATTGATGAAAACTTTTTTTAATCATTAATTTTTGTTATTCAATTGAAAGACAAGATGAAGTTAACATTTATTTATTTGTTTTAGCATTGATTTTCATAAAAATCAATAAAAAATATATGTTTGCATAATATATGTTTGCATATAATAACTAGTAACAAATTTTAGTATAACACTATGATTCGGATGATTATTAATTGCTTTTGTAAAAAATGCAATCCTGTCCTATAAAAAATTTTATTGTTTAAATAAATTTCTCAAAGTGTTATGATGTCAAATCTCTTGCCATACAATTTTTTTTATCTGGGACCAGTACTCAGGGGATAACCCCTACATATGTAGCGCATTGTACTGGAACTAGGAAAATAGGTTATGATGAGGATGAAATAGGGAGTAGTGTTCGCGGGGTGTTAACAATAACAACACGAAAGGCTAAAACAAACTCTATTGCCGCATTTAAAATGTTGGAATTAAATTAGTTAAAACTGATCAGCTCCCAGTGTATATACCTTCGACACTGCTCAGATTAGCAAAATTTAGTCCAACACCTTCCACACTACAAGGTAATGAAATTCATTATCACTTTATTAGGCTTTAAATTCTCACTTGCAGGTATTATTTGAATTTTTGGCAAGTCTTAATACAAAATGTGAAGTGTCTTTTAATAATTATAACTACGAAACGCTAATAATTCAGCTTGGTAAATTCTTGTTTTTTTTTAATGGTAATGTTATTCTGTGGGCAACATGTGCCATGTGCTTAAGGATAAGGTACAACATGTTGTAATCGTTAACAGGGCATGTGTTGGTTGCAGAATAAGTTTAATTTAAATTATGTTACATTTTAATTTTTCAATTTGTTAATATTGTTAAGAATTTTTCTTTGTGTATGAATTTTTTGTATATAGGAATTTTTTGACAATAATTTTTCTATTGAAATTTTTAATAATATTTTAATTTTCCTGGCGATGATAACAAATTGTTATAGAAATATCGAGAAATAAAAGATTTTGAATTGTTAATTTTTTATAAAAAACGAAAAACAAAGACCTAAAGCCCAAAAATTATATTTATTTAAATTACTTTAGTCTTCATATAGTTCATTGCATTTTCTTGGAGTTTTCTTGCTCTTCACTAGGTGATAGCTTTAAAAACAGCTAAAAAAAATTGTAAGTGGCACCACTGAAATGCAAAAAAGCAGCTGTTCATATTTTAGAAGTTTCAATTTTAATTGTAAATTTTGATTGTGGTTTCCTAATATTTAATTCTTTAATATTTATATATATTACTACACCGAATACTAAGTAGCTCGCACTATTTTAGCAATAGCTACTATAGAATTTTCTAAATTTCCCTCAGCCATTTTGTATGCAAAAAAGCTTTTTAATATTTGTAAAGACATAAAGAAAACAATATCAGCTGTTTATTATGTAGCTGCCGTTTTCATTATATTTAGGTAGCTGGCTACAGGCTACATTTGTAGCCAGCAGCATTTGTAGTCGTGTGTTCGTGTAGCCTGCTGTCTCGAATGTGTTTAATGCTTAATTTCTATTTTTATTGGCTACAAAAACTTTGTTAGTGATGTCAATGTATCAAGCAAAGTCAAACAAATTAGCGCTTTGAGAATAAATTCACAAAATGTATTCATAAATATGTTAAAGGCCTTGCTACACTATCATGCACGATCGTGCGATCTACTAAATAAAGCATGTGTGCTGAAAAAGTACTAAAAATTAAACCGTGCGACAGAGTTTTTGACAAATCGTGCGATTTGAAAAATTTTATGAAACTTTTCAAAACAGAATGGCTTCTGTGCGATCAGTGTGGTATACTTATATTGTGAAAAATATGAGAATATTGTTGGTGCCTCGAGAAAAACATTTAATTAATGTAAAATTATTATATTAATAAAAGTTTTTAATTATTTTATTGTGTATGTAAAATATTGCAATTATGCTTGTATAATAGTGTGGCCTACAACGCCATTTTGAAGCGATTTTTTCAAGTCGGCCAGACTTTTGAAACAGTTTCCTGTGAGTGAATCCTACGATCGTGTAGGATAGTGAATCAGGGCCTTAAACAGTTATTCAAATCGTTTTTAAGGCCCTGATTCGCTATCCTACACGATCGTACGATTCATTCACAGGAAACTGTTTTAAAAGTCTGGCCGACTCTGTTGCACGGTTGCATTTTTAGTACTTTTTCAGCACACATGCTTTATTTAGTAGATCGCACGATCGTGTATGATAGTATAACATGGCCTTAATCATATATACGATGTTTTTGATAAAAATATTTGGCAAAATGTATTATTTGAATGTAGGATAATTTTAGTTTTGTGTATTTATGAAAAGAAAATATGGCCTAAGAGAAAAAGTAATCAATTTTAGATTCCTGATAAGCAATTACACTTTATATACTTTACCCATTTTTCATTTTATTATTATAGTACGTTTCCATACACGTGATTTGAGCCCAATCATTTCGTTTGCCCAAATTAAGTAATTTGTAACATGATTTCCCATACTTTTTTCATATGATCAAATCATCTCAAATGATTTAATTTGTTTCAAATTAAATTGAAATTTTTCTGTGCAGCACTGTGCTACTGGTATTCTTACAAATGCAACTTTGGGGCATCCATTATTTCGAAAAAGTGGCATTTAAATATAAATCACAATGGCAGATTTGTTGGTTGATGAAGTGAAAAAAACATTTATTGTCCGATTTTCATAGGTTTTTTATTCTGCTATATAAAATGTCTTTTTTTTAATTGTATTATTTACTATTAATTAATATTAATTTACTATTAAACGCTTAATCCTGTACCAATAAAGAATATAAAGGCGAAATTATTTTATTTGTTTACTGTTTGATCTCTATTTAATTCGGGCGTAACCTCATCGGCATCATTTTAGAATTCTTTAAGTAGGAAAATATAAGGAAATGCAAGTAGTCATAGCCGGCTAGTGCATTTATTTCTCCAATATTTCTAAAGTACGCATCCACAGTCTGATATTCAAATTTTTTATAATAGTCGTAAATAGTCTTGGAACCTCCTAATGCTCATATTGCTTTTTATATGGCAACATGCCACTCAAGAATGCCACCTACAAAGGGAATGTAAGTTTTATACTTGCTTCAGCACAAGCAACGTCTTTACATTAGGCTTGGATTATAAAATTTTTGCGGTTTAGATACCCTCCCATGTTGAAGCCCATTTAATAATAATTCATTCCTTTTTTATGCCCATGTCTTCGTGTAAGGGAATCAACTTCAAGGATTTTTTACGCTTTTATCGGTATCAAAAGAAAGTTAGGCGCCATTCTCCGTTGAAACTCATCCTGACAAGATATTTAATATCCCGCAGTCAAAAATAGCACATAAATAAACCAGACTATTAACTATTTCGTTGGTGTTTAATCCCGTTTTATTCCGAATGCCACAGCTTTTTGGACAATATTTATTCAACAAAATTTTTATTATGTTAAAACATAATCAAACTATACAAACGTCAAACTGATTTCGAAAACTCGAAGAGAAAATTACTTACAACATAATAGAAACACTTCGAAATGATTTCCTGAAATCAACTTAATATGCTTATTATGGAAACGTGCTATTACTAAGGTTTTGTTTATTAATTCGTAAAAAATGTGATGTACATTAGTGATGTGTAAAAAAACGAAAAAATAAAACGGCTCGTTTTTATACGCAAACACAATTGATGAAAACTTTTTTGATAATTAATTTTGGTTATTCAATTGAAAGACAAGATGAAGTTAACATTTATTTATTTGTTTCAGTTGATTTTCATAAAAATCAATAAAAAATATATGTTTGCATATAATAGTCATGTGAACTAGAAAAATTTTTAGTATTAACACTATGATTCAGAGGAGAATTGTAAATAACAATATTATTATTAATTGCTTTTGTAAAAAATGCAATCTTGTTCCAATAAAAAAATCTTATTGTTCAAATAAATTTCTCAAAGTGTTATGTTGTCAAATCTCTTGCCATATTATTTGTCACTTTATAACGCTTTAAATTCACACTTGCACGTATTATTTGGATATCTGACAAGTCTTAATACAAACAAGTAAGAGTGTAGTATATTCGGCTGGGCCGAATCTAAAATACCCTTCACGATAGTCACGAATATGTATAGTATATTAAAAATGTGACCTAAATATGCTCGGTTATATATGAACCGATATGGGAATTTTCTATTTTCTGTATTTTAGTAACCTTCTTTTATAACGAGAATTGCTTTTCAGCAAAAAAAAAAAAAAATTTTTTTAATGGAAAAATCGGTTCAGGCTATATCTCGGGTATATATGGCCCGATATCGAAAATTTTAATTTTCCATATTTATATAACCTTATATCATTACCAGAACTGCTTTTGAGTACAACAAATTGTTTAAGTTCGCTTACGCGATATTTTCATGAAAAACCCGATTTAGGCTGTATCTCGGGTATATCTGGACCGATATCAGAAATTTTAATTTTCTCTATTTTCGTAACCTTCTTTTATGACAAGAACTGCTTTTCAGCAAAAAAAAAAATGTTATTGGAAAAATCGGTTCAGAATATATCTCGAGTATATATGGACCGATATCGGATATTTTCTTTTTCCTTATTTATATAACCTTATTTCATTACCAGAACTGCTTTTGAGCACAAAAAAGTTGTTTAGTCGGCATTTTCATCAAAAAACCTGTTAGGCTATAAACCGGGTATATATGAACCGATATCGGAAATTTTCATTTTCCATATTTATGTAACCTAATTTCATTAGCAGAACTGCTTTTGAGCACAAAAAGTTGTTTAAGTTCGCTTACGCTGCATTTTCATGAAAACCCCGGTCTATGCTATATCTCGGGTATATATGGCCCGATATCGAAAATTTTTATTTTTCATATTTATATGACCCTATTTCATTACCAGAACTGCTTTTGAGCACAAAAAAACTGTTTAAGTTCGCTTACGCGATATTTTCATGAAAAACCCGATTTGGGCTATATCTCGGGTGTATATGGACCGACATCGAAAATTTTCATTTTTCATATTTATATAACCCTTTTTCATTACCAGAACTGCTTTGAGCACAAAAAATTGTTTAAGTTCGCTTACGCGACATTTTCATGAAAAACCCGATTTGGGCTATATCTCGGGTATATATGGACCGATATCGGAAATTTTCATTTTTCATACTTATGTAACCTAATTTCATTACCAGAACTGCTTTTGAGCACCAAAAAGTTGTTTAAGTTCGCTTACGCTGCATTTTCATGAAAACCCCGGTCTATGCTATATCTCGGGTATATATGGCCCGATATCGAAAATTTTTATTTTTCATATTTATATGACCCTATTTCATTACCAGAACTGCTTTTGAGCACAAAAAAACTGTTTAAGTTCGCTTACGCGATATTTTCATGAAAAACCCGATTTGGGCTATATCTCGGGTGTATATGGACCGACATCGAAAATTTTCATTTTTCATATTTATATAACCCTTTTTCATTACCAGAACTGCTTTGAGCACAAAAAAGTTGTTTAAGTTCGCTTACGCGACATTTTCATGAAAAACCCGATTTGGGCTATATCTCGGGTATATATGGACCGATATCGGAAATTTTCATTTTTCATATTTATGTAACCTAATTTCATTACCAGAACTGCTTTTGAGCACAAAAAAGGTGTTTAAGTTCGCTTACGCGACATTTTCATGAAAACCCCGGTCTAGGCTATATCTCGGGTATATATGGACCGATATCGGAAATTTTAATTTTCCATATTTATGTAACCTAATTTCATTACCAGAACTGCTTTTGAGCACAAAAAAGTTGTTTAAGTTCGCTTACGCGGCATTTTCATGAAAATCCCGGTCTAGGCTATATCTCGGGTATATATGGACCGATATCGGAAATTTTCATTTTCCATATTTATGTAACCTAATTTCATTATGAGAACTGCTTTGAGCACAAAAAAGTTGTTTAAGTTCGCTTGCGCGACATTTTTATGAAAAACCCGATTTGGGCTATATCTCGGGTATATATGGACCGATATCGAAAATTTTCATTTTTCATATTTATATGACCCTATTTCATTACCAGAACTGATTTTGAGAACAAAAAAGTTGTTTAAGTTCGCTTACGCGACATTTTCATGAAAAACCCGATTTGGGCTATATCTCGGGTATATATGGACCGACATGGAAAATTTTCATTTCTCATATTTATATGACCCTATTTCTTTACCAGAACTGCTTTTGAGCACAAAAAAGTTGTTTAAGTTCGCTTACGCGACATTTTCATGAAAAACCCGATTTGGGCTATATCTCGAGTATATATGGACCGACATCGGAAATTTTCATTTTCCATATTTATGTAACCTAATTTCAATACCAGAACTGCTTTTGAGCACAAAAAAGTTGTTTAAGTTCGCTTACGCGGCATTTTCATGAAAACCCCGGTCTAGGCTATATCTCGGGTATATATGGACCGATATCGAAAATTTTTATTTTTCATATTTATATGACCCTATTTCATTACCAGAACTGCTTTTGAGCACAAAAAAACTGTTTAAGTTCGCTTACGCGATATTTTCATGAAAAACCCGATTTGGGCTATATCTCGGGTGTATATGGACCGACATCGAAAATTTTCATTTTTCATATTTATATAACCCTTTTTCATTACCAGAACTGCTTTGAGCACAAAAAAGTTGTTTAAGTTCGCTTACGCGACATTTTCATGAAAAACCCGATTTGGGCTATATCTCGGGTATATATGGACCGATATCGGAAATTTTCATTTTTCATATTTATGTAACCTAATTTCATTACCAGAACTGCTTTTAAGCACAAAAAAGGTGTTTAAGTTCGCTTACGCGACATTTTCATGAAAACCCCGGTCTAGGCTATATCTCGGGTATATATGGACCGATATCGGAAATTTTAATTTTCCATATTTATGTAACCTAATTTCATTACCAGAACTGCTTTTGAGCACAAAAAAGTTGTTTAAGTTCGCTTACGCGGCATTTTCATGAAAATCCCGGTCTAGGCTATATCTCGGGTATATATGGACCGATATCGGAAATTTTCATTTTCCATATTTATGTAACCTAATTTCATTATGAGAACTGCTTTGAGCACAAAAAAGTTGTTTAAGTTCGCTTGCGCGACATTTTTATGAAAAACCCGATTTGGGCTATATCTCGGGTATATATGGACCGATATCGAAAATTTTCATTTTTCATATTTATATGACCCTATTTCATTACCAGAACTGATTTTGAGAACAAAAAAGTTGTTTAAGTTCGCTTACGCGACATTTTCATGAAAAACCCGATTTGGGCTATATCTCGGGTATATATGGACCGACATGGAAAATTTTCATTTCTCATATTTATATGACCCTATTTCTTTACCAGAACTGCTTTTGAGCACAAAAAAGTTGTTTAAGTTCGCTTACGCGACATTTTCATGAAAAACCCGATTTGGGCTATATCTCGAGTATATATGGACCGACATCGGAAATTTTCATTTTCCATATTTATGTAACCTAATTTCAATACCAGAACTGCTTTTGACCACAAAAAAGTTGTTTAAGTTCGCTTACGCGGCATTTTCATGAAAACCCCGGTCTAGGCTATATCTCGGGTATATATGGACCGATATCCGAAATTTTCATTTTCCATATTTATGTATCCTAATTTCAATACCAGAACTGCTTTTGAGCACAAAAAAGTTGTTTAAGTTCGCTTACGCGGCATTTTCATGAAAACCCCGGTCTAGGCTATATCTCGGGTATATATGGACCGATGTCGAAAATTTTCATTTTTCATATTCATATGACCCTATTTCCTTACCAGAACTGCTTTTGAGCACCAAAAAGTTGTTTAGGTTCGCTTACGCGACATTTTCATGAAAAACCAGGTTTGGGCTATATCTCGGGTATATATGGACCGATATCGGAAATTTTCATTTTCCATATTTATGTTACCTTATATAATTATCAGAACTGCTTTTGAGCAAAAAAAAGTTATTTAGCTTCGCCTATGCGACATTTTCATTAAAAATCCGATTTGGGCTATATCTCGGGTATATATGGACCGATATCTTTTGTAATTTCTACAGTTTTTTTTTGCGACCCTATAAAGTATATATATTCTGAATCAGAATTAATGGAAAAGTCGATTAAGCGATGTCCGTCTGTCCGCTGTTGAAATACCGTTTCTGAGAAAACCATTAGACTTAGAAACTTTTTTCTTTCACCATTCTTTTACCCCATCGATTCATGGGTTGGCTATTGAAATTCAGTAATATCGGTCCACGTATAGCTGAGATATATTCCAAATTCCGAAAAAAGCCATGAATTTTTTCAATTTTGTATGGAAATTTTTGACAAAAAAAGTTGTTTGTTTTACTTCAAACTTCACACACTCATTAAGCATGGTGACTTAAAGGCAAAAATTTTTTTTTTAGATATCGGTCCATATATACCCGAGATATAGCCTAAACCGGTTTTTATGAAAATATCACGTAAACGACCTTAAGCCACTTTTTTTTTGCTTAAAACCAATTCTGGTAATAAAATCAGGTTATATAAATATGTAAAATGAAAATTTCCGATATCGGTTCATATATGCCCGAGATATAGCCTCAACCGGGTTTTTCATGAAAATGTCGCAAAAGCGAACTGAAACAACTTTTTTTGCTTAAAAACAGTTCTGGTAATGAAGTAAGGTTATATACATATGGAAAATAAAAATGTCCGATGTCGGTTCATATATACCCGAGATATAGCCTAAACCGATCTTTCCGTTAACATTTATTATTATTATTATTATTATTTTTTTTTTTTTTTTTTTTTTTGCTGGAAATCAATTCTCGTTATAAAAGGTTACTAAAATACAGAAAATAGAAAATTCCGATATCGGTTCATATAAAACCGTGCATATTTTGTTCACATTTTTAAATATACTATACATATCCATGACTATCGTGAAGGGTATTTTAGATTCGGCCCAGCCGAATATACCACACTCTCACTTGTTTTATTTGTTAGTGTTTTATTTATTTCTTTTTTGTTATTATTATTGAAACAACAATAATTTTTGGATACACCCAAACATCTTTTATGTAAAAAAGTGTATAATTACAAATAGAAAATGTTTAATAAATGTCAAAGAAACTTTCTGTGTATAGGTATATAAATGATAGAGTTATATTTAAATTACTTTAGTCTTCAAATAGTTCGTTACATTTTCTTGGATTTTTCTTACTCTGCAACTAGGTGATAGCTTTAGAAACAGCTAAAAAAAATATAAGTGGCACCATTGAAATGCAAAAAAGCAGCTGTTTATATTTCAGAAGTTTTAATTAAAAAATCTCTGGCTGTAAATGCGCAACATGTTTCGCTGGTCATATTGGTCAGTAATAGGTTTGCTATCCTTCAGACTGACGAGCCAACTACATCAAAAAAACATTTAAACCGCCACCAATATACTTGAGAGAACCTACATCTAATGAGCTGGTAAAAGCACTTATTACGGCAATTGGTAAAGACACCTTCAACGTAACATCAGTGAAGCACGGACAAATAAGTGAAACAAAAATCCAAGTCAACTGCGAAAATGATTACCGAAAACTTTCTGCCGCTCTGGAAAAAGAGGAAAGATCTTTTTATACTTATCAACTTAAAAGTGCTAAAGGCCTTCAGGTTGTTATAAAAGGTATTGACCCTTATGTAGACACGGATGAGGTTAAGACTGCACTGCTAGATAAAGGCTTTAAAATAAAAAATGTGGTAAATATGCGGAACCGTGAAATGATTCCTCAACCCATGCTTAGGGTTGAACTGGTACCAGGGGATGTTATTCTCAAAAAGAATGAAACTCACCCAATTTATAACCTTAAATTTCTTCTTCATCGCAGAGTTACCGTTGAGGAGCCGCACAAGCGTTTAGGGCCCGTTCAATGCCTAAACTGCCAGGAATTTGGCCATACTAAGGCCTATTGTAAACTGCCCACAGTTTGTGTTGTGTGTGGAGATCTACACGGCACTTCACAGTGCAAAAACCAAAGACTGACTCGAGCGCAAAAAATGCAGTAACTGTGGAGGTAACCACACTGCAAATTACAGGGGCTGTCCTGTTTACACTCATTTTAAGCAATCAATGACAAATAAGTCATCAATTACCTTCAAGCAACCGCAGCAGTCAAATATTATTTCTGCTAACAATTTTCCCCAGATAGGCCAGTCAACCAGCCAAATAATTATGCAAAACCCCAAACAAGTTTCATATGCTAATGTGGTCAAAACCGATATACAAAACTTGAATCAGGAGCCCATGCCCCAAAATTCCGATCAAAATTTTAAAAATCTTGAGGCAACTCTGCAGACTCTTGTTTCATCCATAAACACATTTACGGTTTCTATGACAAACATGATGCAGGAAATGCTGAAAATGCAATCCACTATTTTGAAATGAAATCAATAGAACTTATTCGTCTGAAATTGAGCAACTTCTCTCAGAAAAAAGAAGAGTCAGAAGACAATGGCAACTTCGCAGATCTCCCCAGCTTAAAACTAGGCTACGGGAATGCATAACTCAGTTAAGAAATCTGCTTGAAGTCCATAAAATGGCTTCCCTTAAAATATATTTGGAAAGCCTTGATGGTACCCATCAATCTGATTATTCTTTGTGGAAAGCGACAAAAGGTTTAAAAAGACCCGTAATAGGTAAGCCACCTTTGCGAACTTCAACTGGTGACTGGGCAAGAAGTGACTCAGAAAAGGGGATGGTGTATGTTAACCATTTGAGAAATGTTTTTATTACAAATGATATAACAAATGATGCATCTGAATTACCACCATATGTAGTTAGACCGCCTGTGTCTTTGCGATTCACATTTCAAGATGTAGAACAAGGTATCAGTAACATAAACCCCAGGAAAGCTCCAGGTATTGATCAAATTACTGGCAAAATGCTTGAACAGTTACCTCGTGTAGCTAGAAGAGTTATACTTTTTATTTTTAACGCTATTTTACGCCTTGAGTATTATCCTACAGAGTGGAAAGTCTCAATGATTACTATGATACCCAAGCCAGGGAAGGATCCCGCTAAAGTAGAGTCATATAGACCAATAAGTCTACTACCAACAATTTCAAAACTGTTCGAAAAATTGTTAATGGCGAAGTTGAGTCCAATATTGAACAATGTGGGATGCATCCCTGATCATCAATTTGGTTTTCGGGCTAAACATAGTACCATAGAGCAAACGCACAGACTAGTCAATGTCATAAGACAGACCTTTGAGGAGAAGAAGTATTGCTCAGCTCTATTCATTGACATTTCTCAAGCTTTCGATAAAGTGTGGCACGACGGGTTGATGCACAAAATAAAGTTAAACTTGCCTGTAAATGCTCACAAGCTTCTGGAAAGCTACTTATATGGGCGGAAGTTTGTTATCAGAGAAGGCGATTTTATAAGCCCAACTCAGCCAATCGAAGCAGGTGTTCCCCAAGGCAGCATACTGGGGCCTACTTTATACTTGATTTACGCCTCTGACATGCCACCGACATCCGGAATCCATACTTCAACCTTTGCAGATGACACAGCGTTTTTGAGTGTTCATGAAAACCACCAATTAGCTTCACGAAATTTACAGGAATGCATTTCAATATTAGAGAAATGGCTAAAACTTTGGAAAATCAAAGTTAATGAACAAAAATGTACTCATGTCACATTCACTCTGTGTAGGCAAACATGTGCGCCTATCCATATAAACAACTCACCTATTCCGCAGCAAAATGAAGTCAAGTACCTTGGTATACACCTCGACCGTGGGCTAACGTGGAAATCTCACATTGAAGCAAAAGTCACTCAGATGAAACTAAAAGCAGCGCAACTAAATTGGCTTATGGGCAGAAACTCGACATTGAAGTTAGATTGCAAACTTCTGCTATACAATGCAATTCTAAAACCTATATGGTGCTACGGAATTCAATTATGGGGCACCGCCTCATATATTGAAAAAATTCAAAGGCGACAAAACCAAATTCTTCGAACGATTACTGCAGCTCCATGGTACGTAAAAAATTCACGAATTCATAACGATCTGAGTGTTCCGCTGGTAAAAGAAGAATTTTCTAAGTACGCGACAAGGTATGTCAGTAAACTGGAACTTCATCCAAACCCTCTTGCGCGCAATATACTTAATTTTGGCGGCCACACTCGGCTTAAAAGAAGGGATACCGCTGCCACCATCAGATTGCTCAATAGGTGATTTTACCGAAATAGCTCCCGCATAATAAAACTTTTTGTCTAGCATTGGCCGGACTTAAGAATCCCATTTTTTAAATTTAGTATTAAGATTTGAATACTTATTGTTAGTTCATTTTGAAGATTCAATAAATAAAAAACGCTACAAAAAAAAAAATATTGGTCAGTAACCATCACCACAAAACTATACCTTATTGAAAGTTTTTATGAAATTTATTTATGATTTGAATGTGTTTTTATTTATGCTTACGTGTTATTGATTGACGCAATTAAATAAACATTTGTTTCTTAAATTTTCTTTTTGTTTGATAAATTTTTCCTATATTCTTCTTATTTGTTTACTTTTTGCATTTTGACAGCTGCTTAATGGAAATATTCCAATAAAGACGTAACTAGTATTGCCTCTTTTCGATTTAATATACAGAAACGCTGTTTTTCTCGATAGTCGAAAAACGATGGAATTTTATGTTTCATAGTTTTCGATGCGAGAAACTTTTCACTAATCTTACAGAAACGAGGCACTGCTGTCTCGAATGTGTTTAATGCTTCATACTCATAAGAACACGTGTATTTTAATTTTGAGCTTTTGAAGTCGGTAGCCTGCTGTCTCGAATGTGTTTAATGCTTAACAGTATAACCTAAATTAAGCCGTAAAGCGCAACGTAATTTAGCGCTTCGATTTTACGCTGTAGTAAGTTTAAGTGTAGCTTTGTAGTAAGTATACCGTTTTATTTAATTAGCTTATTTGGTGTTAATTATTGAATTTTTAGTTAATTTCTTTTTGGCTTTTTTATACCCTTCTCAAAAACGTAAAGGGCATATACATATAAGTTTTTAATTCCGTTTGTAATTTCTACAATTTTCATTTGCGACCCTTTAAAGTATGTATATTCGGAATCAGAATTAATAGAAAAGTCGATTAAGCGATGTCCGTCTGCTCGTGTGTCTGCCGGCCATTGTAACACCGTTTCCTAAAAAACCATTAGACTTAGAAACTTTTTTCTTTCACCATTCTATTACTTCATCGGTTCATGGGCTTGCTATTGGAATTCAGTGAAATCGATTCACGTATAGCTGAGTATATTCAAAATTTCGAAAAAAGTTATTTCTTTGGCCAATTTTGATTGAAAATCAAGAAAAAAATTGTTCGTTTTGCTTCAAACTTAATAATATTATTAAGCATGGCGATATAAGGCAAAAAATTTGTTTCCCAATATCGGTCCATTTATTTCCGAGATATACATATATATCCAGAACGATTTTTTAATGAAAATGTCGCGTAGGCGAACTCAAGGGAGTCACCTGGATCCGCTTCTTTTTTCTTTATTTATTACGATTTGCCAAAAGTTATTAAGCATTACAATATCCTTATGTATGAAGATGATGTCAAGATATTTCTCACTCTCGTGTGTCATGCTGATTATTCGCTGTTGCAGCTTGATTTAGATGTTTTAAGTTGTTAGTGTCGCCTTAATCTTATGAAACTTAATCATAAAAAAATGTAGCAGTATGTATTTTTTCCGGAGATCACATATAAATGTAAACTATATGCTTGATGGTCATGTATTCAACAACGTGACTGCAGTTTCTGATCTTGGAATATTTTTGGATGCTAAACTGAATTTTATTCAGCATATATCATTGATAGTAAATAAAGCACGTTCCGTATTAGGATTCATTAAATGCTGGGCAAAAGACTTTACTGACCCTTATATAACTAAGCAATTGTACACATCATTGGTAAGGCCAATTCTTGAATATGGATCAGTTATTTGGGATCCTAATTATAAAGTTCATATTGAAACCGTTGAATCAGTTCAAAAACAGTTTTTGCTTTTTTGTCTTCGTGGTCTGCACTGGAATATGCTGAATTTGCCTTCATACAAGTCGAGACTTGCATTAATAAAACTTCCCACTCTTAAAAGTCGCAGAACAATGTTAAATGTCACTTTTTTGTTAAATATTATAAATGGAAAAATTAGCTGTGAATTTTTGATACGAAATATATTTTGTAACATCCCAATACGACCTACACGCAATTTTGTGCCGCTGTCCATTCAAGTTTTCCTAGCTAACTAAGATCCACTAATAAGAATCTGTTCTGAATTTAATAAGAATTATAAATATGTGGACTTCTGTGTTAATACTAATTATCTTAAATGTAATATAATGTTAAGTATTAATAGTTACTGATCCACTAATAAGAATCTGTTCTGAATTTAATAAGAATTATAAATATGTGGACTTCTGTGTTAATACTAATTATATTAAATGTAATATAATGTTAAGTATTAATAGTTACTGTATTTACTTCTTTGGTAATGGTCTGATAGCATTTCATTTATTTTTAGACTTTAATTAGTTAAATAAATAAATAAATACCCGAGCATATTTAGTTCAAATTTGTAATATATACTACATACTTATTTACGTGACTATTTTAAAGGGTACGTTCCAGATACTCGAACAAAAAAAAACTATCGCCAAACTAGCCATGTTAACTCCTTTCGACTTGTCAAAATCTTCCCGCCAAAAAAAAAAAAAAATACCCACCATTTTTTCGCTTCCAATTGTCAAAATCCTCTTTTTACTTTATGGCTCTTCTTCTTCATTTTTCCATCCACTCCCCTAACTATTCAATGTTAATTAAATGATCTTTATTAAAGTAAGAAAAAGAAGTAAGTGAAACAAAAGTCTAATACGAGAAGTTGGCGGGTTATTTAACTTAGTTGCATACTAAAGTAATAAATAATATTGACTGTGTTGACACCTCAACATCTAACATTAACACAACTAAAACACCCCTTCTCAATATTATAGATATTCTCATTAAATATATATAAGCATTAATATTGATATAAGTTCAAGCAATAAACAAACTAATGAAATACAATACAAATCATTCATATAAACCAATAAGCTCTCTAATTTAACATAGTTTTATTTTCTGCAAGGGCTTCGTCAGAATATCGGCCAGCATGGAATCTTTAAGGCAATACTTATATAATAATTTTCCAGTCCTCAATAAATCACGTACGAAATAGTATTTGACGTCTATATGCTTACTTCTTGGTGATATTCTTTAGCCTTGGAGCATTTTCAAACAGCTTTGGTTGTCTTCAAATATGATCGGCTTTCGAATATCAATTTCAAATTCTTTCATAAGCTGAGAAATCCATAAGAACGCTTGAGAAGCTTCCGCAAGGGAAACAAACTCAGCTTCGGTTGATGACAGAGTAATATTTGTTTGTTTTCGGCTGGCATAGCTTATGACCGCATCGCCAATCCTGCCCAATCGGCATCAGCGAACCCTCTTAATTCTAATTTTGATTTAGAACCTACGCATAACTTCATCTCCTTAGTGCCTTTAAGATATTTCATCACCCTTTTCAATTCGGTCCAGTCATATTCGGTTGGACTGCTAACTTTCCTGGATAAGATTGATATAGCCACTGAAATATCCGGACGTGTATTGTTTGAAATGTACAAGATCGAACCAATCTCTTTCCGATATAAGTTATTGTTTGTAAGACAATTCTCAGATTTTAATTTCAGGTAACCAGGATCCATACAACGGATGAAACCTTTGCATCTTGTAGATTGAAGTCAGTTAGTACCTTGTTAATGTATCCTTCTTGTGCTAAATAAAATATACCATCTTTAAGCGTTACTTCAATACCCAAATATCGCTTCAAGTCGCCCAAATCAGTGATTTCAAAATGATATTCTAAGACACGTACCACATTGCCGATTTCAACATCTTTACTTGATGCAATTATGACATCATCGACATAAATTAGAACGTAAGTAATGGAATCGCCACTACCTTTGACATACAAGCTTGGCTTAGTATTTCCCCTCTTGAATCCCGAATCTATCAAAACTTTATTGATTCGGAAATTCCAGCATCGAGCCGATTGTTTGAGACCATATAAACTATGGTTTAGTTTACATACAAAATTTTCCTTTCCGGGTACAATGTAACCCTCCGGTTGTTTCATGAATATCTCTGTGTCTATTTCACCATAGAGAAATGCTGTTTTAATGTCAACGTGACGTACCTTCATGTTTCTGTAGCTTGCTATTGCCACCAAAGATCGAAATGTTGTTTGTTTTACAACTGGCGCAAAAATTTCGTCATAGTTTTCCTCATATTTCTGAGAAAAACCTCTCGCGACTAATCTGGCTCTATATTTCTTCTCGCCGTTGACCAAATGTTTAGTTTTGTATACCTATTTACAGTCAACCAGTTTACCATCTTTGGGTAATCGTACCAAATCCCACATATTGCTGCCTTTCAGCGCCATCATCTCGGCTTGCATAGCCTCTAACCATAATTTGTGTTCTACTCGACACAAAGCATCCTCATAACTCACTGGATCATTTTCCTCATATATTTTGTATCCATACTTTGTAGGAGGTATACCTTTATTGGCTCTAGAAGATATTCTGGAGGTACTCTCAATCTTATTGGAAGACGTTTCGGAATCAGTTGATGACAAATATTCTTCCGCAGATTCAAAACCGGGAAATTCACTAGTACTTACTTTATCAATTTCTTCATCATCTGATGGGCATACGCTTATTTGGGAAAAAATTTTGTTACAGCCATCATTAACTTCATTACCTGTTCCATTTGAAAATAAAACAACTGCATTACAATCTATGGCATCCTCCACAGCGCCATTACCATTAGCTTCATTTGAATTACCATCCGACTCTAAAAACCTCACATCCCTGCTTATGATAATTTTATTTGTTTTAGTGTTCAATAATCGAAAGGCTTTTGACTCATCTGCGTACCCCACTAAATTGCATTTAATAGATACTTCATCCAATTTTCTTCTTTTCTGCTTCTTAACTTGTGCATATGCTACAGCACCAAAAATACGTACATGATCCAACTTTGGAGGATATCCATGCCATAGTTCAAAAGGAGTCAACTTTACAGCAGCAGATAAAAGGCGATTTTGGACGTAGTTCGCGTTGTTTACAGCCTCAGCCCAAAATTTAATATCATCAAACAGCATTCACCTTGCCATCTCCATTAAGCTTCCGTTTTTCCGCTCTGTGACACCATTCTGCAGTCAGCTGGTGAATTATACCTTTC
Organism: Thecocarcelia acutangulata; assembly: GCA_914767995.1. Lineage (NCBI taxonomy): Eukaryota > Metazoa > Arthropoda > Insecta > Diptera > Tachinidae > Thecocarcelia > Thecocarcelia acutangulata. The sequence goes on along the minus strand of OU612098.1, from coordinate 47,080,477 downwards.
TCTTTAAAATTTTGTTGAGTTTGGTTATTGACAAATTCACCACCACGATCTGTTCTTAGAACCTTTAGTCGTTTTCCCAGCTGGTTTTCTGATTGCTCAATGAATTGTTTTATTTTTGCATATGCCATATCTTTTGATGGAAGGAAAAACACAGTACAATAACGACTGTAATCGTCAATCAGCGTTAAAAAATATCTATTTCCCATAAGTGTTGTATTTTGCATTAGCCCGCATAAGTCGCAATGTACCAAATCTAGAATCCCCTGCGATCTTGATTCTGAAGCTTTCGGAAATTTATTCCTAGCAAACGTTCCTCTCAAACATACCTCGCAATTGGATGAACATTTGCATTTGCTTATTTTTATTCCATGTGTTACGGCTGTAACGAAAGGCTATTGAAGACAGGAGGTTTGCGTTTTAACGTGCATCTAAACTAATATGAAATAGCTGGCGGCTGCTGCAATATGTGTTTTCAATGCGTTCGTTTATTCTATAAAAGTTACAAATTAAATACATAAATACATTACATATAACAAATTATCACTTACCGCAGTTTTTGCACCTCCTTCTTCGGCAATGAACAAATATAGATTAAAAAATGTCTACTTAACAACTTTGCTCAAATTATAAGTTTGAATAAGAAACATGAAGAAAGAAGAATGCAAAAAACGCGGTTTACAGACAAATGTCAAAACGAGACAAACATAATAAAATAACAGATGCTCTTGTTGGAGACTTAAGTTGAACACAGGGTGTTCTGGAACACTCATACCCCCGTAGAGCGATCAGCTTCACCAACTTCAGGATCCAGAACAGCCAATTTGGAAACTGGACGTTGCAGCTCTCCAGTTGCAGTTTTAATGATTGCTTTCCTAGCAATGCCATCACTCCCGGTGTTCAAACGGGTGACCAAACCTCGCCGCCATTGATTTCGTGGGATATTCGGATCACAAACAAATACAACATTACCTACTTTTATAGGCTTTGTCGGCTCGCACCATTTAACTCTTCTAGTTAATGTTGGCAAATATTCCAGTACCCACCGCTTCCAGAACCGATCACGCAAAGTTTTAACCATTCGCCACTGCTTTTTTATACTAAATAGCCTGCTATCAGGAGCGTTTGCTGGAGGAGTACACGTCATGTTCGATATTCCTAAAATAAAATGATTTGGGGTTAATAGCTCTTCTTCTTGCGGAGAAATAGGTAGATGTGTCAATGGCTTCGAGTTGACGATGTTTTCAGCTTCAATGAGTAGTGACTGTAGTACATGTTCTTTTGGGGTAACATCTTTTAACGTTTGGCGTAGGACTCTTTTAACGCACTGAACCATTCGTTCCCATACTCCACCTTCAGAAGGGTTTGCCGGGCAATTGAATATCCATTCGACTCGGTTTGAGGACAAAATGTGCTGAATTCGTTCAGTCTCAAAAACATCTTCAAATCTTTTTGCTTCCTCATTTGCACCAACAAACAGTGAAAATGAATACCGAAAGCTGTCTGACGTTCTAGAGAAGGAGAAGCGATCATTTTACACATATGTATCAGCTTAAAAGTGCCAAAGGTATTCAGGTCGTTATAAAAGGGATTGACCCTTTTGTTGACACGAATGAGGTCAAAACCGGACTACAAGACAATGGCTTCAAAATTAAAAATTTGGTTAATATTAGAAACCGTGAAAAAATTCCTCAACCCATGTTTAGGGTTGAATTGGAACCTAGAGATGTTGCCTTAAAAAAGAATGAAGTGCATCCCATTTATAACCTCAAGTATCTTTTGCATCGCAAGGTTACCGTTGAGGAGCCTCATAAGTGTTTAGGGCCCGTTCAATGCCTAAACTGCCAAGAATTTGGCCATACTAAGGCCTATTGTAAGCTGCCCGCAGTTTGCGTTGTGTGTGGTGAACTTCACGGTACATCACAGTGCAAAAAACCTAAGACTGACGCGAGCGTTAAGAAATGCAGTAACTGTGGAGGTAACCATACTGCAAACTACAGGGGTTGCCTTGTCTACACTCACTTCAAGAGGTCAATGACAAATAGGTCACCAATTTCAAATATGCCACCCCAGCAGTCAAACACCACTTCTACAAACAATTTTCCCCAGATACGCCAGTCAACCAGCCATGTAAACTTGCAATACCCCAAACAAATTTCTTATGCAAATGTGGTAAAATCCGATAAACCAAACTTGGATCAGGAGCCCAAGCCTCCAAAATCCGATCCAAATTTTAGCAATCTTGAGGCAACTCTGCAGACTCTTGTTCAGTCCATAAACACTTTTACCGTTTCTATGACAAACATGATGCAGGAAATGCTAAAAATGCAATCCACTATTTTGCAGGCAATTTTAAACAAATGAATTGGTTAAAAATATGTTTCTGGAACGCAAACGGCATCCGCCATCACAAAAATGAACTTGAGCACTTCCTTATGGAAAAGCAAATCGATATAATGTTGATTGCTGAAACCCATTTGACAACCAACAGTTTTTCAAAATTAATGGCTACATACTGTACGACACAAAAGATCCCCGTGGAAGATCTTGCGGAGGATCGGCAATTCTAATGAAATCCAGAATTAAGCACTATTTAATGAACAAGACACGTGAGGAGTATATCCAAGCAACTAATATATGCATTGAATATTTTCATGAAAAAATCGTTATTTCCTCGATTTACTCACCGCCCCGATTTTCAATAACAGAAAGCCAATATTCAAATTTTTTCAAATCACTTGGTCCTCGATTTTTAGCGGCTGGCGACTATAACGCTAAACACACTTTTTGGGGATCATGCTTAATTACCTCGAAAGGCCGTGTGCTTTTTGACACCGTTTCCAAAATGGGCTTAGATGTGGTTTCAAGCGGACACCCCACTTATTGGCCGACAGACCGACGAAAGATCCCAGACGTTATAGATTTTGGAGTTGCGAAAAATTTTCCTTTAGAGTGGATGCAAGTGGAGCCTTCATTAGGTTTGTCATTAGATCACTCTCCCACTATAATCTCTGTTTCGTTCCCCCAAGAGATTGGCTCACCGTTGACTGTCAATAGAGTTAATTGGTTAAAGTACAAAAAATTTTTGAGCACACATTGTACTGAAAATATCGCCTTGAGAACGCCTGAGGATATTGATGTGTCAATTAACGATTTTTCTGAAAACCTCAAACTGGCCGTACAGCATGCTACCACTAGTCATTTAAGACCTATAAATGAGAACAATAGAACTTATTCATCTGAAATTGAGCAACTTCTGTCAGAAAAAAGAAGATTCAGAAGAGAGTGGCAACTTCGCAGGTCGCCCCAGCTTAAAACTAGGCTACGGGAATGCATAACTCAGCTAAGAAATCTGCTTGAAGTCCATAGAATGGCTTCCCTTAAAACATATTTGGAAAGCCTTGATGGTACCCCTCAATCTGATTATTCCTTGTGGAAAGCGACAAAAGGTTTAAAAAGACCCGTAATAGGTAAGCCAACTTTGCGAAATTCAACTGGCGACTGGGCAAGAAGCGATTCTGAAAAGGGAATGTTGTATGTCGATCATTTGCGAAACGTTTTTATCACAAATGATTCAGAGAATAATACAGCGGAATTACCACCATATGTTGTTAGACCTCCTGTGTCTTTGAGATTTAATTTTCAAGATGTCGAAAACGTTATCGGTAATATAAACCCCAGGAAAACTCCAGGCATTGATCAAATTACTGGTAAAATGCTTGAACAGCTACCTCGTGTAGCTAGAAGGGTTCTACTTTTTATTTTTAACGCCATTTTACGCCTTGAGTATTATCCTGCAGAGTGGAAGGTCTCAATGATTACTATGATACCCAAGCCAGGGAAGGATCTGACTAAGGTAGAATCATATAGACCAATAAGTCTTTTACCAACAATTTCAAAAGTACTGCTCAGCTCTTTTCATTGATATTTCTCAAGCTTTTATATAAAGTGTGGCACGACGGCTTGATGCACAAAATAAAGCTAAATTTGCCTGCAAATACACACAAGCTTCTGGAAAGCTACTTATGTGGGTGGAAGTTTGTTATCAGAGAAGGCGACTTTATAAGCCCAACTCAGCCAATCAAGGCAGGAGTAACCCAAGGCAGCATACTGGGGCCTACTTTATATTTGATTTACGCCTCTGACATGCCAACGACATCTGGAATCCACACTTCTACCTATGCAGATGACACAGCGTTTTTGAGTGTTCATGAAAACCACCATTTAGCATCATGAAATTTACAGGAATATACTTCAATATTAGAGAAATGGCTAAAACTTTGGAAAATCAAAGTTAATGAACAGAAATGTACTCATGTTACATTCACACTGTGTAGGCAAACATGTCCGCCTATCCAAATAAACAACTCACCTATTCCGCAGCCAAATGAAGTCAAGTACCTTGGTATTCACCTGGACCGTAGGCTAACATGGAAGTCTCACATTGAAGTAAAGGTCACTCAGTTAAAACTAAAAGCAGCGCAGCTAAATTGGCTTATGGGCAGAAATTCGACACTGAAATTAGATTGCAAACTTTTGTTATACAACGCAATACTAAAACCTACATGGTGCTACGGAATTCAGTTATGGGGCACCGCCTCAGCGTCAAACATTGAAAAAATCCAAAGGCGACAAAACAAATTTCTACGAACGATTACTGCAGCTCCATGGTACGTCAAAAATTCACGAATTCATAACGATCTGAGTGTTCCGCTGGTAAAAGAGGAATTTTCTAAGTACGCGACAAGGTACATATGTCAGTAAACTGAAACTTCATCCAAACCCTCTTGCTCGCAATATACTTAATTTTGGCGGCCACACTCGGCTTAAAAGAAGGGATACCGCTGCCACCATCAGATTGCTCAATAGGTGATTTTACCGAAATAGCTCCCGCATAATATAACTTTTTGTCTAGCATTGGCCGGACTTTAGAATCACATTTTTTAATTTTAAATTTAGTATTAAGATTTGAATACTTATTGTTAGTTCATTTTGAAGTTTCAATAAATAAAAAAATGCTTAAAAAAAATAAAAAAAAAATAAAAAAATTTGCACCTACAAAGTTCTTTCCATTATCTGGTCGAATCCTCACTGGTACACCTCGGCGATTCATAAAATTCTTTAAAACAATGATGCAGGAGTCTGTTGACAGGTCATGGGCCAATTCGAGATGAATAGCTCGAATTGTCAAACAAGTAAACAATGCCACTTTTTTTCAGTTCTACGCCCTATACTAACATTCAATAGACCGAAATAGTCAAGTCCGGTGTATTTAAATGGAATAATGAAGGGTTCCAGGCGATCAAAGGGTAATGGTCCCATTACTGGTGCTACAGGGTTGACTTTGTTTTTCCGGCGAATTAAACATTTTGATACTACGCTTTTAAGAAGTTGTCTAAGTTGGGGAATCCAGAATCTTTTTCGAACTTCACAAATCGTTGCTTCATGGTTTTGATGTTTCATTTGGCTGTGGAAATGCATTACAAGGAGCTTTGTGCAATAGTGGTTTCTGGGCATAATAATAGGATTTCGAGTTCTATAAGGTAAACTGCTGGCTGCATCAATTCTCCCTTGCACTTTAAGAAGCCCATCCTCGTCGATGAAGGGCATTAATTTGATTAAATTATTTTCTTTTGTGACTGTTTGGCCTCTCTGTAAACGTTTTATATCATCAGGAAATGATTCGTTTTGAACTTGCCTGCACAAAACGTTTTCGGCTAACTCCAGGTCTTTGGCCGTAATGTCATAACCATCTAAATCACTATATCGTTTTCGACACAGATTTATAAAACGGAGCATTTGCGCAATCATTCGAATCAATCGACTGTATGATGAGAAACGTTTAAAATTGATGAATTTATTTTCTGAAATTAAAAGCAAAATCTTAGGACGTACTTCTTCTTCATCTTGTTGACCTTGAGCCACAGTAAAATTTTCACTAGTAGGCCAATCATTTTCGCTGAGCTTTAGAAAATTGGGTCCGTTTAGCCATCTGCATGATGATGATAAATCAACATCATAATAGCATCGAGTAGCATCATCAGCCACATTATCTTTTGAAGGAAACCATTTCCAATTACTAGTAGTTGTCGAAGCTAGTATCCCTGCTATTCTATGTGCTACGTAAGGCTTATAATTTCTATGACTGCTCGATACAAATTTCGTTATTTCCGCAAAGTAATTTGCAATCTCCCTTTCCGCATACCTTAAATTCGGTGCCATTCGCCATGTACACAATATCCACTAGTTCATTCAAAGTTGTAAAATATTTTTCTTCGCGGCACATGTGGTTATAGTGAAAGGCCAATGTAAGCAGCACGCGGCAACGGGCGGCAAACAACTATTCTATTTGCCGCTTGAATTTATTTGATATAGGCAAATGAACGCGGCTAATTGAACTAAAAATTTATGTACCGGAACTTAAACAAAAGAACAGTATGACTCTTTTAACGCAAAAATAAATAAATAAATTTAATTGTTAAAAATTTTAAACCCGAAAATAAAGAAAATTTATTATACCCTTCACAAAAATGTAAAGGGCATATATAAGTTTGTGATTCCGTTTGTAATTTCTACAGTTTTAATTTGCGACCCTATAAAGTATATATTTATATTCTAAATCAGAATTAATGGAAAAGTCGATTAAGCGATGTCCGTCTGTCCGTTGTTGAAATACCGTTTCTGAGAAAACCATTAGACTTAGAAACTTTTTTCTTTCACCCTATCGATTCATGGGTTTGCTATTGAAATTCAGTAATATCCGTCCACGTATAGCTGAGATATATTCAAAATTCCGAAAAAACTCCATTTTTTTGCAATTTTGTATGAAAATTTTTGGAAACAAAAGTTGTTTGTTTTGCTTCAAATTTCACACACTTATTAAGCATGGTGATTTAGGGGCAAAAAAATTTTTTTTTTCAGATATCGGTCCATATATACCCGAGATATAGCCCAAATCGGCTTTTTCATGAAAATGTCGCATAGGCGAAGCTAAACAACTTTTTTTTTGCTTAAAAGTAGTTCTGGTAATAAAATAAGGTTATATAAATATGGAAAATTAAAATTTCCGATATCGGTCCATATATATCCGAGACATAGCCTAAACCGGGTTTTTCATGAAAATGCCACATAAGCGAACTTAAAAAACTTTTTTCTGCTTAAAAGTAGTTCTGGTAATAAAATAAGGTTATATAAATATGGAAAATGAAAATTTCCGATATCGGTCCATATATATCCGAGACGTAGCCTAAACCGGGTTTTTCATGAAAATGTCGCGTAAGCGAACTTAAACAACTTTTTTTGCTTAAAAGCAGTTCTGATAATGAAATAAGGTTATATAAGTATGGAAAATTAAAATTTCCGATATCGGTCCATATGTATCCGAGACATAGCCTAAACCGGGTTTTTCATGAAAATGCCACATAAGCGAACTTAAAAAACTTTTTTTTGCTTAAAAGTAGTTCTGGTAATAAAATAAGGTTATATAAATATGGAAAATGAAAATTTCCGATATCGGTCCATAATTACCCCAGATATAGTCTAAATGTGATTTTTCATGAAAATGTTGCGTAAGTAAACTTAAACAACTTTTTTTGCTTAAAAGCAGTTCTGGTAATGAAATCAGGTTATATAAATATGGAAAATGAAAATTTTCGATATCGGTCCATATATACCCGAGATATAGCCTAGAACGGGTGTTTCATTAAAACTTAAAAAACTTTTTTTCCTTCAAAAGCAGTTCCGGTAATAAAGTATGGTTATATAAATATGGAAAAATGACAATTTCCGATATCGGTCCATAAATACCCCAGATATACACTAAACCGGGTTTTTCATGAAAATGCCGCGTAAGCGAACTTAAACAACTTTTTTTTGCTTAGAAGCAGTTCTGGTAATGAAATAAGGTTATATAAGTATGGAAAATGGAAATTTCCGATATCGGTCCATATATACCCGAGATATAGCCTAAACCGCGGTTTTCATGAAAATGTCGCGTAAGTGAACTTAAACAACTTTTTTTTGCTTAAAAACAGTTCTGATAAGGAAATAAGGTTACATAAATATGGAAAATGGAAATTTCCGATATAGGTACATATATACCGGAGATATAGCCTAAACCGCGGTTTTATACGTGACTATTGTGAAGCGTATTTTAGATTCGGCCCAGCCGCATTTACCAGACTCTTACTCTTTTTTTACTTCTATTTGCTCGAAGTTTTGTTCCTTTACTTTTTGGTTTGGCAAATTGAAGCGGCAAAGCAAAAAGTTAAATTGAATTCAACATTACCGTTCGGCAGCCTTTAACGGCATTACCAAATTAAATTAAATTCAAGATGTTGAAAGTTTTATATGTATGAATATTTTTATAAAAAAAAAAACTAATTTTTTGTAAATGGGTCACATTGCTGCCGCCTGCCGCGTACATTGGCCTTTTACTATTAGTCGCTGCAGAATCTATAAACCATTCAGAGTCAAGTTTTTGCTGCATTACACCGAAACAAATATCTTCATTTTTCTTCACGATATTGACACGTTTATTGTTGTTTTTGCTTTTATTAGTACAGTATCTTTTCAAATGTCCCGGTTTGCCGCATAAATAACATTTTGGTATAAACTTCTTCTGGATTTTAAAAGGGGATTAATTTTCTAATTCATTCTTAGATTTTCTCTTGAACTCCTGAATAAGCTTTTCCTTCACGAAATCCATTGTCAAATCTGTTTCTGGACGCATTTCTAGCGATGATATTAAATTATTATAATCGTCCGGCAATGTGCCTAGCAAAAAAGCTACAGTTTTGTGTTCCTCCAAATTCTCACCTAAATCACGCAAACGGTCGACAATCGACAATAACTCATTAATATGGTTATCCATGCTCTAAGCAGCAACCAACCGTTGCTAAAGTTAGTCTAAGGAGACTAACTTTATTTGTGATATTCGATTTCTTGTGATGTTTCTTTAATGTATCCCAGAATGCTTTTGCTGTTGTAAGCTGCTTTATTAATACCTTCTGCGACTCCTCCACAGCTAAACCTATAGTGGCCCTTGCCTTACTGTCCCGACCCAACCATTTAGCATCAGGTACTTGAGGAGCATCATCCACCACAAGATCCCACAACTCCCTCTCCAGCAGTAACAACTCAATATTGAACTTCCATACATGGTAGTTGTTATTAGACAATTTAGGGAACTGTGTCGTTGTTGCATTCAGATTCATCGTAAAAAAAATTTATTTAAAAATTACCCCGTGAGTCTGGGCTCATAACCTGTTAATTAAACGATCTTTATTAAAGTAAGAAAAAGAAGTAAGTGAAACAAAAGTGTAATACGAGAAGTTGGCGGGTTATTTAACTTAGTTGCATACTAAAGTAATAAATAATATTGACACCTCAACATCTAACATTAACACAACTACAACATTCAAATGTAATGAACTGGGAGCTAATTCTGTCATTCGCCATAAAATTTTGAAAACTTGTGCTGGAAAAATTTTGAAATACTTATATTTATTTATTTACTTATATTTAATTTCGTTTTTATTGTTGAATAGTTGATTCACAAAGTGTGGTCCACACAAGATCTCAATTCCATCCAATATTTATTGTGGCTACACTGACTTACGGTCACAATATCTCGGAAACATAAGAAGGGTATGTAGTCGCTATAACGAAAATATTACATCCAGAGCAAAGTGAAAACATGCAATAATTTTTTTTTTTTTCTTTGGGAACACCCTTTCCTTTTGTTGTATTACTGTAATTAATGCTTAAACGTTGATTGTAGAATCAATAAAATCAAACTCTGTTAAAGATTCAGGACTTTTTTTTTAACGAAAAGAGAATCCGATCTAATTTGAAAATTGTTATTTTTATTTCCATATTAACAAAACAATTTATAAAATTAATATCGCAGCTTTGGAGATGCGCTTAGTTTTTACGGGAGTTTAAAATAATCAAAAAATAATAATAAATCTTTAAAAATAAAAGTTACAAATAATTTACATTGGTATAAAAATTATCAAATCAATGATTAGAATAGTAACTTAGAAATAAGTAACAGATGTAAGCACTAATTGCATTCATTTTTTGCACCTTGAAGCTTACATCTTTTGTAGAAACATTATAGATTATTTATTTAATTTGAATGCCACATCTCTTATGGCACTAATTAATGGGAAATGTTATTTGTAAATTTACAAATTGCCCAAATCTTTCCAACACAACTGGATACACAGAACGCATTAACTGCTGGTAGGCTTCATCGCCCAATTGAGTGCGCAGGTTATTCAATTGCCATTCGATGTATTGTGGCAGAGCGATTTTGTGAACCGGATCCCTGAGGGATAATTGTCTACAGCGATCATAATGATAAGTTTTGTAATCGAAATCTTCCTTGGGATATCTAATCGTGCTTGTATCCAAATCGTATTCATCAATAAACACCAATGAGTCACAATACTTCACAGGTTTGGATTCACACGCTTCATTTGGGTCATTTGGATTATTAATATCATCTGTTTCGTCATCATCCTCGCGCATTACCTCGAACAATGTATCACTAATGTTTTGCATAATGGCAGGAAATCTTTCTAAAAGTATGGGATTATTTGAAAATATGGACAGAAAGGCCAAACAGAACAATTTAAGTTTCTCCAACTCTGTCACCAAAGGCATCTTTGTGATCCACACATCCAATATCTTTTCCAAAGCATCTGGCTGTTGCAGTTCTTGTATTACTTCCATAAAAACCTGTTGACTAATTAATAATACTCGGGCCACCATTGTTAGATACATTCCCATAAGCATTGGAAAGTCTTTGTTACTGTAAACCTGTCGAAATATGTATGGCAAAAGTGGTCTCACCAGCTCTAAGCCATAGTTAGCATCGGTTTTGAGGCAAGTTTCTAAAACTTTCAGCATTAGACTGATACCCTCAGGGCGTATGTCATCAAACATACGATTACAAAAGTCTATAAATGATCGACCGTATCGTTCTAAGAATGCATGAGCATCGAGTAAAATATAGGCTTGTATTAGTACCAGCACTGTTCGAAGGTTTTCCGAAGACATTTCTATTATTGGCATAATGTTTCGGCACAGGTTAATAAGATCTTCAGACATACATGTCGAATTTTCTACCACAGCCACCCATAACAATAGGCCCTCTTCAATGAGATAGATGTGGGAAGGTTCCTGCAAAAACAAAAGAACCCATTAAATTACATAAGCCGATATTCACAACAATTATTTTAAAATTTTTATACGAGTGTAGTTTCATGATTTTCTTGAGCAAATCAAAATTTTTCGACAAAAAAGTGTTTTACTTCCAAACCTTCAAAGTCTTTTTTATGTCCTGCTCCTTTCTAAAGTTTCTTTTAATAAAATTTCTGAGAATTTCTCCAACATCAAACGGGAACGCACGTGTTTGAGTTTAATCATTTAGACCTAACAGCCAAACTTAAAGTAAAACGGAAGGCGTAATATTTTATATCACCTAGAGTTAATGTTAAAGCGTCATACTCAAATAGCGAAAGCATTATAAGTATGGCACCAATAAATGCAGCTGCGTAATAAAATTAACAGCCTTTGAATAGAAAAGCTAAGGATATTAAAAAACTTGTACATCTTTGATTATCTTTTTGACTACCATGGCATTGAACTTAATTTAATTAAATGATGACATTGACGACAAAGTTTTATATTGAAAGAGTGGTTCCTATGTTATGTTTAATTAAAATCTTAAATTTATATAAGATATAAATTTATATAAGATGTGTGAAATACACATCTTATATAAATTGCATACAAGCAATTTCATTGCACAATGAAAGTTGTTTCATATGGCATTAAAAGAAGTTTGTAATTAATTTATAAAAATAATAAGTAATAATAAGTAATCGTATCATAATAATGCTTTTGTAGTACTAATGATATTGAAGTTGTACTGAAAACCGTGTATTTTTTCGAAAATAAAATGTATACAAAAGAAGACAAAGCTCATAAACTTTTAGTGCCCGTTCAGTATTTAAATTTCCAATAATTTGGCCACATTGTGCTACGTGTGATGAACTTCACGATACAATACAATGGAAAACTGACCCAAATGTACAGCTAACTCACTTCAAGCATAGAATGACAAATATTTCTTTCATTTCTAGTAACAATTTTCCTCAGACAGAGCTGGCAAACAGCCACAAGAGCGTTCAGAACTCCAACAAAATTTCTTATGCCAATGTTGTGAAATCTATTGTACCAAACTTGAATGAATAACCCGAACTTCAACACTACGAGCCGTATTTGAGCAATATTGTGGCAACATTGCACTCTTGCTCAATTTACAAAAACTTGCAGCATCTATAACCACCATGATTGAGGAAACGCCAAAAACGCACTAAACTATTTTTTATGTTATTTAACTCTTTAACTACTAACACCGTCAACAAAAAAAAATATATATCAGAAAATCTAGATTATATACAATTTGCGCTTTTCGAATTAACCCTGTGTAAAATTTTCTTACAATTAACATCTTAACACTAATCAAATAATTAATTCAAAGCAATATATTAAAAGATAAATTACAAATAGCTCCCAACAACGAATACCATATGTACAAAATAAAAACCGAAACCAAAACCATATGTACAAAATAAAAACCGAAATTGTGTTTTTTTTATTATTATCACCAGAGATATTACGAATATTAAATAGTTAAGAGCTAAACCAACTAAACAGCATTTTCCTATACGTAGGAATAGAGTATGAGAACAACTTAAGTGCCGAAGGAAGTATATTCGAAACACGACACAGCCTAATTTTAAATGATCTTTCAAAAATGGAAAGATATATTCTAGGTATCTCAATCTGAACATTTCGGGTAGAAACTACTTGCTAACTACTACAGCAGGTTGTTCCAGCTTAGTAGTCTTATAAAAAAGCATAAGAATGCGCAATTGAAGATAATCATTAAAACTACAGCCTAAGAACAAGAAGGGAAACAAGATCAGTAACACGATCATGATCGAAAACACGGACAATTTTCCAGAATAGTCTCTCAAGAGTACCAATATTAACAGCAAAAATCCCTGAGTAGACTTCCAATCCATAGTTAAATTTTTAAATTAAGATAAAAAATTCTTATTAAAAATTTAATTGGAATCGCATCATGCCCCACAGCATTAGCTTTAATGGAATTGAATGAAATTACAATATTGCAATCATCAACCACAACAAAACGAAATTAATTCGGACGATCTGTAATCGTGTTAAAATTGTAGTCACCCAAGATATTTGGAGAAAGGTTATTTACAAAATCTACTGCAATAGCTTCAATATCACCTTCTTCAGGTATAAAGCGTTCGTTTCCTAAACAACCAAGCTCTTTTAAGTTCATCCATACTTTGCCGTTACTACATCCATTAAACAATCGTTTCCCAAATTTACTACGAAGCCTTCTAATAACGGATTTGACTTTAACAGGATGATCTAAAATATCAGTGACATAGACCCAAATCATTTTTCACCATATAAATGTATTTATATAGAACATACTCGTACAAAATTGATATAAAACAAAACCCCTATAAAAAGGTCTTTCTACAAAATGCTTTCTGCAGACTTCTTCACGAAACATTTTTTTCGGTTTTATTTATAAAATCAAAAATATTTGAAAATGTTCGTTTAAAGTTTATTCAAGAAGTAATAATTAAAGTTACAATGTGCTTTATCACACGTTAAATTTAAAATTGCGAATACATACAAAACATAAACGTCAGAATAAGTATACAAAAGTATAAACAGAAGAAAGACAGAGTTGAAATATGGGGAACTAGTCCAACAGAAAACATACTTAAAACAAATTTAACGCTGCTTTATGAATCCTATGTACTATTTTATACTTTCCTGTATCAAATATACTAGTCCTTTGTAACCTTTCAGCGATTTATATACTTTTGCTTTGATACGAATATGTTGTTCATACATACACTTTTAATTAAAGTTTTGCAATTAGCGCCTTAATTGATTTAATTTTAATTAACTTAATTGCCAATTAACAGTTAATTGTTCTAATATTGAGTAAAATTAAATATACAACCCTGTGGCAACCGTGCTTAGTTAGCTCAATAATACCCACTGAACACGCTTTGTTCAAATTTGCCAACTCAAATGTAAACAAATGCAAACAAAAGATGGCGAGTCAAGTTGAGTGTAAGTTTTGAATATAAAATTTTTTAAATAATTATAAATAAACAAACAATATCAATTTCTTCTTTGTATTATATATAAGTAAAATCTTTTCAAATGCCGAATTTTCTTCCATTTTTGTAAAATTATAATGAAGAAATATGCACAATCAAAATGTAAACAACTTTTCTGTCAGCTGTTGTCAAACGTTAATTGCATTAGCAATATTAAGTATGTATGAACACAAAATTTTAATTAACTCGTAATTGAATTAATTAAAAAGTGTATGTATGAACAGCATATAACATCTAATGTTAAGAGTTTTTATCACATCTAACCCAGTGTGCCACTGTTGATCTGCTCGTTATGAATGTGCAACACATTTATACAAACAACATAAAACAAACAAACATATACGATTTAAAGATGTTGTTGTTTTTCTTGTATTTTTGGTATTCGTTTTATTATTGTTTGTTTTTATCACTTGCTCAAGTTGTTAAATTTTTTGCAAATTTGTTACAACTGTTACTATAAACGATCATTACCCCAAGGCATAATTCCACAAAGCTGGAAGACTACCACAGTAATTCCAATTCCTAAACAGAAGAAGGACTATACATCTGAAGGAGGGTACAGACCAATCTCGCTTATTTCATGCTTCTCAAAAGTAATGGAAAAAACTAAAACTGATATCTACTTAAAAATAGACTTTTAAGCACCTACCAAGTAGCTTTCAAACCAACCAGAAGTACCTTGATCACATTACTAGCTCTGCTCTTTCTCATCACAACCGCGTCTCTATAACATCAATAGACTTTGAAAAAGCACTTGATCGGCTTGATGTCCTACAATCATATCGCAACTTAAAGAATGAAAATTGGGGCAAAAAGTCATAAATTACATTTACGCTTTTCTTACAAATAGATAGATTACAGTAAGAGTAAATAACCACCTCTCACAAGTCCAACCTTTACATAATGGAATCCCACAAGGATGCCCCTTATCTGTAGTATTGTTTCAAATCGCCACAAATAAGTAAACACAATTATACGAAACAGCACATTTTTCAAACACGTGATGTATGCTGATAATTTAAACCTGATATTTAAACACAATAAAAACTTTAATCCCCAGGATGAATTTGATGCTCTATTTGCATCAATGAAAGAATGGTGCAATAATTCTGGCGCAAAAATCTCTGTGATTAAAACAAGGTTTCTGCATATATGTAAAAAA
The DNA here is from genome assembly GCA_914767995.1 of Thecocarcelia acutangulata. Classification (NCBI taxonomy): domain Eukaryota; kingdom Metazoa; phylum Arthropoda; class Insecta; order Diptera; family Tachinidae; genus Thecocarcelia; species Thecocarcelia acutangulata. Next base: position 47,065,063 of record OU612098.1, on the reverse strand, counting down.
CGATTTTGCGCCATCACTAATATCTGCATAGAAGGAAACCCTATAGATAGAGTCGATTCATTAAAAATACTTGGAATAATTTTCAACAGCTCTTTCACATGACCTAACTATATTGATCACGTAAAAACAAGCCCTTTTATAAGGTTACATCTCATAAAACACATAACGTCCAGACGGAGTAGTTCACACACGGTTACATCCTTGAACTTTGTTCGGAGCACCATACTAGCAAAAATATAATATGGCCTTAACATCTACGGTAAAACGTCCAATAGTCAGCTGAAAAAATTAAACCCCCAAGCAATTAGACTAGCCTTGCGATCTTACAAGACCACACCGGTGAGAGTTTTAATGGCGGAATCTGGCCTACCAACCATCAAAGATCGCTTCAAAGTCCTCACAACAAACCTCGTAACCAATATTTTACTTCCATCGGAAGCAAATCCCCTAGGAAAAATTTGCCCTATAGCATCGCAAAGTCATTTACGCTTCCCTTCCACTATATATACAGCCCTCAAATATGCGTCAGAAATAGGAATCGATCTAAAACCCTAAAATATGGTTCATTTACCGAAAAATTAAACGCCCGACGTAGTATATAACTCACTTTTTCATGAGTTATACTCATCTTACATATCTAGGAATTGGTACTTCTTATATACTGATGGCTCAAAAACGATATCCTCCACAGCCTTCGCTGTTATAGACACATTCCTAAAACCGGGTTTCCTCGGCTTACTAGATAGTAATTGCACTATTTTTTACCGCCGAAGCCACAGCAATTTTTTATGCCCTTAACAAATATAAAAACACTGCTGGTAAATACATAAGTTGCACAGATTCAAAATCTGTCTTCACAGCAATTTTAAACTTATCCAATAGAAACATCATTATTACTAAAATAAGAGACATTCTTATAAGATATCACACAAAATTTAAACTTTTGTGGGTTCCGGGCCACACGGGTATCACCGGTAACGACACTGCAGATCAAGCTGCCAAATATGCCACTTTCGCACCCATAATAACACATCCTACTACCAACAAAAATTATAAAAAGCGATGTATCATTAGAAATATACACGAAGCACAAAGAGAACTTTGGACAAACTAGCAACATCACTATAAATACTTCAACCCAGAAAGAACACCGCCGGGTTATCCCAAAGAAGCATCCCGGCTACTTTTTTTGCTCAAAAGCAGTTTTCGTAATGAAATAAGGTTATATAAATATGGAAAATTAAAATTTCCGATATCGGTCCATATATACCCGAGATATAGCCTAAACCGTGTTTTTCATGAAAATATCGCGTAAGCGAATTTAAACAACATTTTTTTGCTTAAAAGCAGTTTTGGTAATAAAATCAGGTTATATAAATATGGAAAATTAAAATTTCCGATATCGGTCCATATATACCCGAGCCTAGACCGGGTTTTTCATTAAAATGCCGCGTAAGCGAACGCAAGCAACTTTTTTTGCTCAAAAGCAGTTTTGGTAATGAAATAAGGTTATATAAATATGGAAAGTGAAAATTTCCGATATCGGTTCACATGTACCCGAGATATAGCTTGAACCGATTTTTCCATTAACATTTTTTTTTTTGCTGAAAAGCAATTCTCCTTATAAAAGAAGGTTAGTAAAATACAGAAAATTGAAAATTCCGATATCGGTTCATATATAACCGAGCATATTTAGTTCACATTTTTAAATATACTATACGCATACATAAGTGACTCTCGTGAAGGGTATTTTAGATTCGGCCCAGCCGAATATACTACACTCTTACTTGTTTTACTTGTTTGCTTTTATTTACATAATTAATTATGTTTGTAAAATTTTTTAAATAAATAAAATAAATACCCCAAAAAATTTGCAACGGGAGAGCATCAAAAGAGCGGAAAAAATTGAGATACAGAAAAATGCTAGCAAGTTTTTACAAGTAAAATTTTTACCTGCAATAGGTGTGTTTCTTTACTCTACTTTGGGATCCCGCGGGATCCCAATTTGCACGAAAAGCGTTCCCGTACTTTAAAATTGGGCAAATGAGAGCGCTTTTGAGAGAATAGTATGCTTCCTCTTCTTGCACGAAACAGCCCCTACTTTTTCTTCGGGCTAGTTTGGGCAAGTATATAAGCAATCAGCTGTTCGAAAAATAAACAATAACAAAGAAACAAAGTTCATTTGAATCAACTCGTATACAAATCATTTCAGTGTTTTTATATGAATACTACATAAAAAGGAATGTGCAAAAGGCTTTAAAAGCCCAAAAGTGTACAATATCACAGCATTTTTTCGTAAAACTATTAGTGACTTATTGTCAACTATTATTCAACTAACGGATATATCAGAGGTAGACAAGGCAAATGATACTAGATCAGGGAAAATAAAACTATAAACGGCATCGGAATAGATTGTTTGACCTTGAAAATTATGACGAACGTCTAGGCAATGACATCGAGAGCTAGGCAGATAGGTTTTTGAGCAAAATAAAAGAAAAGAAACATTAAATATTACAAAATGAGGGATAAGAGTTACGATAAACACCAAAAATTCCAGATTTCTTGTGGACTCGAGTGAAAACGATGAATATTTTGAAGATTCTGGTGATAGCATTGAAGACCCAAATAATAAGTGTTACGAACTAAGACGATTATTTCAAACAATTGTATTCCTCAGCATTTTGTATAATTTGGTGCAAAAATTGTACACATTTACATGTAAACCAGATGGTCTTCCAGGGAAAAATGTGACTATTTAACGGAATATATTGGATCGACATCACTATTGTATTGTGAAAAGACAAGAAGAATGTAAGACTGTGTTTAACTTTTGGAAGCACCAATCCAGCCAGATAGATAGCTAAAACTGCTCCTTGTAACCGAAAACGAGAATCATATGACAATATTGATTGTACTGAAATTATTCAAGAATATAATACGCACATTGGCGGAGTTGATCTACTGGACTCTTCCATGTGGAAGAGTCCAGTGGGTGGAATGTGCAAATGAATTTATCTCAGCACCATCAGTTGGCCCAACTCCACGGCATGAATTATTCACGATTCACCAGCACCCCAGTGCGGTTTGCAAGGCTCACATATGGACAAATCCCTTGCTGGAGAGTGCGGGCCTTCTAATTCTTCCTGTATGCAATTTCCCTGATATTCAGTGGAAGACAAGGCTTAATGAATTGGTGGGCCGAATCCATTAAGAGCATCAGCACTTAACCAACTCAAGCGTCTAAACATCACATCTGATTTTTTAACTGGTTTGGTGTACAACCATGCAAAACCTGCTCCGCGAGGGGAATGGGCCGTAATGGGCAATAGACTTCATAGAAAAATAAGGAGAAATAACTCAAAAAGAAAGAATTGACACTATATGAGTTTCGCTTTCAAATAGCAGACTTTTTTTTGTATCTTGGACCAGTACTCAGGGGATAGGATAACCTTTACATATGCAGTGCTTTGTACTGGAACTAGGGACATAGATTATGGGGAGGAAATGGGGAGTAATGCTTCTGAACTTAACACACGGAACTACCAAAACAAACACCATCTCAGCATTTAAAATGTTGAAATTAAATTAGTTGGAACTGATCAGTGCCCAGTGTATATACCTACGACACTGCTCAGACTAACAAAAATTAGTTCAACACCGCGCACACCGTAAAGTAATAAAATACATAGGAAGAACACAAAAAATAAATTAATAATAACAAATAGAGAAAAACGCACGTAAAAAAAATAAAATAATATAAAAAAAACGTGTGCACATGATGCAAAACAAAACTCTACCTATTCCAGTATAATTTCGTTTTCTACAAATTAATAATAAACATAAGTATAGGTATAGAAAACGCGGACAACAATAAAAAACACGTGTGTACAGCAGAGCACTGCGCCGAGCGATTTGATCGGCGGCGGCAGCTAACGTGAAAATTCTCGGCTAGAGCCGAAAATAAATCGGCTAGCAGAATTTTATACGGCTACCTGGCTAATTGAACAAAGCATAGAATAAATTCAAAGCAAAGTTCTAGGAATTTCTGCCAAAGAACAAAATTTAGAATAATATGAACCTGAATAACATTTGTTTTGCTTCTTGAATTACTTATTAAAGTAAACATTATCCAAATTACAACTGCAGTTGTAATAGAATTATATTCTGTGACGTTTTATCATAACGGCTTAAGTCGAGATAAGACCAAAAAAAGTTTTGAAGGGAAATTTGAATGAAGAACTAAATTTAAGAAGAAAAGAAAATAAACCATAATAATAACTAAATTTTGTGAATAATACGAAAAATTATTTTTGCAAACAAGAATACCATATTTATTCAAATAATCAAATTAGCATCAACTTTTAAAATTTTTAAAAATCGACTTAAGCTGTTATGATAAAACGCCACAGATATACTTAATTGTTGAATTATATGTATTTTGTGTATTTTTAAAAAATCGAAAAGAAAAAAAAGTATTTGAAATGAATTTTAACAAAATTTTTTATGGAATTTTAAATAAATGTTCTACTAATAGTTCTCAAATACAAATAAAATTTGCAATAATTTTTTTCAGCTCAAGATCCTTTGGGTTTTTTTAAATTTTGTGTTCTATTTCGATATTTCGTCTTCCTTGGAAGACGTCTACAGGAAGAACTTGTTTGTGTATTATTAAACTAAATAAAGGGCAAGGATCTAGGATATGCATGTTCGCACCGAACTGATGATTCTGTATGTACCAAGATGCTTTCTGAGAACTAATTCTGGTACATATCTACTATAATTGTAATGAAATGCAACACGTTGGCAACAAAATAAAAGACATATTTGTATTTGCATTTAATTTTTATACCCTTCACAAAAATTTAAAGGGTATATATGTATATGTAAGTTTGTGATTCCGTTTGTAATTTCCAGTTTTTATTCGCGACCCTATTAAGTATATACATATATTCTGATTCAGAATTAAGGTATATCAGCAAATTGGAACTTCACCCAAACCCTCTTACACGAAACATACTTAATTTTAGTGGTCACACTCGGTTGAGAAGAAGGGATACCGTTGCCACCATCAGAGCGTTAAGTAGGTGATTTTACCGATATAATATGCGCATAATAAAACTTTTTGTCTAGCATTGGCTGGACTTAGTTAATATATTGTATTTAGTAATAAGATTTGAATACTTATTGTTAGTTCACATTGTGAAGATTCAATAAATAAAAATAGCTTAAAAAAAAAAAAGAATTAATGGAAAAGTCGATTAAGCGATGTCCGTCTGTCCGCTGTTGAAATACCGTTTCTGACAAAACCATTAGACTTAGAAACTTTTTTCTTTCACCATTCTTTTATGCCATCGATTCATGGGTTTGCTATTAAAATTCAGTAATATCGGTTCACATATAACTGAGATATATCCAAAATTCCGAAAAAAGCCATTTTTTGTTGCAAATGTTTGAAAAAAAAATTATTTGTTTTGCTTCAAACTTTACACACTCATTAAGCAGGGTGACTTAAAGGCAGAAAATAGGAAATTCCGATATCGGTTCATATATAATCGAGCATATTTAGTTCAAATTTTTAAATATACTATACATAGACGTGACTATCGTGAAAGGTATTTTAGATTCGGCCCAGTCGAATATACCATACACTCTTACTTGTTTTTTTTTTTTTTTTTTTTTTTTTTTTTTTTTTTGTATGATATAAATATTCCAAAAACCTAAAAAGGTTATAAACCAAAACCAGGAACTCAAACAAATAGTTAGTTTTATAATTCAAAATGGAAAAACAAATTAAATCACTGGTGCTTTATATTGCTGACGTTTTCAGCATTTGAAGCTGTGCACTCATGTGTCTGCCAAGAGGAATATTTTCTTAGTAATACAAGTATAAGCAAATTAAGAATTTCCATCCCGTGTTTGTGACAAGCGTTGATCTCGTTAAACCAGAGGGAGCAAATTGAATTTTTAGTGCATTCTACGCATTGCTCAATAAAAACTTTTTTTATACTTTTGATTACTCTGATTTAACAAAATAGCTTTTCGAAAACTTTTATGTGAAGTTCACATACTATATAAGAAAAACACCTTCTTCATCAAATGAATATATTTCCGAAAAGTGTGAAATATAACACTAACATACCGCAATATAATGCCAGAGTTACATGCATACATATACATGAGGTTTCTCACAAATTATTTACAATAGACATTAGTTTTCTCGCATATAGAAAACTTGCTTGGAAAAATATCTTTACCTACAAATATTAAATTTTATTCTATTTGTATTATTTAATAAAACTTAGATTCACACACAAAATTTTCTTTAATTAAGGCATCTAAAATTCATCAGAATTGATGCAGTTTAATTCATACAATAACAAATGTACGCATGCTTTCGCTACTGCGACACAGTAGATCTATTCGTTTTGAATATAATATGTGCTAAGATCATTATATTAACATGCAAAACTCAGCAAACACGATGCAAAATCATAGAAGTATGTTCACGGCTTAATAAGAACTTTGCATTAGACAAACGTTTGCTTGCAAACAAATGCTGTTATATAAAAATCAGCCCCTTTTTGCTTCGAAGGCAGTTCCAGTTAAACGATACTCAATCGTAAGTCGTCTACGGAAAAATTTTATTGCATATTATCATCATTATTACTAATTTTAATTCAAATCTGCGTGTTTGCTGGGCAGTATATTGGATGTTACTAACACACATGCACACATAAACAATACACATACGTAATTATTTTTGAAGAGACTTTGTTCTCTCCATTAATTCAAATTTTTTTTTTTTGCAAAAACAATAAGGGATTTTCAAAAAATCCCTACAAGAATTTAGCACCGGAACAATAACATAAGGCAGTACAATATCTTTATATATTTATTGTCTTTGCTTTCTCTTTAATGCACAAATACTGCGCTCAGCACTAGCAATGAAAAATACACAAACAACTTCGTCTTATTTATTTTTTGTCGTTCTTCATTGCACACACAAGACCAAAACAACAAAACTTTCGCATGCTTTGTTGGTGTGTGGTCACACAGAACGATTTTAATTGCCGAACTTATTAGCAATTTTCTTTTGGAATTGCTTTCTTGTCCACACACAAAAACTTTTTTCGGCAATTCTTGAGCAATTCTCTACCTTTTGCTTTATGCAATAACATTGTATATGCACATACACATACACACATGAGAGAAAAGTAAGGAATTGCTGAGAATTGCCGAGTACCGGCAATTCTTTTTCCCTTTTTATTCCCCTCACCGAAAGCTTCTATAAAGTCAAGAATTGCCCAACTAAAGTTGCTGTGTGTGACCATACACTTGGCAAACATTGACGACAGCGATTATCAGTGTGAATTTTGTTTTTGTAAATTGTTTTGCTTTTTACAACAAAAAATTTTAAATAAAAGTAGTTTTTCCTTAAATGTATTGGCACATCCAAAAAAACATATAAGCCACCACCAATTTATTTGAGAGAGCCCATTCTAGTGAACTGGTGAAACAACTTATTACGGTGAAGCACGGCAGCATCAGTGAAAATAAAATTCAGGTAAACCACGAAAACGATTGCCGAAAATTGTCTGATGTTTTAGAAAAACAGAAAAGATCATTTTACACTTACCAGCTCAAAAGTGCTAATGGTCTTCAGGTCATTATTAAAGGGATTGACCCATGCGTAGATATTGATGATGTCAAAACCGGATTGGAAGATAAAGGTTTTAAAATAAAAACAGTAGTAAACATCAGGAACCGTGAAAAGATCCCTCAACCCATGTTTAGGGTTGAACTAGAACCAGGGGATGTTGTGCTAAAAAAAGAGTGAAATTCATCCAATATATAACCTCAAATTTCTTTTGCATCGTAAGGTTACCGTTGAGGAGCCACATAAGCGTTCAGGACCCGTTCAGTGCCTAAACTGTCAAGAATTTGGGCACACTAAGGCTTACTGTAAGTTGCCCGCTGTTTGTGTTGTATGTGGCGAACTTCACGGCACAACTCAGTACAATAAGCCAAAGGCCGACGCAAGTCTTAAGAAATGCAGTAACTGTAGAGGTAACCACACAGCAAATTATAGAGGTTGCCCTGTCTATACTCATTTTAAGCGGTCAATGACAAATAAGTCATCGATATCTCCAGCAGCCAAACGTCATTGGTAAAAACAATTTTCCCCAGGTAGGCCATTCAACCAACTACACAAACACGCAGAATTCTAAACAATTTTTATATGCTAATGTGAGTCGTTGTTTAGCTTCGATAGTGAACGGACGTGTTTGTTTTTTTGATCGCAAAGTAAAAAAAAATATAACGGGATTAAGTAAAAACCGTAATAGGTGAACAGAGTGTTTTTGTTTAAAAGAAAAATTTTGTGACATTTTTTAAATACTGTTTTAAATTGTAAATAAAAAATAGAAACAATTAATTGCATGAGTGCACCTATCAGATGTAATTCTGAAAAAGAGCTTAGCTCCGGTAGAAAAAATCTTTGGATTTCTGAAGAGGAATCGGTGAAAAAATCATTGGAAAATTTCCTGTCTCTAAGAGATAGGAAACGCCCGCGATCGTGTTCGCCAAATATTGTTGTTACAACTGAAGACAAAACATCTTCCAGTTTAATTGTTGATGATAAGCCAAAAACCCAAGTAGGCATGGACAGGTACATAACCGTGGTTAAGAGACAGCGAAGCCCCAAATCAGCTCAAATATCATCTAAACCGAAAATTTCTAAAGATGATAATAGGACTTCGGCAACGGATAATAATAGGTTTGCAATACTGCAAACAGATGAGCCAACTATATCTAAAAAAACCTTTAAGCCGCCTCCAATATATTTGCGAGAGCCTACCTCTAGTGACCTGGTAAAGCAACTTATTGCGGCAATCGGCAAAGACACTTTTAACGTAACATCGGTTAAGCACGGCGGCATCAATGAAACGAAAATCCAGGTAAACAGTGAAAATGAATACCGAAAGTTGTCTGACGTTCTAGAGAAGGAGAAGCGATCATTTTACACATATCAGCTTAAAAGTGCCAAAGGTATTCAGGTCGTTATAAAAGGTATTGACCCTTTTGTTGACACGAATGAGGTCAAAACCGGACTAGAAGACAATGGCTTCAAAATTAAAAATGTGGTTAATATTAGAAACCGTGAAAAAATTCCTCAACCCATGTTTAGGGTTGAATTGGAACCTAGAGATGTTCTCCTGAAAAAGAATGAAGTGCATCTAATTTATAACCTCAAATATCTTTTGCATCGTAAGGTTACCGTTGAGGAGCCTCATAAGCGTTTAGGGCCCGTCCAATGCCTAAACTGCCAAGAATTTGGCCATACTAAGGCCTATTGTAAGTTGCCCGCAGTTTGCGTTGTGTGTGGTGAACTTCACGGTACATCACAGTGCAAAAAACCTAAGACTGACGCGAGCGTTAAAAAATGCAGTAATTGTGGAGGTAACCACACTGCAAACTACAGGGGTTGTCCTGTCTATACTCACTTCAAGAGATCAATGACAAATAGGCCATCAATTTTAAATATGCCACCCCAGCAGTCAAACACCATTTCTACAACCAATTTCCCTCAGGTACGCCAGCCAACCAGCCATATACACGTGCAAAACCCCCAACAAATTTCTTATGCGAATGTGGTAAAATCCGATAAACCAAACTTGAATCAGGAGCCCAAGCCTCAAAACTCCGACCAAAATTTTAGCAATCTTGAGGCAACTCTGCAGACTCTTGTTCAATCTATAAATACATTTACGGTTTCCATGACGAACATGATGCAGGAAATGCTGAAAATGCAATCCACTATTTTGCAGGCAATTTTAAAAAAATGAATTGGTTGAAAATATGTTTCTGGAACGCAAACGGCATTCGCCAACAAAAAACTGAACTTGAGCACTTCCTTATGGAAAAGCAAATCGATATAATGTTGATTGCTGAAACCCATTTGACAACCAACAGTTATTTCAAAATTAATGGGTACGCATTATATGACACTAAAGATCCCCGCGGAAGATCTTGCGGAGGATCCGCAATTCTAATAAAATCCAGAATTAAGCATTATTTAATGAACGAGACATGTGAGGAGTATCTCCAAGCAACTAATATATGCATTGAATATTTTCATGAAAAAATCGTTATTTCCTCGATTTACTCACCGCCCCGATTTTCAATAACAGAAAGCCAATATTCAAATTTTTTCAAATCACTTGGGCCTCGATTTTTAGCGGCTGGCGACTATAACGCTAAACACACTTTTTGGGGATCACGCTTAATTACCTCGAAAGGCCGTGTGCTTTTTGACACCGTTTCCAAAATGGGCTTAGATGTGGTTTCAAGCGGACACCCCACTTATTGGCCGACAGACCGACGAAAGATCCCAGACGTTATAGATTTTGGAGTTGCGAAAAATTTTCCTTTAGAGTGGATGCAAGTGGAGCCTTCATTAGATTTGTCATCAGATCACTCTCCCACTATAATCTCTGTTTCGTTCCCCCAAGAGATTGGCTCACCGTTGACTGTCAATAGAGTTAATTGGTTAAAGTACAAAAAATTTTTGAGCACACATTGTACTGAAAATATCGCCTTGAGAACGCCTGAGGATATTGATGGGTCAATTAACAATTTTTCTGAAAACCTCAAACTGGCCGTACAGCATGCTACCACTAGTCATTTAAGACCTAGAAATGAGAGCAATAGAACTTATTCATCTGAAATTGAGCAACTTCTGTCAGAAAAAAGAAGAGTCAGAAGAGAGTGGCAACTTCGCAGGTCGCCCCAGCTTAAAGCTAGGCTACGGGAATGCATAACTCAGCTAAGAAATCTGCTTGAAGTCCATAGAATGGCTTCCCTTAAAACATATTTGGAAAGCCTTGATGGTACCCCTCAATCTGATTATTCTTTGTGGAAAGCGACAAAAGGTTTAAAAAGACCCGTAATAGGTAAGCCACCTTTGCGAAATTCAACTGGCGACTGGGCAAGAAGCGATTCTGAAAAGGGAATGTTGTATGTCGATCATTTGCGAAACGTTTTTATCACAAATGATTCAGAGAATAATACAGCGGAATTACCACCATATGTTGTTAGACCTCCTGTGTCTTTGAGATTTAATTTTCAAGATGTCGAAAACGTTATCGGTAATACAAACCCCAGGAAAGCTCCAGGCATTGATCAAATTACTGGTAAAATGCTTGAACAGTTACCTCGTGTAGCTAGAAGGGTTCTACTTTTTATTTTTAACGCCATTTTACGCCTTGAGTATTATCCTGCAGAGTGGAAGGTCTCAATGATTACTATGATACCCAAGCCAGGGAAGGATCTGACTAAGGTAGAATCATATAGACCAATAAGTCTTTTACCAACAATTTCAAAACTATTCGAAAAATTGTTAATGGCGAAGTTGAGTCCAATATTGAACAATGTGGGATGCATCCCTGATCATCAATTTGGCTTTCGGGCTAAGCATAGCACCATAGAACAAACGCACAGACTAGTCAATGTCATAAGACAAACCTGTGAGGCGAAGAAGTACTGCTCAGCTCTTTTCATTGATATTTCTCAAGCGTTTGATAAAGTGTGGCACGACGGCTTAATGCACAAAATAAAGCTAAATTTGCCTGCAAATACACACAAGCTTCTGGAAAGCTACTTATACGGGCGGAAGTTTGTTATCAGAGAAGGCGACTTTATTAGCCCAACTCAGCCAATCAAGGCAGGAGTTCCCCAAGGCAGCATACTGGGGCCTACTTTATATTTGATTTACGCCTCTGACATGCCAACGACATCTGGAATCCACACTTCTACCTTTGCAGATGACACAGCGTTTTTGAGTGTTCATGAAAACCACCATTTAGCATCACGAAATTTACAGGAATATACTTCAATATTAGAGAAATGGCTAAAACTTTGGAAAATCAAAGTTAATGAACGGAAATGTACTCATGTTACATTCACACTGTGTAGGCAAACATGTCCGCCTATCCAAATTAACAACTCACCTATTCCGCAGCACAACGAAGTTAAGTACCTTGGTATTCACCTGGACCGTAGGCTAACATGGAAGTCTCACATTGAAGCAAAGGTCACTCAGTTAAAACTAAAAGCAGCGCAGCTAAATTGGCTTATGGGCAGAAATTCGACACTGAAATTAGATTGCAAACTTTTGTTATACAACGCAATACTAAAGCCTATATGGTGCTACGGAATTCAGTTATGGGGCACCGCCTCAGCGTCAAACATTGAAAAAATCCAAAGGCGACAAAACAAAATTCTACGAACGATTACTGCAGCTCCATGGTACGTAAAAAATTCACGAATTCATAACGATCTGAGTGTTCCGCTGGTAAAAGAGGAATTTTCTAAGTACGCGACAAGGTATATCAGTAAACTGGAACTTCATCCAAACCCTCTTGCTCGCAATATACTTAATTTTGGCCAGGAACCCAAGCCCCAAAATTCCGATCCAAATTTTAGTAATCTAGAGGCAAATCTGCAGACTCTTGTTCAATCCATTAACGTAAAGTGTTAATGGACAAACATGATGCAGGAAATGCTGAAAATGCAATCCACTATTTTACAGGCAATTTTAAAAAATTGAATTGGTTAAAAATATGTTTCTGGAACGCAAACGGCATACGCCAACACAAAAATGAACTTGAACACTTCCTGAGGGAAAGGCAAATCGATGTTATGTTGATTGCTGAAACTCACCTGACGCCAAGAAGTTATTTCAGGATAAATGGCTATATACTATATGACACTAAAGATCCACGTGGAAGATCTTGTGGATGTTCGGCTATTCTAATTAAAAATAGAATTAAACATTACTATTTAAATGAGACATGTGAAGAATATTTTCAAGCAACAAATATTTGTATTGAACACATTCACAGTAAATTGGTAATTTCATCAATTTATTCCCCGCCTCGGCTCTCAGTTACAGAAAACCATTACTCAAATTTTTTTACTTCTCTTGGATCCCGATTTATAGCTGCTGGTGACTATAATGCTAAACACACATTTTGGGGCTCAAGATTATTCTCCCCGAAAGGTCGTGTGCTTTTTGATACTATATCAAAATTGGGTTTAGATGTAATCTCCAGCGGGAGTCCCACCTATTGGCCATCTGACCAGCGAAAGATCCCAGATGTTATTGACTTTGGAATCGTAAAAAACGTCTCCTTAGAATGGATGCATGTGGAGCCTTTATTGGATTTGTCCTCCGATCACTCACCTACTATGGTCTCTATATGTTTCCCCCAGAACATTGGATCCCCATTTAACGACGTAGGTGTATTCCAGTCTAGAGTGAATTGGCTAAAATATAAAAAATATTTGAGTACTCATTGTACGGAAAATATATCTTTGAGAACTCCAGAGGATATTGACGAGTCAATTAATGATTTTTCCCAAAATATTATAAAAGCCGTGCAACATGCTACCACTACAAATTTTAGAAATATGAATAGCAGAACTTGTTCTTCTGAAATCGAACACCTTGTCTCAGAAAAGAGAAGAATCAGAAGAGAATGGCAACTTCGTAGGTCTCCCCAGCTTAAAGCTAGGCTTCGAATATTACAGCGGAATTTGAGACTTAATTTTGAAGATGTCGAAAATGTTATTGGTAATACAAACCCAAAAAAAGCTCCAGGCATTAATCAAATTACTAGTAAAATACTTGAACAGTTACCTTGGGCAGCTAGCAGGCTTCTGCTTTTGATTTTTAACGCTATTTTACGCCTTGAGTACTATCCTACAGAGAGGAAGGTCTCAATGATTACTATGATACCCAAGCCAGCCAATCGAGGCAGGTGTTCACACTTCAACCTTTGCAGATGACACAGCGTTTTTGAGCGTTCATGAAAACCACCAATTAGCATCACGAAATTTACAGGAATACATTTCAATATTAGAGAAATGGCTAAACCTTTGGAAAATCAAACTTAATGAACAAAAATGTACTCATGTCACATTCACACTGTGTAAGCAAACATGTGCACCTATCCTAAGAAACAACTCACCTATTCCGCAGTACAATGAAGTCAAGTACCTTGATATACACCTCGACCGTAGGCTAACGTGGAAGTCTCACATTGAAACTAAAAGCAGCGCAACTAAATTGGCTTATGGGTTGGATTGCAAACTTCTGCTATACAATGCAATTCTAAAACCTATGTGGTGCTACGGAATTCAATTATGGGGCACCGCCTCAGCGTCAAATATTGAAAAAATGTAAAGGCGACAAAACCAAGTTCTTCGAACGATTACTGCGGCTCCTGGTACGTAAAAAATTCACGAATTCATAAAGATTTGAATGTTCCGCTGGTAAAAGAGGAATTTTCTAAGTACGCGACAAGGTATGTCAGTAAACTGGAACTTCATCCAAACCCTCTTGCGCGTAATGTACTTAATTTTGGCGGTCAAACTCGGCTTAGAAGAAGGGATACCGCTGCCACCATCAGATTGCTCAATAGGTGATTTTACCGAAATAGCTCCCGCAAAATAAAACTTTTTGTCTAGCATTGGCCGGACTTAAGTATGAAGCACATTTTTTTTTAATTTTAAAGCACATCTGTTTTAATTTTAAATTTAGTATTAAGATTTGAATACTTATTGTTAGTTCATTTTGAAGATTCAATAAATAAAAAAAATGCTACACATATATATATATATATATATATATATATATATATATATATATATATATATATATATATATATATATATATATATATATATATATATATATATATATATATATATATATATATATATATATATATATATATATATATATATATATATATATATATATATATATATATATATATATATATATATATATATATATATATATATATATATATATATATATATATATATATATATATATATATATATATATATATATATATATATATATATATATATATATATATATATATATATGTATTTACACAAAAAGCATTAAGGATTACCAAGTGAATTATATATCACGAACAATTTTCGTAACGGTACCACCATTTTTGTTACGCACTATTCTTCAAAAGCAATCAAAGCATCATCTATGCATGTGCTCTGAATTAAAAGAGCACAACAAATTCGTGGGCGTATCCAATAAGCAATCGATGTATGAAACGAGCTTCACTAGTTTAGGATTAGCAGAAATGGGGTTATACGATAACGTGCTTGGCGGCTGTAGTTCGGAAATTTCATAAAAAATACGGTCGGAAGAGTGTTTTTACTTCGGAAACTGTGCAGAAGCATTAACAAATTGAGGGGTACTGAATCTGTTACGAGGCACTAAACACACTGGTCGTCCTAAAACAAGTCGTTGAATTGTCAATATCTAAGCAGTGCGTTAGTGTCGATGACATTCCAACAACCTCAAGTGCATGAGACATTTTTAACACGGGTTCTATCGGTAATTTTTGGAGAATTTGCCTCATAGTTCGTTTGATTTAACACAATTAGGTTTGTTTTCATAAGAATATTTGAAATCAAAGTACTATGTCCACAAGCCCACTACTACCAGTGTATTAAAGGAGGAAATTTAAGACTGCATATTTATATGTATACATAGGTATACATTCAAATGAAAATGTGCTACATGATTTTTTCATGAAAATCGACTTTGATAAATTGTTTTAACGATTAAAACAGATTGGATTATCGAATATTTTGTTATAATAAATTTTCTGGCGGGCACCCTGTATTACCAAACAAATATACATATGCACGAATTGAAGTATGTAAAGTAATTGATTGTTTTGGAAAGTTTTCTACTTATGTGAATTAAAAAAAATTACCTGAACATCAGTGCTTAATGCAATGACACTGTACAAAAATGGTCGCATTTTCTCTGGATTATCTCGAATAGCTTTTACAACTTGCTGCAGAGTGCATATAATAGAGCATCGTAGCATGTTATAATCTTCACTCTCTTTCCATAATAACGGCAAATACGATATCAAATTATCTGCTTGAGGCTCAATATTATCGCTCATTTTCTCAACCAATGATGACATAATTGTTAAAACTTTCATTTTAGTGTCGCATTCTTTGGCTTCCCTCAGCAAAACAAACAGAGCATTAAATGAAGGCTCTAAGTACGGCAAAAATGCTACAGGAGCAAAATCGAAATCGGAAATTAATATTGAAAGAGTTCTTGAAGAGGCTAGACGGATAGACATATCTTCAGAGGGACGTAACAAATGTAAGCAGGCTTCATAGGCAAGAGGACGAAGTTCACGTGAAAATTTTACACCGGCCCATTCGCCCAACAGCCAAATAATACGTCGACGTAATATTCGAAAATTATCAGAATCTATTTTTAACTCGTTTAGAAGTTGACCGCTGAACCATGCATCAAAGTCTAATTCATTGAAAAGATGCAAGGATGCTTGACCAACAGCATTGTAAATAGCATCTTTCAGCAAAATATCTTTTAGGTCTGAATTTGGTGTCAACTGGATTTGCTGAGCTTTTTGTATATATTTGACGAGTTCCGTAGACATTTGTGTTTGATAGCTAGCGAAACAAGCGGAAAATAATGTTTCCACACATGGTCTCAACGCATACTTCCATGTATCACCACCATTATCATCTTGAGCAAATTCTTCCGGATCTTCCAGCCAAAGGTCTAATTCGATTTGTGTTAGTATAAAATAATGTGTTATGATCTTTTCACAAATATAGCTCAAACGCTCTTCTGTAAAGAATTTTTCTAAAGAAGAACGTACCTCCAGATCTCGATTGTTTTCATTGTCCCAGGAGTTATCAATTTTTTGCCAATAGAATGGTGACATTAAACCCTTCATTAAATTGATACAATGGATAGCAAATTGGCGAAAATTGATTATATTATCAGTAAAAATCAAATAAGCACTTATGTGAAAGACATGGTCGAACGTGAACTGCAATGCCATCGGTGTAAAGTTCATAAAAGCCTCTGCATACATATCGTGAAATTCCAACAAAGTCTTCATCTGTTTTAATATCAGCTTCTCCAACAAGGCTATTATCTGCTCATCAGCATTTAGTTGCCGCAGTTCGTAGCGACAGTTCAAACATTGCTTAAGACGTTCAAATAGTTTTTCAATGAAACGGAGGCATATTTCGGAAGATTGGGGCTTCGAATATCCATATATTGTTAATTTGCGCAAAATCCTCGCGCACAAAACCGAGCGTTCTAAAGTAGCTTTGGCCGAGAGTGGTGCTTCTTTTAGTTGGTGGAAGAAAAGAGGACATAGTGTATCCCATAGTTGGTATAAAAATTCATAGATATTGCTGGTAAGCTCTTGAAATACTTTCTTTTCAGCCATCATCCGACGAGAAGCTAAAGACTTAATAACATGATGTAACGTCAAAAGCACTCTTTGCTGTTCTCCCGAATCAAAAACTTCGCAGCCACCAACATTTGTTGCAAATTCCTGCAGTCGCTTAAGCAATTCGGGTATTAGTTGAGGCCATTCACGAGGGCAATCTATACGAGCTATCCGAGCCATTAAAACCGCTATTTGCAAGGATATTTGAGGTATAGGTTCATTGGCAAAATGCGCTAGCAGTAAATCCCTGATCTGTTGTTTTTCCTCCTGCGACAATTCCTGGCGTGCGCCTTTTCGCCAGAATTTGTTAACTCCATTCTTTAAATACACTACAGCCATCCAACGCACATTAATGTCAACTTGTTGGGATGTCCCACAAACTGCTGCTAAACATATGCGTGTTAGTGTTGTAAAGAAACCAGGCTGCCCTTCCCATTCGGTCAACTGTAATTCTGCTTTCCGTACCACTTCATGGTTACTATCAGTAGCTGCGCGCAGCGCCTGATACACCATAAGTTCAGGTGACGACGGCTGTATATCCATGACGGATGGTCAAATAACTGCAACAAAAGAATTGTATGTATCAAAGGTGTGGCTTGAAATTCACATCATGTTGCATTAATAATTTGCTGATGTAACTTACATATTGTAATCATTAAATTTATCCTGATAATTGGATATTGATTGCGTTGACTAGCAGAAAAATCGAATATTTCTCGTGAAATATTAAGAAATATTTGGTAACAAAAAAAATATGTAGAAGTCGTGATGTTTAGTCGGCGAAGAATGACAAAAACCAATTGTCAACTTACTTACGTTCAGTGGAAGGTTATCAGCGCCCCCTGCTGATTAGTAGTAGTTGCAAAATGGTTATAAAATAAATGTGTATATAACAGTTTTGTAGCCATTGTGTTTCGTTACCCTGCAAGTCTGCAATTTACATAAATTATCTGATTATAGCAGACTCAGGCATACACAATTATTGTTTTTACCGCAATTAACGCCTAAATTCCATTTAAAAAGTGTATTAAGTTATTGAACAATTAGCATGAAATTGTTATAAAATTGAGCACAATTTGAATGTATGCCCAGTGAGCAAAATCATTCATAATAGCAAATCTAATGTCAAAAAACTTAAAAAATTTTAATTATATTACAAAATGTTAATTGAACTACAAAAAAGATTTCTTTATTTATGTAACTGTACACTTGCCAAGTAAATTTGCAAAGTATAAGATGCACAGCAAAGGCGGGGGGACAAAGATCATATGGGCCCAAGATAGTATTAACAGCACGTTTGTAACGTCGCTGTGACTAACTATAACGACCTAAGCCTTCACATAGGAAGTTGCAGCGTGGATAACACTGAAATACCTCCAAAAAACTGTAAACCAATACAGTTAGTTGAGGCAAACCGTTATCCAGTACGAGTGAGACGCCAAAGTCTCGAAGACCGAAAAAAAGATTTAATTCATGGTACAATAATATACAGGTAGTGTCGAATCGGAGGCCGACATTTTTTTTCTATGATGATAACTGTTAAAAGTTGTTTACATTGTGCGAACATACACACACGTTTTTTATTATTGTTCACAACGTGAAAAAGTTTTTGAAAAAAAATGTTGCAATAATACTTTTCAAAAACAAAAGCAGCTTCAAACACAACAGACAGATTTCTCTTAATCTTTCTTTATATATAATTTATTGCAAGAGTTTGAAATGCAAAAACTTATTTGTAAAATAAAAACACGAAGAAAAATGTACGTTTGTTTTTTAATGAAATAAATTATAATTGAAAATTTTATAATTAAAAGTGTAAAAATCAAATAATATTAAATTTGTTCATTTTTATTTATTTATTGTTTAGTTTTGTTACAATTTTTTTCTCTTTTATCAAAATTTTTATTGTCAAATATAATATTTTTTTTTCGCACAGTTAAAACAGGAAATTCTTTTACCACAGACAAACCATTTTTCACTATCATAATTAAAATTCTGTTTAGAGCAAAGTATATTTAATTATTAAGTGTATCCTGGTTTAGAGTAACACTAACAATGCTGCCAATTATTTACATTTTTAACATGTGTATACCATATCAAAAAATCACTCATTTCAAGGACAAATTTGCGCACAAACACTGAGTTATGGGCCAAATAAACCACGCAAATTGCTTGCCAAACATGTCAACATTTTAGGTTCGTGCAAACATTCTTGTTCGTTTGTGGGTGTGTTTACTAGTTTATACAAATATTTGAAGCATGTTTACACGAAAATCAAAACTCTTTGATTTTCGTACAAACATTGTGAGTGTGTGAAAATTTTGTCATTTCCATGAAATTTTTGCGGAGTGATGTAGTGCAAGAAGAGACATACGGAGTGAATTAAGAATATTGTTTCTTGTAATTATGTTTAGAATGGCGTAAAAGTTTTTTATTGTGGAAATTACAAAAAATAAAGATTAAAAATTATAATAATATTAAGAAATAGAGAGTAAAACAATTTGTATTTTGCAAAAACTTCATATGGCGAGCAAATTGCCGCAGCGCAATGGCTGGCTCAAGGCGACTTTATACAGGTGAATGCAAGCGGAAAGGCGAATTCAGTACAATGTATTTTGTTATTGTAAAACATATCGTGAATGTCATAATCTAAATTCGCCTAAGATTGCTCAGCAGAGAAAAAATTTTATATAATCGTTAAATATAAACTTTTATAATTGTTTGTAATTAAAATCACAGATGATATTAGTTTTTCACTTTTAAATTCATACAAATTTCTTGAAATCGCACTAAATCATACAAAAAAATCTTCAGATTAAAATGGCGCGAAAAAGTTTGTAAACAAAAGAAAAAAAATTTGACAGTCTCATTGGAAAAATCGCGAGAAGCAAAAAATAATCACCTGTGCTGTTAAGTTTACCTAGCAATGAATTCGCCTTGGTTGGGTACAAGCGGAAGGAGTGTGTTTGGCAAGCAGTTTGCGTAGTTTATTTGGCCCTTTAGTTATATGCAAATAGTTTTTATTTGCGAATAGTGTTATAGCCGCAGTGACCAGGGAGGCTTCCAACTAGCTCTGATTATTGATCGTAGTTCTGAGCATAATACTTCCCAGCGGGTTCCAACCCTTCTCCCTGGGTACGCTATACATAAAAAAAATAACTTTAAACACAAATACATCACTAACTCAACAATAAACAAAACTAGCAACACTAACTAACACATTGATTTCCCCCCCTTTTACTATCCACCCAGCTCAGCCTTTTTGCTCCGAGAGACAGATGGTTAACTCTCTCGGTTTATGCCCTCCCTACCATGTTGCAATATGCTCCGATCAAATTTTGTTGCAACCCAAACAAAACACACTCGATTTTTCCTACCTTTACTCGGTCATCAGCCGCACCTCTATGAAAATAATCTTAGAAACGGTATATTTTCTCACATATAAATTTTATTTAGCAATATTTTTTTAGAGCTATATCTATATCTTGTTTCTTTTTTTTTTCATATTTTAGAAAACGTTACGCTTATTCCTAACATGCAACAACAATCCTATACTAACTCCCCATACTTTAGGCTAATTGTGCGTTTTATTTTTTAAATAACGACCTTTCAGCCTAGCCGGTGACCAATCAGACAGAAACCATCCCTGTTTTCATTTAAACAATATGCATCACCCTCTTACTTCTAGAACACATTATTTTATGGTGGCAGTATCGTTATTTATTTTGACAAGAAAGAAAAACAACCCAAATAAGACACATCGCTACACAATTCTAAACACTTTTCCAATTATTAAACTCACACCAAAAAAAAAACTATTGTTTGTATCCTCCTCAAAAAAATAACCCTCAGTTGGAGAAGAATTTTTTCATTCCCGACAGCATTACAAATATATTCAAGCCTCAAAAACCACGAGAATTGCATACCTTACCTCACAGCATCCGACCACAACAGAACAAAAAAGGTACGTATGAATTATTATTTTGTCCAGAAATAATTTTATTTCTTTGCCCTGCGTCCAAAGAGCTGCTGCAACAGAAAATAGGTTTTGGACTGTTGAACAATGAGAATGAACTACCTTTATATATTTAACTTGTTTTATTTATTTTAATTTTAATCAATGTTTCTTTGTAAAAGTTGTTAAAAATTTATTGACAGAGAAAATAAAATTTGTATTATTACTTGCCTGAACTCAAAAAGAAACACAACCTTTTAACAGGTTATGAGCCCAAGATTTAATTTGAGAACGTGAATTCAAGATTCAAGATAATTCAAAAATGGCGAATAATCATCAAATAGAAAAGCTTCGTGGGAACGAAAATTATGAAGACTGGAAATTTGCCGTTGAGGCATATTTACAGATGAAAGGTTTGTGGAATGCAGTCCTTGGTGATGAGGAACAAGAGAGTAAGAAGACGCAAGCAAAAGCCGAATTGGTCCTTTTAGTAGATACAACTATTTATCCGCATATTCGTAATTGTGGCAGCACAGATGAAATCTGGAACACACTAAAAACAATTCTGGAAGATAGTGGGTTGGTAAGAAGAGTGGGATTAATTCAAAAATTTTGTTCAACAAAGTTGCAGAACTGTGTGAATGTCGAAGAATATGTTAACGAAATCCTAACAACAGCTCATAAATTAAGGGCAGCTGGTCTCAATGTCGATGAAGAATGGGTAGGTTCTATGTTGCTAGCAGGTTTGCCAGAAGAATTCAAGCCAATGATAATGGGAATCCAAAGTTCGGGGATCAGAATAACAGGAGACGCTATAAAATTGAAACTACTGCAAGATATTAAGAAGGAAACATCAGACGTAGCACTAGCGGGTCAAAAGAAATTTTTTAAACATAAAGCTCCTAAGTGCTACAATTGCAATCAATATGGACACATTGCATCAAAATGTACCTCCAAGCCTGTCAAGCCAAAATATAAGAAAAGTATGAACGCTATGGTTGGATGTTTTTCAGCGCGACAGTTAAACGGATGTGAATGGTTCTTTGATTCGGGTGCAACGGCACATATGTGTTCAAATAAGAAGTTTTATGAAAATTTTCAAGTCAAGGATGCTGAAGTCATAATTGCTAACAATGAAACAATGCACGTAAAGGGTGTAGGTGATATCAATATGACTGTGAATGTTGAAAAATCAGATGAAGATGTTTGTTTCAAAAAAGTCCTCTTTATTCCAAAACTTTGCATGAATCTTTTATCAGTTTCAAAAATGTTCAGTGTGGTTATGAAGTAATTTTCAATAAGAAAGGATGCAAGGTTGTAAACAACATTGGTAATACCATTGCAACGGGCGGAATGTTTAAGCTAAGCATAGCAAGCAACAATGTTTTTATGTCGGAGGTGAAAAGTCAAGAACATAGTTTGTGGCACAAACGTATTGGACATGCAAATGATGATCTTTTAAGATACATGGTATCTGGTGCTGTAACAGGAGTTGAATGTGAAATGAAAAAGCAAAGCTGCACTACTTGTTTAAAAGGTAAGCTATCAAGGTATCCATTCAATATTTCAGGCACAAGGGCAACTGAAGTTTTAAGCATAATACATTCAGACCTTTGTGGGCCTATGGAAGTACCTTCAATAAGTGGCTCAAGGTACATGCTTACTTTTATTGATGATTATAGTAGAAAAGTGTTTGCATATTTCATTAAAACAAAATCTGAAGTAGCTGAAAAATTTCTAGAGTTTAAAAATTTTGTCGAGAATCAATCTAGCAGAAGAATTAAAGCTTTGAGAAGTGACAATGGGTCAGAATATTGCAATCACAGAATGAAGAATATATTCAGCAAAAGTGGAATTGAGCATCAAACAACAGTACCATACACACCTCAACAGAATGGTATGTCGGAAAGGATGAACCGAACACTAATTGAAAAAACAAGATGTATTTTAATTGAATCTGGTTTAACAAAGAAGTTTTGGGCTGAAGCAGCGAATACAGCAGTATATTTAGTAAATCGCACTCCGTGCAAAACCCTAAACAGTGTTTCACCTGAAGAATTATGGTCAGGTAGAAAACCAAACTTGAAGCACCTCAAAGTATTTGGATGTAAAGCTATAATACACATCCCGAAACAAAAGAGAAGCAAACTGGATGCAAAAGGAAAAGAGTGTATTTTTGTTGGTTATTGTGAAGAAATAGTTGAATTGAGCAGAGATGCTAAGTTTTTGGAAGATCAATTTCATAACGCAGTACCCAATGATGATTCAAAATTTTTCGTTTTTCCGGAATGCGATTCAGTGGGGGAAGTCGATGATCCAGTAGATGCCGGAGTAAATTCTAATGATGTGGAAGAAAGTGAACACCGTGATGGAGTAGATGAAGTTCAAGTTTCTAATGCTACAGATGAAAGCAGTTCTGATGAAGAAACGTATTACTCCGAAACAGATGATACTACTTTAACGGGTTTTGATGATCAAAGTGTTGACTGGACTCCTGGACCATCTGTTACGAGAATCACATCTCCAGAATATGTAAGGAAGTCATCAAGGGTTTCAAAACCAGTGCAGAGGTTTGAGTGCAGTATGGTTCAAGCTGACGAATCACCAAAGACAATGAAGCAGGCGTTACAAAGTCCTAATAAAGAGCAGTGGCAGCAAGCAATAAATGAAGAACTGAATGCTTTAAATCAGAATGGAACGTGGGAAATTGTTGAATTACCAAAAGGCAAGAAACCTATTGATAGCAAATGGTGTTTTAAAATCAAGAAAAATTCTGAAGGCAATATAGAACGTTATAAAGCAAGATTGGTTATAAAAGGATATTCTCAACGATATGGAATCGATTATGAGGAAACATTTTCTCCAGTAGTTCGATATTCATCTATTCGATTACTTTTAAGCTTGGCTGTACGACATAATTTGGACATAGATCAAATGGACGAAGTAACAGCTTTTTTGCAAAGTGAAATGAATGAGGAAATATATATGAAGATTCCTGAAGGTTGTAATGAAGATAAAAGTAAGGTATGCAAACTTAAAAAGTCTTTATACGGTCTTAAGCAAGCAAGTAGATTATGGAATCAAAACTTGGATAGAGTTCTGAAAGGCATGGGTCTATTGCAATCTAAGATCGAACCTTGTATTTATTATAAATTAAAAGATGAAGAAATAACTTACGTTGGACTTTATGTTGACGATATTTTAATATTTACAAACAACCAGAAAAATAAGATTAATATAAAAAATAGTTTGGCTGAGAATTTTAAAATGAAAGACATCGGTGAAGCAAATTATATCTTGGGAATGAGAATTAAAAGAAATCGAAGTGAAGGAAAACTGTGGGTTGATCAGGAACAATATATAAAAACCATTTTAACAAAATTTGTATGACTGACTGCAAGCCTGTTTCAACTCCAATGGATTTAAATCAAAAGCTCTCAAAAGAGATGTGTCCAAAAACTAAAGAAGAAAGTGAAGAAATCAAGAATATACCTTATCAAGAAGCGATAGGAAGTATTATGTATGCAGCACAAGTAAGTCGACCGGATGTATCGTTTGCAGTGGGTGCTTTATCCAGATTCAACAACAATTATGGTAAGGCACATTGGCAAGCTTTAAAGCGTGTTATGAGATATCTCAAAGGTACTATAAAATACAAACTGCAATATTCAAAGGATGACGAAGAGTGCATTGAAGGATCATCAGATGCTGATTGGGCTGGTGATCTAGATGACAGAAAATCAACATCTGGATACGTATTTAAGTTCCAAAGAGGGTGTATTTCGTGGAATTCCAAGAAACAACAAACTTCAGCATTGTCGACAACAGAAGCAGAGTATATGGCTTTAGCAGCGGCAGGTCAAGAAGCGTTATGGTTAAAATCTCTATTTAATGAACTTGGAATATCATCATCCATCATAATAAAATGCGACAACAAAAGTGCCATAAACTTGAGTCATAATAATACATATCATGCTCGTTCTAAACACATTGATATTAGGCATCATTTTATAAGAGATCTTGTCAACGATAAAAGTATTATTATTGGATATTTAAATACCGAAGATATGGAAGCTGATATTTTAACAAAACCTCTAAGAAGTGCAAAGCATTTGCATTGCTGTAAAATATTGGAGATAGGCAGTCATTCTAGTGGGGGTGTTGAACAATGAGAATGAACTACCTTTATATATTTAACTTGTTTTATTTATTTTAATTTTAATCAATGTTTCTTTGTAAAAGTTGTTAAAAATTTATTGACAGAGAAAATAAAATTTTTATTATTACTTGCCTGAACTCAAAAAGAAACACAACCTTTTAACATGGACAACTTACATATGCACGAGTCTCCCAAACCCGTCCAGGCCACAACCCAGCGAACATTTTGGTCAGAGGTATACAAATCTAGTATAAGGTAAACATTATCTAGCACCTGTTTTCTATTCATTTAATTTCTTTCATTTCTTTAGGAAACAAACAATACCTGTACGTTTACAACACAGAAACCTGACTCATCACACACAAAATCTCCACCACTCACGAACAAATAAAACTACTTTTGAAAAAAAAAATCAACCAAAAAGAAATAAGTTTTTCTAATTTACCCGCAACAAAACTCCGGGTTCTTCACGGAAACGTAGCAGAAGACGGTGTGCGGGCTACATTTGTGGGAAAGCCCAACGTGGGGAACTCCCATGACCCTGATAGAGTCTCATGCTTCAACTAAGAGTCTTGCCGGGCAATAAACAGTGTGTGTCATATGAATTACATTATTATATAATTTCACTGGAAACCTCCTAATACAAACTATCAAGTTCTATTGGCCATTTGACACAGAAGCTCTCTGACGAAGTCTTTTACTAAGAGAAAAAGACTGTAGAGGCACCCTATTAACTATATTGTTCTTGTTACCATTGCTACATGGTCGTGTACTTTACGTACATTTTGTGTTTTTAATTCGAATGCCCTTTGAGGCGAAAATGATAATTTGAAACCAAAAAAAAAAAAAAAACAAACATACTTAGTTTTCATAAAAGAGAAACCGCGTCAAAGTAAACTTCGGGCTACACCTCTATTTCTTTTTCCCTACAAAAAAAAAAAAACTTTTCTGCTTTTCTGGCCATAGCTCTCTAAAATCCTTTACAAATAAATGATTTACAGGCTTTTAGAACTTTAAAGTTTATCTTGTTGCTTCTTATTAAAACAAGATTGTTTTGTTTTCGGTTACAGGAATTTTGCACTGCTCACCACAATCTATCGTCACACTGTTCCTCACCCACGATTATGTTACGGGAAGTATTAAACTTTTTTCATTTTTTATAAGCATTTACTTTGTTTGATCTTCCTCTTTCCAGATTTTTCACCACCTGACGTGCTTTGTTTTATTTATGCAAATGGTCTGAGTGCTTTTAGAAGAAAAACGGGACATCACAGTAACATTCATATCACAGTAAGTTATATACGTAATTCCCTAAACTATTATTGCACTTATGAAGATGTTGAGATACGTGGTCAGGTTAAAAATAAACTATGCTATCAGGTACTTGGAATTTCATATGTCAAAAGGCCTTAACTTCTAAATTGCTATTCATATGAAAAAACTGGACATCACAAATAGTGATTATGGTATAATTACTTAAATATGTAAATAATCACAGTATGTCCAATTATTGCACTTTCATATTTATTATACTAAAATAGTGTTTAGTAATTCAGACTTTAATGTCCTTGACATGATACATATATTCCTATTGCCTTTCCGTCCAAAGTCTCTAGTTCGTACAGGTTTTTACCTACAGGTCAGACCACTCTACACTTAAGGAATTTCTGCAAAATTTTGCATTCAGGTTCTTAGCGAAATTGCTCTGGATCATATTTCGTCTATATACCTCTTGACCCGGGATGAACTTCACGATTCTGGCCCTTCGATTGTATCTTTCGGCACTTTTTTCATATGCTTTGGTCATATTTTCTTTAATCTGATTCCTGATGAGTTCCATCCTTTCGTCTGGCTTTGTTACTATTCGGTGGTCTGTAATTGATTGTAATTTCCGGCCCAACTTGTATTCGGCTCCACTTTGATACATATGGTATCCGAATACCGCAAAAAAGGGTGTAAAACCTATAGACGAATGCAATGAATTTCGCAGCGCGCAATTTATTTCAGATAAATACATATCCCAGTCCCGATGATTCTCTTTTAAATATGCTCGAATGGCTGATAGTATACTTTGGTTTACTTTTTCGGACGCATTGCTGCTGGGCTGATATACCGGAGTTTCCATATGATTTATTTTATATACATTTATCATATCCTGGAAACTTTTTGATACAAATTGTACTCCATTATCGGTATGAATCGTTTCGGGCACTCCGAATTTGTGGAAAACTTCGTGTATTAAAAATTCAACTACATTTTTAGCTGTTGCTTCTTTCATCGCCTTTATAAAAGTGTACTTCGAAAAGTCGTCTAGAACAATAAATACATAGGAATTGCCTCTTTTCGATCTAGGGTATTTGCCTAAAAAATCCAAATACAGTTTTTGGAACGGTCGCTCAGTTATCACCTGTTCACCAATTCGTGGACACAAGTTTTTATTGCTAGGTTTTACTTCCTTACATGTTTGACAGTTCCTAATAAATTCCTTTGTTTGTACTGCCATTTTTGGCCAATAAAAATACATTTTCAAATTTTCTAAAGTTTTCCAAACCCTCCATGACAATATGTAAGACCAGCGTGTGCTTTTTCAATCACCGCGGTAGTTATGTTCGGAGGAATCCACAATTTCCATTGGTCCTGTCCATCATCTCTACTATATTCAGTTCTTTTGAAGACCAAACTGTTAATAATTTCCTCAATATGTTGAATGAGCTCTTTGTACTCTGCACCCTGAAACTCTGTAGTTTCAAATCCTAATAGTTCTTCCAGGTCTAGCTCGTCAACCTTTTCATCTTCCTGTAGCCTAGACAGCATATCAGTCACAACATTTTCTGATCCTTTTCTGTGGCATATCTCAAAGGCATATCTTGCAGTTGTAGAGACCAGCGTGCCAGTCTTCCAGTAAAGTCCTTGAGCGACATTAGCCACTTCAAGCTGGCGTGGTCAGTAACTATTGTGAAGGGCATTAGTTCAATATAAGGGCGAAATTTCTTTACTGCCATCACTGCCGCTAAGCATTCTTTTTCTGTAGTTTTTCTGGCAGCTGTTTAATTTCTGACTATAGAAAGCTATAGGGTGTTCGCCTTTATACTTGCCTAATTGGTACAATACAGCCCCGATACCATAATCGCACGCATCACACTGGATGTAGACAACGCTTTTAAAATTAAATTGTAAAAACAATAACAAATTATTTAAAAAAAACAACGGGAAAATAAATTCCTTACATTTTATTAACTAAACAATAAAATCAATTTCAATAAAACAAGTGCGGTGGCAGTGCATTGTTATTGTTGTTATTGTGCGTGAAGATTACCTACCCAGTGGGAAAAAAACTATACATTAAAATTTGTGTTTTCTTTCAAAACCGCAATAAGTGGAAGAGCGAATTTATACAAAAGAAAAACTTTATGACAATTATTTTTATATACTTTTAAATTAAAAAAAAAAATTGCATGAGTGTACCTAGTAGATGCAATTCTGAGAGGGAGCTTAGCTCCACTAGAAAAAACCTCTGGATTTCTGAAGAGGAATCATTGAAAAAATCATTGGACAATCTCCTGTCTCTAAGAGATAAAAAACGCACGCGTTCGTGCTCGCCAAATATTGTTGTTGCAACAGACGACAAACCATCTTCAAGTCTAGCTATTGTTGATAAACCGAAAACTCAAGTGGGTATGGATAGGTATATAACCGTGGTTAAACGTCAGCGAAGCCCTAAATCCGCGCAAATATCATAGCAACCAAAAATGTCTAAGGGCGATATTACCTCTGCGACAACGGATAGTAATAGGTTTGCTATCCTTCAGACTGACGAGCCAACTACATCAAAAAAAAAAAAAACATTTAAACCGCCACCAATATACTTGAGAGAACCTACATCTAATGAGCTGGTAAAAACACTTATTACGGCAATTGGTAAAGACACCTTCAATGTAACATCAGTGAAGCACGGACAAATAAGTGAAACAAAAATCCAAGTCAACTGCGAAAATGATTACCGAAAACTTTCTGCCGCTCTGGAAAAAGAGAAAAGGTCTTTTTATACTTATCAACTTAAAAGTGCTAAAGGCCTTCAGGTTGTTATAAAAGGTATTGACCCTTATGTAGACACGGATGAGGTTAAGACTGCACTGCTAGATAAAGGCTTTAAAATAAAAAATGTGGTAAATATGCGGAACCGTGAAAAGATTCCTCAACCCATGTTTAGGGTTGAACTGGTACCAGGGGATGTTATTCTCAAAAAGAATGAAACTCATCCAATTTATAACTTTAAATTTCTTCTTCATCGCAGAGTTACCGTTGAGGAGCCGCACAAGCGTTTAGGGCCCGTTCAATGCGTAAACTGCCAGGAATTTGGCCATACTAAGGCCTATTGTAAATTGCCCACAGCTTGTGTTGTGTGTGGAGAACTGCACGGCACATCACAGTGCAAAACGTCAAAAACTGACTCAAGTGTTAAAAAATGTAATAACTGTGGAGGCAACCACACTGCAAATTACAGGGGCTGCCCTGTCTATACTCACTTTAAGCAGTCAATGACAAATAAGTCATCAATCACCTATAAACAACCCCAGCAGCCAAACATAATTCATACAAACAATTTTCCGCAGATAGGCCAGCCAAATAATTATGCAAAACCCCAAACAAGTTTCATATGCTAGTGTGGTCAAAACCGATACAAAAAACTTGAATCAGGAGCCCAAGCCCCAAAATTCCGATCAAAATTTTACCAATCTTGAGGCAACTCTGCAGACTCTTGTTCAACCCATAAACACATTTACGGTTTCTATGACAAACATGATGCAGGAAATGCTGAAAATGCAATCCACTATTTTGCAGGCAATTTTAAAAAAATGAATTGGTTAAAGATATGTTTTTGGAACGCAAACGGCATCCGCCAACACAAAAATGAACTTGAGCACTTCCTTATGGAAAAGCAAATCGATATAATGATGATTGCTGAAACTCATTTGACAAGCAATAGTCATTTCAAAATTAATGGCTACACACTGTATGACGCTAAAGATCCTCGTGGAAGGTCTTGTGGAGGCTCAGCAATTCTAATAAAAAATAGAATTAAGCACTATTGTCTGCATGAGACACGTAAGGAGTATCTCCAAGCAACTAATATATGCATTGAATATTTGCATGAAAAAATCGTTATTTCTTCGATCTACTCACCGCCACGATTTTCAATAACAGAAAATCAGTATTCACTTTTTTTCAAATCACTTGGTTCTCGATTTTAGCGGCTGGTGACTATAACGCTAAGCACACTTTTTGGGGAACACGTTTAATTTCCCCAAAAGGCCGTGTGCTTTTTGACACAGTTTCCAAACTGGGCTTAGACGTGATTTCAAGCGGACATCCCACTTATTGGCCCTCGGACCGGCGAAAGATTCCAGATGTTATAAATTTTGGAGTTGCAAAAAATTTTCCTTTAGAATGGATGCAAGTAGAGTCTTCATTAGATTTGTCATCGGACCACTCACCCACTATAATATCCGTTTCGTTCCCCCAGGAGGTTGGCTCCCCGTATAGTGACTTGGCGTTCGCAATCACTAGAGTTAATTGGCTAAAATATAAGAAATATTTGAGTACTCATTGTACAGAAAATATTGCCTTGAGAACCCCTGAGGATGTTGATATATCAATTAAAGATTTTTCTGAAGACCTTAAACTGGCCGTACAACATGCTACTACTACCCATACGAGTTTCAGAAATGAGAACAATAGAACTTATTCGTCTGAAATTGAGCAACTTTTGTCAGAAAAAAGAAGAGTTAGAAAAGAATGGCAACTTCGCAGGTCTCCCCAGCTTAAAAGCAGGCTACGGGAGTGCATAACTCAATTAAGAAATGTGCTTGAAATCCAAAGAATGGCTTCCCTTAAAAATTATCTAGAAGGTCTTGATGGTAGCCCGCAAACCGACTATTCTCTATGGAAAGCGGCAAAAGGTCTGAAAAGACCGGTAATAGGTAAGCCACCTTTGCGAACTTCATCTGGCGACTGGGCAAGAAGTGATTCTGAAAAAGGGATGGTGTATGTTAATCATTTGAAAAACGTTTTTACTGCAAATGATACAGTGGACGATGTTGCTGAATTTCCGCCATATGCTGTTAGAGCGCCTGTGCCTTTGAGACTTAGTTTTCAAAATGTCGAAAACGTTATAAATAAAGTAAACTCAAAAAAAGCTCCAGGTTTTGACAAAATTACTGGCAAAATGCTTGTACAGTTACCTCGTGTTGCTAGAAGAATTCTTCTTTTCATTTTTAACGCTATTTTGCGCCTAGAACATCCTGCAGAGTGGAAGATGTCTATGGTTACTATGATACCCAAGCCAGGGAAGGATCCCACTAAAGTTGAGTCATATAGACCAATAAGTCTACTGCCAACAATTTCAAAACTTTTCGAAAAATTGTTAATGGCGAAGTTGACTCCAATATTGAATGATGTAGGATGCATCCCGGATCATCAATTTGGTTTTCGGGCTAAACACAGCACCATAGAACAAACGCATAGACTAGTTAATGTTATAAGAAAGGCTTTTGAGGACAAAAAGTATTGCTCAGCTCTATTCATTGATGTTTCCCAAGCTTTTGATAAAGTGTGGCACGAGGGATTAATGTACAAAATAAAGATGAACTTGCCTGCAAACACTCACAAGCTTCTGGAAAGCTATTTATGCGGCCGGAAGTTTGTTATCAGAGAAGGCGACTTTATAAGCCCAACTCAGCCAATCAAGGCAGGAGTTCCCCAAGGCAGCATACTTGGGCCTACTTTATATTTGATTTACGCCTCTGACATGCCAACGACATCCGGAATCCACACTTCTACCTTTGCAGATGACACAGCGTTTTTGAGTGTTCATGAAAACCACCATTTAGCATCACGAAATTTACAGGAATATACTTCAATATTAGAGAAATGGCTA
Organism: Thecocarcelia acutangulata; assembly: GCA_914767995.1. Taxonomy (NCBI): domain Eukaryota; kingdom Metazoa; phylum Arthropoda; class Insecta; order Diptera; family Tachinidae; genus Thecocarcelia; species Thecocarcelia acutangulata. The sequence goes on along the minus strand of OU612098.1, from coordinate 47,032,676 downwards.
AAACTTTGGAAAATCAAAGTTAATGAACAGAAATGTACTCATGTCACACTGTGTAGGCAAACATGTCCGCCTATCCAAATTAACAATTCACCTATTACGCATCAAAATGAAGTCAAGTACCTTGGTATTCATCTCGACCGTAGGTTAACGTGGAAGCCTCACATTGGCGCGAAAGTCACTCAGCTAAAATTAAAAGCAGCGCAATTAAATTGGCTTATGGGCAGAAATTCTACATTGAAATTAGATTGCAAACTTTTGTTATACAACGCAATACTAAAGCCTATATGGCGCTACGGAATTCAATTATAGGGCACCGCCTCAGCGTCAAACATTGAAAAAATTCAAAGGCGACAAAACACGTACGTAAAAAACTCCCGAATTCACAAGGATCTATGTGTTCCACTGGTAAAAGATGAGTTTTCAAAGCATGCGATAAGGAATATCACCAAATTGGAACTTCACCCAAACCCTCTTGCACGAAACATACTTAATTTTAGTGGTCACACTCGGTTGAGAAGAAGGTATACCGTTGCCACCATCAGAGCGTTAAGTAGGTGATTTTACCGATATAATATGCGCATAATAAAACTTTTTGTCTAGCATTGGCTGGACTTAGTTAATTTATTGTATTTAGTAATAAGATTTGAATACTTATTGTTAGTTCACATTGTGAAGATTCAATAAATAAAAAAATAAAAAATGTAAAAAAAAAACACTGGATGTAGAATCTTTTCTTAAAGTCGGCGTGCTTCAAAACTGGTGCTGATGTCAGTGCTTTTTTTAAATTTTCGAATGCTTCAATGGCTTCTGCTGTCATTTCAAATTTCTTTGATTTCTTTAGCCGGTCAGTTAATGGAGCAGCTAACGACGCAAAATCTCTAATGAAGCGGCGGTACCAGCCGGCGGTTCCTAGAAAACAGCGTACTTCACGGGCAGACTTAGGTATCCGAATTTCGCGAATTGCTCGAACCTTTTCCGGATCTGTTCTTAGGCAACCCCTTCCTATTATAAAGCCTAGATATTTAAGCTGTTGAAAACAGAATCTAGATTTTTCAAGTCCAATAGTCAGGTTTGCTTTTCGTAAGCATGTGGCAACTGCTTCTAAAATTTTCAAGTGTTTTTCAAAGCAATCGGAAATTACTAATAAATCGTCTAAGTATATAAACACAAACTCTTTAAGTTTTTGCGGTATGACCTTGTTCATTAATCTGCACAGCCGCTGAGCTGCGTTGCACAGGCCAAACGGCATTACACGAAACTGGTAAAGTGGCCGACCTGCTACAGTAAAAGCTGTGTATGGCCTACATTCTTCTTCCAGCTCTATTTGCCAGAAGGCGAACTTAAGATCGATACTACTAATAAAATATGTTTCGTCAATACGACTCAAAATGCCGTCAATATTTTGTAGTGGGTATGCGTCTTTGACCGTCAGTTCGTTCAGTTTTCTGGCATCTAGGCAGAATTTATTTTTGCCTGGTTTCCGTACCACCGTTGTCCTATTGGACCAGGGACTTTCGCTCTCTTCAATCACTTTCAATTCTAACATTTTATCAATTTCTCTATAGACTTTCTTGTACCGCTGGTGATAAAGGGTAGTGCCTATCTCTGAAAGGAATTGACCCTTCCACCAGTTTTATGGAGTGTTTCTCCAGAGGAGTGCAACCTAACCCTTCAGATTCGTATGATGGAAACATAGCAACCACTATATCAAGCTGATGCTTTTGCCCATTATCTAATTGGTGTGGATTACAGCGATGATCATCTACTCTCAACTCATCCTGTTCTCTTACTTTTTAACTTCCTCAAGTGGAAATACTTCTGGTGCTAAGTTGAAAGCTTTCCAAAAATCTACGCCAAAATAGGCTTCCCTTTCTAGATCTGGACGCAAATAGAAAGTTATAGGTTCTGTCATGTTTTTGAAGGCAACGTTTAAAACTACTTTGCCTACTAACCGGTGTTTCTTTCCTGCTGCAGTAGACACTAGAGAAAATATTGGTATTATTTGCTCATCTAGCTTATCTATGGTTTCTCTACAGCCTTTGCCTAACAAACTCACCGAAGCCCCTATATCAAATAATCCAGTAATACAAATTTCTCCAACTTTGACAGTAGTGAAAGCACGAGGGCCTGTTTTCCTATCTATTGTCTTAATGGTCTCTACTACTAATTTCCTATTTTGTTTTTTTAATGCGAATTTATTTCTTAGTTTTGTTATCTTGGGTGACATCGCACTTAATTCTTCGCCAAAAATTCGTTTTCTCTGATTTTCATAATTCGCTTACCTTTCTTCAAGCCTATATTGATGTCGCATTTGAGGAATAAACTTATTAAAATTCCTAATCGTTCTGATTAAATTTAGACTTTTTTCGCCTAGGCTTAACTTGCTTGCGGATTGTTTATTGAACGACGGCTCCCCGCTGCTACGTCGTTCTTGCGTAAGTTTTTTTGTTCTGCAAGCTGCACAATTTGGGGGGGGGAAAGCAGAAAATAGCCCTTTCTGTTGAGGGGCAATCAAGAAACAGATGTCCGATTTGTTTGCAGTTCCAGCAGGTTACTGGATTCCTCGTTGGTGAGACCTGGACACTTTTGTTACCGACTGCTGCTACCTCTTCATATGGATCATCTGGCAGAGTCACCATGCTATCAGCTTGGCTATCGAAAATTTCGTTTACGTGCCTGGCATACCTACTGGCTGGATTTATTGCTGCATGTGCTCTATTTTCTTTGCGACCGAATACCTTTTCGGCTTCAATACATTCCTGGCGCAATTCTTCTAAAGAGCCAACAGTCATAGGGTATACTCTGTTCCTAACGTCATCCCTTAAGTTCTTTTTAATAATTTTTATCATTTCCCTTTCAGGAATTGACATATCCAAGCGAGACCTCATTTGGATCATTTCAAAGAAGAAATTATCTATACTCTCCCCTGACTGTTGCTTCCTTTCGACAATGTCACTCATTAATTCGAAAGTAGATCTTGTAGTGCAGTATTGTTTCAATAAGGCTTCTTTCAATGTGGTCCATGCAGAAACGTAGTTTGTCTTAATGAAAAGCCAGTACCATTTTTCTGCAGCTCCTTTTACCAGCAGGTGAAAATTGTCCAGGACCTCACCCCAAGGTAATCCATACTGTCGCTGCAATCGCTCAATCCTGAAAACGAAATCTTCTACGGCTAATTTATTTACATTGCCATCGAATTCTATACCCCACTTGTCGATCCTAACTAGGTGATCTCTATGGTAAGTGGCTGCTTCGCCGTTCCGCAGGAATGATCTTGATGAATGATTGGATACCATAGGAGAATGATCCATTTCCTGGCTGTGATTATTGTTTGCTTTCACAATGCTGGGCACTATCTCTTCACGCAACTTTTTATTCTCATGCTGCGTGGCCTGCATTAACAATGACATTTTTCCTACCGTAGCTGTCAATTCAGTTATCTGCCGTTTCAATTCAACCAACTCTGCGGTCGTTGCCTCTTCAACAGGTTCCCTATTTGTAGCTAAATTGCTGACTAACTGTGTCTGCCTACTCTGTTGCTCTCTCCATTGTGACATAGCTTCAGCACTTCCTGATGGACCTACATTTATAATTGTTCCCGACTTGTCTACTATTTGCGGATCGTTTCTATCAATTGGATTCATTTTTTCCTCTTTATTATATACAGGTAATCGGCTGGGTGTATTGGATTTCTGATATTTTTCGGTGGTGAACGGAGTCGACCTATTCAAATCAAAATGGATTTGCCTTTCTCGCTTTCTATTTTTAACTAATGGAGTTTTGGACATTCCCTTTTTATTTCACAAAACTTGATGCCTATGTTTCCTTATGATCCTAAACTTGTGAGTACGTAATAATTTCTAATATTTAACACTAAACAAAATTTTTATAAATACACAAGACAAACTTTTAAATACACATACATATAATAAACTATTTGACAGTATAACACTCAGTTGTACGCTTCCACTAATTTTCAATTCAAATTACAATAACAATATTCGGTTTGGCTTGATGACGAGTGGCGGTTGTCGAAGTGGTTTTAATTTTTTGCATAAGACTTTGCTGGGGGCTAGCAAAAAGGAATTCACCTTACATACCTTGACAAAAACAATTAAACTAAACTAACTACTTCATACAATCGTGAGTCACTATACATATATAAATAGACGTCACGAGCTATGAAGTTCCCAACAGTACCAAACAATGATTCCTGATACATCAGACCCTAGGATTAAATTTTTCCCGGCGGTTATCAGAGGCATCATTGTTCAATGCTGTAGGCTATACTTAAAAAAAAAAACTAAACATCGCCGATACATTTAAAAACAATTCAATCTAATCATTCAAGTTATCGGCGATTATTCCCTATAAGTGTTCAGTGCCTGAGTAAATGAAATTCACCACCTTAGTACTACCTTATTGACCATATTTCCGTCCTATAAGGGCTACGAATAATTGGTGTACCGCCTGGCATCTGCTTACATTTTTCGCTATACCGCCACATTGCTCATTCACTGTTGGATCATGCTTAGATGGTTCTGCATGAATATTTAGTAATCATTCAAAGTTAACTTAACAAAGATAACCTGCATACACTAATTCAATTTGGGCGCCATTTATAGCGCAATACATAATATTTTTGCCTGAATAGGTTTTATCTCAAGCTTCCGTTTAAATTTTCTTTGGACATCATTTATGGCGCAACACATAGTTTTGTATGTTCAGCTCTCATTACATACCTCCACATGTAAATTTCGTTGGGCGCCTTAATATTATTGCGTGAATGGATTTTTCCTCAAGCTTCCACTCAAATTTTTAATTTGGGCGTCATTTATGTTATAGCCGCAGTGACCAGGGAGGTTTCCAACTAGCTCTGATTATTGATCGTAGTTCTGAGCATAATACTTCCCAGCGGGTTCCAACCCTTCTCCCTGGGTATGCTATACATAAAAAAAAATAACTTCAAATACATCACTAACTCAACAATAAACAAAACTAGCAACACTAACTAACACATTGATTTCCCCCCCTTTTACTATCCACCCAGCTCAGCCTTTTTGCTCCGAGAGACAGATGGTTAACTCTCTCGGTTTATGCCCTCCCTACCATGTTGCAATATGCTCCGATCAAATTTTGTTGCAACCCAAACAAAACACACTCGATTTTTCCTACCTTTACTCGGTCATCAGCCGCACCTCTATGAAAATAATCTTAGAAACGGTATATTTTCTCACATATAAATTTTATTTAGCAATATTTTTTTAGAGCTATATCTATATCTTGTTTCTTTTTTTTTTCATATTTTAGAAAACGTTACGCTTATTCCTAACATGCAACAACAATCCTATACTAACTCCCCATACTTTAGGCTAATTGTGCGTTTTATTTTTAAATAACGACCTTTCAGCCTAGCCGGTGACCAATCAGACAGAAACCATCCCTGTTTTCGTTTAAACAATATGTATGCATCACCCTCTTACTTCTAGAACACATTATTTTATGGTGGCAGTATCGTTATTTATTTTGACAAGAAAGAAAAACAACCCAAATAAGACACATCGCTACACAATTCTAAACACTTTTCCAATTATTAAACTCACACCAAAAAAAAACTATTGTTTGTATCCTCCTCAAAAAAATAACCCTCAGTTGGAGAAGAATTTTTTCATTCCCGACAGCATTACAAATATATTCAAGCCTCAAAAACCACGAGAATTGCATACCTCACCTCACAGCATCCGACCACAACAGAACAAAAAAGGTACGTATGAATTATTATTTTGTCCAGAAATAATTTTATTTCTTTGCCCTGCGTCCAAAGAGCTGCTGCAACAGAAAAGAGGTTTTGGACAACTTACATATGCACGAGTCTCCCAAACCCGTCCAGGCCACAACCCAGTGAACATTTTGGTCAGAGGTATACAAATCTAGTATAAGGTACACCTTATCTAGCACCTGTTTTCTATTCATTTAATTTCTTTCATTTCTTTAGGAAACAAACAATACCTGTACGTTTACAACACAGAAACCTGACTCATCACACACAAAATCTCCACCACTCACGAACAAATAAAACTACTTTTGAAAAAAAATCAACCAAAAAGAAATAAGTTTTTCTAATTTACCCGCAACAATAGGCTGCGTATAAACGTAATAAAGTCAATTTATTTTTAAATAAAACGTAGACAAAACTAAAAAAAAAGGAGTTGGTTTTGTAGCACATGCGCTTTTAATGCAAAAGTTTTTGGATTGCAGCATTACATTATATTATGTATTTAACTTTTTCACGATATATGTAAATAATAAATGTATACTCCAAATAAAATCTAAGTTATATTTATTTGTTAAATTTTTGTTGAACTTTTATAATTTTTTAAATTAAAAATTGTTTGGTTTGTACATATGTACATCAGGTTTTTAGTTCAAGTTTTTTCTTAAGAAGGATTTTTTACAATACAAATTTGCTGTGATCAATAATTATTGATTGAAGAGGACAAGAAAAATAATAATCAAATCTTTAGCTGGGGGGACAACTAGCTGTTTCGTAGTCGCTACACTACTCATCAGCACCCACTGGGATTTGAACTCGGGTCATGACGTATCATGATCTGCTGCTTTAACCACTCAGCCACCGAGTATTTAACTATTTTCTATCTATATTCATCTCATATTGAATCACATATGCATTTTTGTTAATTGTCCACATTGTTTCTACAGCGTTTGCGGTCTCAGAACTACCGTTATTTATTTTTTATTGTTTATACCAATAAAAAATTATAAATAGTTTGTTTTCCATGTTTCTCAGGAGCCAGGGGATGTTATTCTTAAAAAGAATGAAACTCACCCAATTTATAACCTCAAATTTCTTCTTCATCGTAGGGTTACCGTGAGGAGCCGCACAAGCGTTTAGGGCACGCTCAATGCCTAAACTGCCAGGAATTCGATCATACTATTGTAAACTTCCCACAGTTTGTGTTGTGTGTGGCGAACTTCACGGCACAATTCAGTGAAACAAGCCAAAGGCCGACGCAAGTGTTAAGAAATGCAGTAACTGTGGAGGTAACCACACTGCAAATTATAGAGGTTGCCCTGTCTATACTCACTTTAAGCGGTCAATGACAAATAAGTCATCGGTTTCACCAGCAACCCAGCAGCCAAATGTCATTGGTAAAAACAATTTTCCCCAGGTAGGCGATTCAACCACCCATACAAATACGCAAAACTCCAAACAATTTTCATATGCTAATGTCCTTAAATCCTACCAAATCTTGAACCAGGAGCATAAACCTTAAAAGTTCGACCCAAATTTTAGTAATCTAGAGGCAACTCTTCAGACTCTTGTTCATTCCATTAACACTTTACCGTTTCTATGACAAACATGATGCAGGAAATGCTAAAAATGCAATCCACTATTTTACAGGCAATTTTAAAAAAATGAATTGGTTAAAAATATGTTTCTGGAACTCAAACAGAACTTCCTTATGGAAAAGCCGATCGATATAATGATGATTGCTGAAACCCATTTGACAACCAACAGTTATTTCAAAATTAATGGCTACACATTACATGACACAAAAGATCCCAGTGAAAGATCTTGCGGCGGTTCGGCAATTTTGATAAAGACCAGAATTAAGCACTATCTAATGAACGGGACACGTGAGGAATATCTCCAAGCTACAAATATATGTCTTGATTATTTTCATGAAAAAATTGTTATATCCTCGATTTACTCACCACCACGATTTTCAATAACAGAAAGCCAATATTCAATTTTTTTCAAATCACTTGGTCCTCGCTTTTTAGCGGCTGGCGACTATAACGCTAAACACACTTTTTGCGGATCACGTTTAATTACCCCGAAAGGTCGTGTGCTTTCTGACACCGTTTCCAAAATGGGCTTAGTTGTGATTTCAAGCGGACACCCCACTTATTGGCCGTCAGACCAACGCAAGATCCCAGACGTTATAGACTTTGGAGTTACAAAAAATTTTCCTTTAGAATGGATGCAAGTGGAGCCTTCACTAGACTTGTCCTCAGATCACTCACCAACTATAGTTTCTGTTTCGTTCCCCCAGGGGGTTGGTTCCCCGTTTTGTGACTTGGCGTTGACTGTCACTCGAGTTAATTGGTTAAAATTTAAAAAATTTTTGAGTACACATTGTACGGAAAACATTGCCTTGAGAACGCCTGAGGATATTGATGTGTCGGTTAACGAATTTTCTGAACACCTTAATCTAGCTATACAACATGCCACCACTAGCCATATAAGATCCAGAAATGTGAGCAATAGAACATATTCGTTTGAAATTGAACAACTTCTAACAGAAAAAAAGAAGAGTTAGAAGAGAGTGGCAACTTCGCAGGTCTCCCCAGCTTAAAACTAGGCTACGGGAATGCATAAATCAGTTAAGAAATCTGCTTGAAATCCACATAATGGCTTCCCTTAAAACATATTTGCAAAGCCTTGATGGTACTCCTCAATCTGATTATTCCTTGTGGAAAGCGACAAAAGGTTTAAAAATACCCGTAATAGGTAAGCCACCTTTGCGAACTTCAACAGGAGATTGGGCAAGAAGCGATTCTGAAAAGAGAACGCACAGACTAGTCAATGTCGTAAGACAGACCTTTGAGGAGAAGAAGTATTGCTCAACTCTATTCATTGACATTTCTCAAGCTTTGGATAAAGTGTGGCACGAGGGATTAATTTACTAAATAAAGTTAAACTTGCCTGCAAACACTCCCAAGCTTCTGGAAAGCTACTTATGTGGGCGGAAGTTTGTTATCAGAGAAGGCGCTTTATAAGCCCAACTCAGCCAATCGAGGCAAGAGTTCCCCAAGGCAGCATACTGGGGCCTACTTTATATTTGATTTACGCCTCTGACATGCCAACGACACCCGGAATCCACACTTCAACTTTTGCAGACGATACAGCATTCTGCAGTGTACATGAAAACCATCAAGTAGCTTCGAGAAATTTGCAGGAGTATATTTCAATATTAGAGATATGGTTAAAACTTTGGAAAATTAAAGTTAATGAACAAAAGTGTACTCACGTTACATTCACGCTGCGTAAACAAACATGATCAGTCCTCCAAATTAACAATTCACCTATTCCGCAGCAAAATGAAGTCAAGTACCTTGGTATTCATCACGTAGGTTAACGTGGAGGTCTCACATTGATGTGAAAGTTACTCAGTTAAAGTTAAAAGCAGCGCAACTAAATTGGCTTATGGGCAGAAATTCTACATTGAAGCTGGATTGCAAACTTTTATTATACAACGCAATACTAAAGCCTATATGGTGCTATGGAACTCAACTATGGGGCACCGCCTCCGCCTCAAACGTTGAAAAAATTCAAAGGCGACAAAACAAAATTCTTCGAACAATTACCGCAGCTTTATGGTACGTAAAAAACTCACGAATTCATAAGGATCTCTGTGTTCCTCTTGCAAAAGACGAATTTTCAAAGTACGCAACAAGGTATATCAGTAGATTGGAGCTTCACCCAAATCGTCTTGCGCGCAATATACTTAAGTTTGAAGGCCACTCTCGGTTGAGAAGGAGGGATACCCTTGCCACAATCAGAACGTTAAATAGGTGATTTTACCGCTATTGACCTTGCAAAATAAAACATTTTTGTCTAGCATTGGCTGGACTTAATTAATTTTATGTATTTAGTATTAAGATTTGAATACTTATTGTTAGTTCACTTTGTGAAGATTCAATAAATAAATAAATGAAAAAAAATAAATAAATAAATATATATATATATATATATATATATATATATATATATATATATATATATATTAATATATATATATAATATATATATATATATATATATATATATATATATATATATATATATATATATATATATATATATATATATATATATATTACTTCGTGTTTGTTGATAATACATAGATATGTATGTATGTACCCCAAAAGTCGATGAAACATTGATTGTCAAATGTTTATATTCAAATGATTCCTAATTTGAATTAGATTTTTATTATCACTGTTGGGATTTTTCTTTTTTAAGCGGCCTATACAAGTTTCAATTCAATTGTGAATTGAGTCTTTCAACTGAATTGATTATTGCCCATACACTTTATAAACTGAATTGAAAAATTTTCATTCAACTATTAAATTCAATGAAATTATACACAATTTTAAAAATGTATAAAGTTCTCTTTGCAAAAATACTACAAATATAAATTTTGAGACCTGACCAAAAGGCTTTTTAAAAACAATTGACCGTGATTAAAATAGAGTTTTACTTACTCAGTTTGGGTACTTTTTCAGTTGAATTCATCCCTGTACTTTGAACTTCAACAGCTGCTGTTGTGGTTAACTCTTCCCAAGTAAAAAATTCTGGATTTCTGTCTGGTGGAATCTCAGCATTACCCTTTTCAATGCATTGAGATCTAAGGAGCAACAACATATAAAATGTTTAACAATATTCAGCAGGTAGTGTTTTGTGTTCCAGTCTGTGCACACGTTTTTTTACTATCGTCCGTGTTTTTCGTTTTTTTTTATGTAGTCAAGTGCTTTAATTTAATTTGTTATCCGCGGCTCGGGTTATTCTTTTTCTAAAAGTTTTGTTTTATTTTCTGTGTGGTGCTTTTTTTTTGTGAAATTATATAAAAAAATTACAAATCTAATGGCGGTTTCTTTTCTAAAAAAAAGTGTTACATGTAATTAGGCAAAATGTTTAAATGCTAACCTGATTTTTAAAAAGTGTTACATATTCTACGTTTACAAAAGAATACAAAATATCGTATAAAATATTAAAGCACAATTAGCGTTTCAATTTTGAGGCGCTTTTATACCAAAACTTACTGTGTATGAAAAAAGTATTAGCATTACTGATTTAAAATACATTTGTACATTTGAACGTATTGAACATGGTACAATAATATAACAGGTAAAAGCGGAACTACAACAAGCCAACAATAAAAAAAACAACATGGCTTTTTATTGTTGCTTTGTGTTGATAACTGTCAAAGAAAACAAAAGAAAATAAAAAAACAAACGTATATTTTTATTCGTGTTTTTATTTTACAAATAATTTTTCAATAAGTTTTTGCATTTAAAACTTGTGCAATATATTAAATATATAAATAAAGATCAAGAAAAAGCTGTGTGTTGTGTTTGAAGCTGTTTTAGTGTTTCAAAATTATTATTGGAACATTTTTTTTTTTCAAAAACTTTTTCAATTTGTAAACAATAATAAAAAATATGTGTGTATGTGTGCACTTTTGATAGTTATCATCACAGAAAAAAAAAAAAAATGTCGGCCACAGTTGCGACACTACCTATATATTATTGTACCATGGTATTGAAAAAGAATTTTTAATTTAAAGGAATTTTTTTTGACATACGTCGGGAGAAATATAATAATTAAAATAGAATAAATGTCTGAAGAAACATTTAGCGATTTAAAATAGTATTTCGATGTAGAATTCCTCGAATCCCCAACAAACTATAAAAAAATTCAAAGTAAGTACGAAAAAAATTGTTTGCTTTTGCGTTTAAAATCTATTTTATTAGTATGGACAGATGCAGAAACAAGAAAACTTTTGAATTTTTACGCCGCATATGTAACAGAAATTGGACCTTTAAAGCAGTTCAGAACAAAAAAAGATATGTGGGCCAAAATTTCATCGCTGATACAAGAAAAGACACCAAAGCAGTGTGAAGAGCGGTACAAAACAGTGTTAAAAAGGAAGAAAATAGCAGTGGACAACAATCGAGCTTCAGGTTCTAAGAGGAAGAAAATAGAGTTCGAAGAAGAATTAAACAAAATTTGTTTACTTGATGACTCTATAGAACCTGAAGTTCAAATAAGTAGCCAAAAATGCTTAATTAATAAAAAAATGCGAAAAGCTTAAATATCAGGCGCTTAAAGTGAAGAACAAAACTGTTCAAGAAACTTTGGTCGAGTTAGCTGAAAAAAGAGGAAGCAAAAGAAAGGCGACATAAAGAAAAAATGGATCTGCTAAAAAAAATTCTAGAAGCCAAAGAAATTTTGTGCTAAAACCAAAAATTAAAACCCAATAGTTTAATATTTCTCTATTTATTTATTAAACAAATTATTTTAAAAGATAATAATAAATATGATAATACTAATGATAACAATAATTATAATAATTTAATATAAAATAGTTATTAATATAATAATTTTAATATTAATACGAGTAAGACCTTAGTTTTACAGCAAATATTTAATTTCTTCCCGTTTCATTCGCCCTAATTGGGTCAGCAAAATATCTCTTCTATCGCTTTCTAACGTTTCAGTACTACTCAAACTACTCTCTGTGTTTTCTATCTCTTCTGAAAAATTTTCATTTCTATCTATGCATATGTTGTGAAGAACACAGCATGCGATAATAAATTTTGCCATAGTTTCACCGTTTTGAAAGTCTAAACGCATTAACTGTCGAAACCGGTTTTTTAGTAAACAAAAGGTGTTTTCAATCTTAACTCTAGCGCGAGAAAAATGTACATAGAAGTTCTTTTCAGAATCATCGAGATTTCCATAATCTCGATAGGGTGTCAGCAAGTATTCTCTTAAAGGGTATGCTGAATCACCCAACACAAAATACTTATTTAAACACAAGCTTTGCAGCTCTTTCCCAATAAAGGAAAGCTTTAGAACCCTGGAGTCATGTATCTTACTGGGGATTCCAGTAAATACATCAAGAAACCTCAATTTCACGTCACAAATTCCATGCAACGTTATCGAAACACCGTCGTGCTTGTTAGCATATGTTCAACGAATCTTATGCTTTGGCGTTCTAACGTTTACAAAACTCCCGTCGATGCAACCCAAAATTCCTGATATCTGGAATAGATACATACATAATTTTATGTACATATGTACATATATATTTATTAATTAATTATAGCAAAAGTTATAATAAATCGTGAGAACTTAGGAAGTTGTAACCAAAGTTATCGGCTTACATAGCTTTAAAATCAATTAAAAACAGCTATTTAGACAAAAACCGAAACATTACTAACCTTTTTAAACTCATTCGCCACGATTTCCTTCTCCTCAACAGATGATGGAAATTTAATAACTTCCGGGGATACTTCGCTGACCAAAAAATCCATAACGGTGTTGATGCATCGGCGAACATTTGAGAAGGACAAACCGAAAATATTTGTCACCTCTCTCATTGTAATTTTATTGCCACTGAACCTTTGGTAATGATGTTGCGCTATCATTTAATAACTATTATTTTATTTTAGAAGCTTACCATAAAAACAAAAGAATTTGTGTTTCGATATTTGTTTGTAGCCGTCCACCTTTGTAGTTCCTTTTTACAAATGACCGCGAATATGAATATCTTTCGGTAAGAGCGGTAGCACTATCGCGGCTTAATCGCAAATTTTTTTTAAACTGTATTTATACAAATGTATTTTTTATTAATCTCTTTTTAAAATCTTTCACATACATACAGAATTTTCAGAATATTTGTGGATTACGTTTTCCACGAAACCTTGAATTCGAGGCAGGTAGTTTCTGTTGCTAAATTCTAATATTAACTCCTCATCTTCATCAGACGAAGAAGATGTTTCCAGTTCTTCTTTTATTATTAATAGTTTTGCTTCCATTTGTTAACTTCGTTTTTGTTTATTTGTGATATAATAAATTCTAGAATAATATTTTTGACAAACAATAAACAAAATTCATGTTGTATAAATTATTAACCAGAGCAATTAAAAGGGCACTATCTTGCCCTGAGCTGGAAGTTCAGGGCAAAATATGTTTCATATTTTGCTCTTTTTTTATGCAACATATTTAGAAAACACATTACTTATTTATACTGTTGCATAAATTTTACAAAAGAACATAAAAATGTTCAAAGGGCAGAATGAATGTAAAATTTTTGCTAGAAAAGAAAACGTCATAAATTAAACCTAAAACAATAAAATATACAGTTCAAAAATAAGAAGAAAAAACAACAGAAATACAGCAAACATCAACAATAGCAACAATAATTGCAATACAGCAAATGACAACAACAACAACACAGCATGCAATAAACATATAAATATACAAATATTACTACCCAACAAACCTTACTATGACAGATAAAAAACCAAAACACCCGTAATAAAAAATAAAATAAAATAAAAAAATAAACATAAAAAAAAATAATATAAAAAAAATTAAATAAATAAAACAAAACGAAACAAAATAAAAAATTAAACAATAAGCATTTTTTATGTATAATTAGATGGCCAGATCAGGGCTTTTATGACCCTTTTACAGGCACTGTTGCCATTTCCCGAATACATTCCTAATATAGAAGGTACTTCGCAATGTTGGTGATGCCGGGTTAATCCTTGTTGGTCATTATAGTATCGAAGGTCTATACACTGGATACTATCTGATTAACCCAGCAACGATTAATTTTCGGTGTCACCTTCACAGCGGGGACAACATTTGTTTTTGGTCTTCCACCATGATGACAGGCAGCTTTAAAATAGAATATTGCAACATACGTGGGCTGAGATCGAATTTCTTCTCGGTTTATGCTCACACTTGTCTCCATCGGCCGGATATTTTCGCCTTATGTGAGACCCAGGTGTCTGAGAATGACGGAGTTTTACATACCTGGGTATCAACTTCTATCCCTCTTTAATTTCCATCGGGGTCTTGTAATTTATGTTTGCAATGAAGTTGTGTTCCAATGCCAGCAATAATTAGGCATGCATGACGCCGAATTTACCCGTCTTTGGGTTAAATTCAAGATCAGGTCACACTTTTTGCATTTCGGGTTTCTATACAGAAGGGAGGAATATTACCTTTGCTGGTTTCGATGCCCTCTCAGACTCCATATCGAAAATCCTGGAAAGTTGTCCGAGCAGTGAAATCGTTGTTGCTGGTGATTTCAATGTTCACAACTCATCCTGGCTTCGCCATTCGAGTCATACAACTCCAGAAGGCCAATATGTTGAGTTATTCGCTGCGCACAACCACCTAGCGCAACTAGTGAATGAGCCAACGCATATCCCATGTGTTGAAGGACACCATTCAAACATACTTGACCTATTCCTGACTATAAACCCTCGGAAATCCGGATCATTGTACCATTTCTGCCTCCTTTTCGATCTCTGAACTTCCTAACGTTTCAAAATCAGCTACGAAACGTTCAATATTTATTTACGAAAAGGCGCGTTGGGCTGAGCTCAACCAATTTTATGAGCATTTAAATTGGAAACTTTGCTTTCTACATAACGACATAAATGCTTCTGCAAAAATGGTCGAAAATATGATATTGCTAGGGATGAATGATTCATCCCCGCCAAGCAGATTTCGTTTAAACCAAGAGTGAAATCATGGTTTAATCAGAAGTGCAAAAACGCAGTCAGATCCAGAGAGGAAGCATTCAGTAATTGGCGTTTAAACAACACACCAGACACTGATTTGCTACGCAAAAAGGCAAGTTCTGCGTGTGCCAAGGTACTTAGGCGTGAAAAGTTTCTTCACGAACAGCGCCTTCGTGCCAAGGTCCTTGCAGCTCCCGAGGCAGTAAGACCTTCTGGTCTTTCGTTAAGAGAGTAAAGAACAGTGCTAGCTCATCAATCCCAACTCTCTTAAGGAACAACCAAGCGTTCACCGACCCGGTTGACAAAGCTAACCTGTTGGCTGAAATCTTTGCAAGCAATTTCTGCTTGCCGGAAAGCAGTCAACCACTTCCCGCGCTCGAAAGGGTATCTGTAACTATGCCAAAGATATTTTTCCGGGCTCGAGCAGTTAAAAGGGTTTTGGCCGACCTCGACATAAATAAGACTCCTGGACCGGATGGCATCCCAGCACTGGTCTTGAAGCAATGCTCTTCTACGCTTGCGCGTCCGTTAGCACACCTCTTCAGCAAACTTTGCCATGTTGGTGAGTTTCCATTGTGCTGGAAGGTTGCTAATGTAACGCCAATCCCCAAAAAGGTTGAAGCTAATAACCCCGAAAATTACCGCCCAATTGCAATTTGCTCTGCGCTTTCCAAAGTGATGGAAAGTATGGTCAACTATCACCTTATGAAATATCTAGTCACATAAATTATTTTGTGGCCGCCAATATGGATTTCGCAAGGGTCGTGCTACTGGCGATCTTATGGCATATCTCTCAGAGAAATGGTGCCACTCAATCCATCATTTTGGCGAAAGTAAGGTGGTGGCTCTGGATATTTCCAAAGCGTTTGACAGAGTGTGGCATGGTGCGCTACTGGCAAAACTTACTGCTTTTGGTGTCGGTGATGACTTCTCTCGATTTATATATATATATATATATATATATATATATATATATATATATATATATATATATATATATATATATATATATATATATATATATATATATATATATATATATATATATATATATATATATATATATACGCGACATTTTCACGAAAAATTCGGTTTAGACTTTACAAGGACCGATATCGGAAATTTCATTTTCTTATGTGTTCATAAGTCGGGTAGCTACATGCATGCAGGAGCATGCATAATCGACTATTTTTTTACTTCAGAAGTTTTTTCCTCAAAAAATTTAACCAAATAATTTTGAAAAAAAGTATAATATAATTGAAAAAAAAAATATAATAAAAGAAAAGACAAACTTTTAATTATTTCGTGAAACTTTTAATTATTTTATAAAAATTAAAGCTTGGAAAGGTGAAAATGGCCAGCCAGATTTGGGTGGATTCTGGATGATAGCTGACGCTCAAGATAAACAGCGAAAATGTATGCGAAAGAAAGCTAGTCACTCACATTCGAATCAATTTGGGTTTGTCTATGTCACTATTGTTCATTCGCATGGACTTATGTATTTTAATTGAATTTTGACACATCGTTCGCATAGAATGAAGTTAAAAAAAAACCCAAATCAATTTTCTTTCGCCTAGAGTGCGAATGAACTTACAGCCAGTTTACCAATCTCGACAGCGTGCTTGCGTTCGCAATCTAAGCGAAAGAAAATTGATTTGGGTTCGTCTAACTTTTTTTTATACGAACGATCTGTCAAAACTCAATGAAAATCCATAGGAATATGCGAACGAATAATAGGGAGATAGACAAACCCAAATTGATTCGAATGTAAGTGACTAGCTTTCTTTCGCATTCATTTTCATTTGAAATTGGTAAACTGCCTGTTATCCTTTCGTCAACGGCGAACTGGTTATTAACAGCCAGTTTACCAATTTCGAAAGAAAATGAATGCGAAAGAAAGCCAGTCACTCACATTCGAATCAATTTGGGTTTGTCTATCTCACTACTATTCGTTCGCATTTTCTTATGTATTTTGATTGATTTTTGACAGATCGTTCGCATAGAAAAAAGTTAGACGAACCCAAATCAATTTTCTTTCGCTTAGATTGCGAACGCAAGCATGCTGTCGAGATTGGTAAACTGGCCGTAATTATTACATGAAACTTTTACAGCCAGTTTACCAGTTTCGAAAGAAAATGAATGCGAAAGAAAGCCAGTCACTCACATTCGAATCAATTTGGGTTTGTCTATCTCACTACTATTCGTTCGCATTTTCTTATGTATTTTGATTGATTTTTGACAGATCGTTCGCATAGAAAAAAGTTAGACCAACCCAAATCAATTTTCTTTCGCTTAAGGCCCAATCAGACTATTATACAAGTATAAATACTTTCATTAGATTTTGTGAGATAAAAGTCTAAACACATTTCTTGCGACTGTCAAAAAGTCTAACGTAAATTAGATTTTGCATTCACACCATCACACTTGATATAAACCAACATAGATGTGCCATCATAAAACTTTTCACGGCGGCAGGTGCGCTGTTCGTTGTAGGCGATAGACGTGCCGGCGCGTGAAATTCTTCAACAATTAAAATAATAATTATGTATAGCACATCCAAATTCAATAGCACAAACATATTTTATGTTCTAAATATAGCATGAGCAAAGTACATTTATAAATGACAGCTAAATTCCAAATTTTGAGCTTTTTTATAACGACAAAAAATACTATCAGTGACGGCACCCCATCGGCTACGAAATAGCCGACTACTCAATGTTTAATTGGCTGGTTTGCTAATAAAACACAACCCTGATCCAATGTAAAGTATTATCCATGATACAAAAAAAAAGGTAACCGCTTTGCTACAACAATACAACAATAAAAAAACAACAGGTATTTTGTTTGTGTAAAAAGGCGAATTCACACTTAAGCTGTCAAAAGTAGTTGATAACGAACATGAACAAAAATTTAAATGGCGCCGAAAAGGTAAACAAAACTTGACAGAGAAAGTGCCGCCATATTAAACGAATTCGCCGATGCATCCACCTAATAATGAATTCGCCTTGAAAACAACAAAGTCGTATGGGATGTCAAATTTTTATCGTATTATTTTTCGTATGTATGACGGATTACATTCAGACTATCAGACTTGCACGTATTATTTAAATTTTTGACAAGTATTAATACAAAGTATAATAGTCTGAACTGGGCTTTAGATTGCGAACGCAAGCATGCTGTCGAGATTGGTAAACTGGCCGTTAATTATTTCGTGAAAATTAACGTCTCAGATCATAGAGTTTGGAAAGGGTAGTCAGATTGGGGAGGATTCTGGATGATATCTGGCACTCAAGATACAATACATAATTTAAAAAATTGTTTTAAATTTTTTTTGTTAATTTTCATTGACATCTGCAAAAGATTAAAATTAAAAAGGTTATCAGCTGTGCTATTAAGTTCACCTTGTATGAATTCGCCTTGCTCTGAATTGTATTCTGTGGTTGTTATCAAAACAAATACATCGAAATTATTTCACAGAAAGTTTTACAGCCGGTAACACGTAGCCACAAAGTAAAACGTAGCACAAAATTTGTTATTTTATCCTTCCTTCTCAGATAAATAATGCTGAAGGCCGTAATTCTAATTGGTGGGCCACAAAAAGGTAAAATGTAATAAAATTTTTGGGTGCAGCGATTTTAAGCATATATTTTTCAAAGGTACCCGTTTTCGACCCTTATCATTGGACACACCTAAGCCACTTTTCCCAGTAGCAGGTCGGCCAATAATTCAACACCACATAGAAGCATGTGTCAAACTGCCGGATCTTAAAGAAATCCTTATAATAGGATACTATCCACAAACAGTAATGGAAAACTTTGTTATAGATATGCAGACGTTGTACAGTATTAATATTCGTTACTTGCAAGAATTCACTTCTTTGGGTACTGCCGGTGGTATGTATCATTTCCGAGACCAAATTCGCGCTGGAAATCCAAAGGCATTTTTTGTTCTAAATGGCGACGTTTGTGCCGATTTTCCATTGCAAGAACTTCATAATTTCCATACACAATTACCACCCTCTTCACTGGTAACAATAATGAGCACAGAAGCCACAAGACAACAGGCTGTGCATTATGGATGTCTAGTATTCGATCGAAATACTGGTGCTGTATCGCATTACGTCGAAAAACCCAGTTCGTATGTTTCGACTTTTATTAACTGTGGAGTTTACGTTTGTTCTATGGACATTTTCGGCAAGCTTTCTGAAATATTTCACTCGAGGGCTCTGGATTATAATGGAGCTAGTTACCATACGAATGGAGGATCTAATGGAAATGGAAAAGACCAGGGACATATACAATGGGAACAGGAAGTGTTGATGCCTTTAGCTGGTACCAATAAACTATATGCTATGCCTTTGCCAAATTGGTGGTCTCAATTGAAGACAGCCGGCTCGGCAATCTATGCCAATAGACACTATTTGGGTGAGTGTGTGCACACTGAAGAAAGCTTTATTTTAATTATATTAAGAAATAAAATTCATCGCGTAAGAATTGTTTATACCTGCGGTAAAATTGAAATATGTAGTTGAAAGTTATTTTAATTTTTCTAACAGTTTTCCATAACTTTTTTACCCTTTCTATTATTCATATCCTAAGTGCTTTACTTTCTGGCTGCAAATGTTTATTTCTTCGGAAGAATATGATACTCCGTCCCAGACTTATCTTCTGGATTGGCTAATTCTGCAATTAACATTATATTAATTTTAAGCTCATATTTTGAGTTTATTGCGAGTATTTTTTCCGATTGTTTTCCAGTCTAGTTTTTTATTCTTAATATCAATTTTTTCAGACGTTTCAATGGGATTCTCTGTGAAGATATTTTTCATTCATCCTAATCTTCAGCAGACACTTTTACTCGTTAATTTTCAGAGAATAAGTGTTTTGAGTAGCCTGTATCGTCTTAAAAATAAAAGAAAAAGTCTTATTAGTAAACAATGAATACATACTTATCTATACGTTTTTATTAACAAAGAAAACACAGTTTTCTTGTTTCAAAATTAGCTTTATTCATCAAAGTAATCTCCATCAAGAGCAACGCAATCATTCCAGTGCCGCTCTAACATTTCAATACCACTTTTGTAGAACGATTTATCTTTTGCCTCTCGAAGTCTATCTTTAAGCTGGAGAGACCTGCGAACAGTACAACAAATGACGTGTGCAATGACTGAGAACTGCAATCCGTTATGCAGGTTTCATCGATTTGAACGTCTTTGTTTTTCTTAACATATAAATAGAATATTCTGTGATGTCTTTCCTTACAGTTCTTCCACTCACATCGTATTTGGTATTGAAAATATGGGCTATTAACACATGAGCTGAAAAGTCGCATCATTCCAGCGTTGCTCTAACATTTTAATACCACTTTTGTAGAACGATTTATCTTTTACCTCAAAATAGGCCTCAGTTTCAGCGATAACCTTTTCATTCGTGCGAAATTTTTTACCGCCGAGCATTTTTTCAGATCTGTGAACAGCCAGTAGTCGCTGGGAGCCAAATCTGGCGAATACGGTGGATGTGGGAGCAATTCGAAATTCAATTCATGTAGTTTTGCCATTGTTTTTATTGACTTGTGAGACGGTGCGCAGTCTTTATGAACTCAAATTTTTTTTTCTTTCTTTTGCAATTTCGGACTTCAAACGCTCCAACAACGCTATATGATATTCACTGTTAATGGTATTTCCTTCCTCAAGATAGTTGAGGAATATTACACCACGCACATCCCAAAATACCGAGGCCATAATCTTTCCAGCCGATTGTTGTGTTTTCGAGCGCTTTGGACGAGGTTCACCAGTTACTGCCCACTCAGATGACGATCGTTTTGATTCCGGAGTGAAGTGATGGATCCATGTTTCAACCATTATCACATATCTATCGACGCAACAATTCCGGTTTGTTACGTTTAAACATGGCTCAGAATCATCAATACGTTTTCGTTTTTGTGAACAGTGAGCGAACGCGGTACCCATTTTGAAGAGAGCTTTCTCACAGTCAGAAGCTCATGCAATATAAAGCCAACACGTTCTTTTGATATCCTTACGATGTCAGCTAACTCACGCAATGGCTCTTTTCGATCATTCAGAACGATTTTATGGATATTTTTTTACGTTTTCTGGTGTTATCGCCTCATTTGGACGTCCACTGCGTTCTGCATCATCGGTGTCTCTATCACCACGTTTGAAGTCAGCAAACCAACATTCTATTGTTGTTTCTGATGGAGTGGAGACCCCATAATACTTTCAAGCCATTGCTACGCTTGAACGGTATTTTTCCAATCAAGAAGCAGAGTAAAATACGAAATTGTTTTTGATCCATTGTTTTGAAAATCTATAAATAAAGCGGCCAGATGGCTGACGTATCACAAGATATTCGGAAAGGATATCATGATAGTAACGGACAGTAAGGCCGCCATCAATTCCTTGATTGGAATATACACCAATTCAAGTCTAGTCCAGGAATGCCGGACATCTTTAAATAAGATGGCGAGACATTCTAACATAACCCTAAAATGGGGACGTGGACATGGGTCCAACAATGGCAACAACATCGCTGACGAGTTAGCCAAAAAAAAGGAGAACTCTAGAGGATAGGGATATAGACCCCTTTTGTGGACAACCCATATCAGCGTGTTGGAAAAGAATAAAACTCCACACGCTGGAACACGCTCAAGAAAAGTGGCTTACAGAGCCCACGTGCCTTATATCAAGGAACCTGTGGCCACACATTATAACTCTAAGAGAACGGGGGAGCTACTAAAACTTCCCAGATCTCTACTAAGAATGACGGTAGCAGTCATCACTAGACATTGCCCGTTTGGGAACCATGCCAGAAGACTAGCCAACCCTACAACGACTTCTGTAAAGTTGCCAAGACGAGGAGGAGGAGAAGACCATCCTTCATCTCGGTACATGTCCGGCTTTGGAGCACCAGCCTCTAAGATGCTTAGGGGAGAGGAGCTTCAATATTCTATCATGTCTGGCCTTGGTCAAACCGACTGCTATAGCTTCTTTCATAAGAAGTACCGGATGGCTAGTAAATCAGCAAGTAATGCCACATTAACTTCGAATTCAATTTTTTGCTTTTGAGTAAAAAAATCATTAATTTGAAGGAAAAAAAAACCTATAGATTTTATTAGTGATAACCTGTTCGAACAGATTATAGTTTGGTCCTCTTGCTCAGAGCTATTTCCATAGCCTCGATTATGGCAGATGCTTCCGCTGTGAATATAGATGAGCAATTAGGTAGAGTTTTGACACTAACGATATTACCGTTAATATCAACTATGCCGTAAGATGTGATTTTATTTTTACTTTTTGACCCATCTTTGAAGAAAAATGTCCAACCTTCTGTTTGGTATGTGTTTTCCTGTTCGACCTATTGACGTTAAAAGATGTCGTTTGTGGTGTCCGGTTTAACAAACCTGGACAGCGTAGTATCGCAGGAGCTATCGTTAAAAAAAAACATGAGGGTATTTGCAGGCTGAAGTTTTTATTATCGTGTCAATATTAAGAATTTTTGCTAGATGGTATATTTCGTTAATAGCTGAAGCTATTCTGTACTTCCTTTTTGCGGTTAAGTGTTCGAAGTGGTCGACTACGGAATTGTTCTGGAAAATTATTTTCAGAATTATTTTTGCTTTGTCCCTTACTTTGATAAGGCTCAATGTTGATTTTTTTGCGTTTCCTGTTAGAAACAGATCGTAATCAATTTTACTCAGGATTAATGTTCTGATGAGGTATGTTACGGCATTAACATATACAAAGCTTTTTTTGCTCGAAAGAAATTCTATGATATTTACTCTTTGTATTAATGATTTTTTGTGTTTCAGATAGTGTTATCTCCACGTGTAATTTTTTGTGAAAATAATACCCAACATTTTTAGTTGATCTAAATTTTCAATAGTTATATTGTTAATATAATTATAATGAATGTGAATGTACTCGTACAGTTGAGATTTTGGCTCCAGACTGTTGTGACCATTCAAATAATTTTTTAAGGACGTTCTGTATATTGTTGTTGGTTTTGGCGTTGCTATTCTTTTTGCACAGAATGTACAAATCATCAGCGTAAATATAGTGGTCCAAATACTTGAACTTGTTAATTATTTTGTGGACCGCATTGAATGCAATTGCAAACAACATTACCGATAGAGGGGTTCCCTGGGGAATCTCATTGCTCAATGAGTATATTGATGAGTATATCTCATTAATCCTTACGCGAAATTTCCAAATATGATTTTATGTAATTAAATATTTTTAGGCCGACTTTCATTTGTTCAGAGTGTTAATTATTATATGGACTCCAATTCGGTCGTGTGCTTTATCAATGGAGAGAATAGATACATGATTTCGTGATGATAATGCTTTAGATATAATAAAATCTGCATGTAGAAGTGCGTCAGTGCAGCCTCTTGCTGTCCTAAAAGCGACTTGGTCGCGAAATGTTAGATTATTTGTCTCTGTAACCCAGTAAAGACGTGTAGCGATGATTTTTTCAAGTATTTTACTTAGGCATGGTAATAGGGAGATTGGACGGTATGCTTTTATTTCTATTGAATTTTGGATTTTTTGGGATAGATATCACTGACGTGGGTTTCCAATCTGTTGGAATAATGCCGCTGTTAAATATAATATAACGTTTTGGAAATACATTATTTGATTGTGAACTAGTTTCTTTAATCATTTTATAAGAAGTTCTGTAGTAACCGGGTGTTGAACCTTTAACTCTGGGTAGGGAACTTAACAGTTCGGTGAGAGTTATAGCTGTTTCTATGGAGATTGCGTTTGTATTTGTGTTGTGTTTTAAGTTGTTGATGTTAGATTTAGAGATAATGAACTGCTGTGAGAAATTATCGTCGGATGAGTATTTTGACCATTGACTGGCAAATAAAGTTGCAAGATTAAAAAAAATAGATAATATTAAAAAAAGTGTGAAAAAAATGTCGAAGAAGTAAAAACCTTTATGTAAATGATGTTGAAAATAAAAACAAAGTAATATATGAACAAATTAATAACAATAACATGCAAATGTGCAATGAAATTAAGAACATGGTAAAAGAAACAAAAGCGAAAACAAAAATGTCTTAAGGCCTCATTAGTTTTTACTTTCTGTTGCCGTTCTGTGACGTTCATTTCCGTAGCAAATATTTTACAATTACTTTTTCCGTGAAAATATTCAGTTGTTTTTTACAGTAGAGCATAAATAAAAGAAAAACATTGGAATGAAAAATAAAATATGTACATAAATATTATATTGTGTGAAAAAAGAAACAATTTAATAATTTAGAAATGGTGGGCAAAAAGCGCACCTCTTTTTCACAATCTGAAGAATATATGGCACTTCTTATAAAAAATATAATTTTTCGTCGCTAAAATAATATTATTTTGAATATTTATAGTGGCTTAATTGATAAAAATGTATTAACGTTTAAAAATCTTTAATAGAAACATTTTTTTTAGCTTTCTACACAAAAATATTATGTACATTTGAATAAAAAATAAATGTTTCCATACCTGAAAAAAGTAAAACACATATCTTATATAGTTTTGTGGTGATGGGTGCTGACCAATATGACCGGCGAAACATGTTGCGCATTTACAGCCAGAGATTAAGGGCTGCAACCGACCCTTTTTTAGTTCCTGAACCGATGAGGGAAGCTTCCCGCATTCGAGACAGGCTAAAATTAAGATTTTGCCATTAAATTTTTAATATATCATACTGTATGTATGTACATAAATATTGAGAAATAAGGAAAAAACCAAAAAAATTTAATTAATAATTTTTATATATTTATTATATTATATCTTTCAATTTTCTAAAATAAAAAGAAGAAATTAATAATGAACTACATTCAATATCTGCGTATTCATAACAAATAATTTACACATAACAAAGGTTTAATTGACAAATTTTGTGTAAAAATATGTATGTCAAGTAAACTTGTACTAATTGCAAATTATTTTTTATGAATACGACAATATGTGTATAAATATTTAAAAACTACCTTTTTTACACTTTTTGCATTCATTATGTCAATTATATACTTTTAAATTTATAACTTCCGCAACTCTTTTATTTGTGAAAAGTTTTGACAGCTCTAGCGAGAAACTTCTCGCAAAATTTTAATACAGAAACAGGTTTACTCACAAGCTTCCAATGAATTACGTCAAAAAAGCTATTTTGACAGATATTTCTCGCTTCTCAAATATACAGAAACATTTGTGTGAGAAACTCCATTTTTTGTTTCAATTCGCATAGTTTCTCTGTCAATTCCTTTGTTTCTTGTGAGAAATTTCTCGATGCGAGTAATACAGAAACGAGGCACTGTAGTGCAATTCACTAACTTTTCACCCCAATTAGAAGTGTTATCTTTAGCCACACATTTTGCTGTTTGCACTAACCCCTACGTTATTCACTAACTATATTTAGCCACCGTAGAGGGTTTTATTTTTCTTCACGTTCAGATTGTTATAACGTGGCAACTCTCCATTTCATTTCTATTAGCTATTGTACTGAGTCTCTTTTTGTTTATATGTTTTTTTCATCTTTTGTAACTTTGACCCTTTTATATACATACATATATATATATATATATAAAAATGTTAAAAATAATATATGAGCTCGAGGTTCTTTCTATTTCAATATTTCGTTTTTCTTTAAAAATTTCTTTAGAAAAATTCTTAAGGAATGTATTTGTCGATTAATTATAAAATCGAAAAAATTTTTGTGATAGAAAATAATATTAGATAAATTTAATGAAATAAATATGTAAACTACATAAATCAACACTTTTTTTTTTAGTTAAACCTACAAAAAATGCGGGTGTTAATTAACACCTATTTATGTGGTTAAATATAACAGCTGCCTTTAAACAGCTGATTTTAAACACCAGCATACGGTGTTTAAAGTACTTGTGAACAGGAAAAAGGTTAATTTTGTGGTTAATAATTTTAACCGAAGTAATTGGGGCTTAAAAAGCATAGTGAATCGCACTACTGGCCGTCACTTAACGTTGAATTCTACTTTCAGCAGATTAGTCCGCAACAGAACAGAATGAAAAAGTAAAAGCAAACCATGCACATATAGTTTCAATTGAACAGAAACAAAACAGCTGATTCAGAACGGAAAAGAACGTACAAACTAATTCTGCCTTTATGCACAAGTGGCATCAAACAATAAAGTGATGCCAGATGTATCAAAAAATATTCCTTTAATAAGAAAACCAAAGCTGTACAAAAAACGAAGGTGGAATTGAATAAAAAAGTAGACCCTATTAATTTTAAAATGGCACAGTAGTTATACAGAGTGAAAATTGGGATGAAAGGGAAAAAATAAGAAGAGCTATAGAAAATGGAATAAACCAGTATTACGAATTAAAAATACCGAAAGAGTAGAGATGTCCATAATAATAACCGACATGAATTTTAAATATAATGAAGATGTTAATTTGTTAAATTTTTGTTGAACTTTTTATAATTTTTTAAATTAAAAATTGTTTGGTTTGTATATATGTACATCAGGTTTTAGTTCAAGTTTTCCTTTCTTAAGTTTTTTTCCTTAAGAAGGATTTTTTTTACAATACAAATTTGCTGTGATCAATAATTATTGATTGAAGAAGACAAGAAAAATAATAATCAAATCTTTAGCTGGGGGACAACTAGCTGTTTCGTAGTCGCTACACTACTCATCAGCACCCACTGGGATTTGAACTCGGGTCATAACGTATCATGATCTACTGCTTTAACCACTAAGCCACCGATCATTTAATTATTTTCTATCTATTATATTCATCTCATATTGAATCACATATGCATTTTTGTTAATTGCCCGCATTGTTTGCACAGCGCATGTTGTCTCTGAACTAGCGGTATTTATTTTTATTTATTAACATACATATTTTTGTATTTTAATATTCTCCGTACCCAGAGATGTAAATATTAATTTGTTAAATTTTTATTTAACCTTTTTATAATTTTTTAAATTAAAAATTGTTTGGTTTGTACATATGTACATCAGGTTTTAGTTCAAGTTTTCCTTTCTTAAGTTTTTTTCCTTAATAAGGATTTTTTTTACAATACAAATTTGCTGTGATCAATAATTATTGATTGAAGAAGACAAGAAAAATAATAATCAAATCTTTAGCTGGGGGACAACTAGCTGTTTCGTAGTCGCTACACTACTCATCAGCACCCACTGGGATTTGAACTCGGGTCATAACGTATCATGATCTACTGCTTTAACCACTAAGCCACCAAGCATTTAATTATTTTCTATCTATATTCATCTCATATTGAATCACATATGCATTTTTGTTAATTGCCCGCATTGTTTGTACAGCGCATGTTGTCTCTGAACTAGCGGTATTTGTTTTTATTTATTAACATACATATTTTTGTATTTTAATGTTCTCCGTACCCAGAGATGTAAATATTAATTTGTTAAATTTTTGTTGAACTTTTTATAATTTTTTAAATTAAAAATTGTTTGGTTTGTACATATGTACATCAGGTTTTAGTTCAAGTTTTCCTTTCTTAAGTTTTTTTCCTTAAGAAGGATTTTTTTTTTACAATACAAATTTGCTGTGATCAATAATTATTGATTGAAGAAGACAAGAGTAGTGTAGCGACTACGAAACAGCTAGTTGTCCCCCAGCTATAATGAAGATGTATTATTAAAAAAACTAAAAACGCAAAATTTTATCTTGAAAAATAATAACGTTGAAATTATAAAATGTTTTGATACTAAAAGATTTAACATATAATGCTAAAATTAAAACGGATGTGGATACATATCCTAAAGTAATCGCGTTACAAAAAATTAATGTAGGACTGGAAAAATGCACAATCTTCGATGGAACAATTATAATACAATGCTTTAACTGTCAAGGTTATAAACATAAGGCAAATGAATGCAGAAATGAAGCAGTTTGTTTTAGATGCCATGGAAGTCACAAGAGCAAAGATTGCAATAAAGAAATTTCAAATAAATGTGTTAACTGCCGCAAAGAAAATCAAAGGCTAAACTTAGGTCTTGATGAAAATCATTCAACTATAAGTAAAGAATGCCCTGTGTATACAAATAAAATAAATTGAAGAAAAAGCGAATTGGTCTAGATTTTAACATTTAACAACCAAAGTTCATTCATGGCATATATACTAATATTCGAGGACAACTAATAATTTCACTCAATTGGAAATAATAATAGAAAGCAATAAACCAGATTATTTTATTCTCTCTGAAACGCATATGACAGACAAAATTGATGAAGAAGAGCATGAAATAAAAATTATGATCAATTTAGCACGATATCGAAATCAGCAAAGACAGGCGGAGTTATATTATATAAAAAAAAGAATGGACTGTAACAAATATTAGAACAATTGTAAAAGATACAGCTTTAATACTAAATACAAAAAATTAATTAAGTCCAGCTAATGCTGGACAAAAAGTTTTATTTTGCGCCAATTTGCGCTCTGATGGTGGCAAGGGTATCCCTTCTTCCCAACCGAGTGTGACCGCTAAAATTAAGTATGTATCATGCAAGAGGATTTGGGTGAAGTTCCAGTTTGCTGATATACCTTGTCGCATACTTTGAAAATTCATCTTTTACCAGTGGAACACACAGATCCTTGTAATTGGGAGTTTTTTTTACGTACGGACTGTAGTAATTGTTCGAAGAATTTGTTTTGTCGCCTTTGAATGTTTTCAGTGTTTGACACTGAGGCGGTGACCCATAATTGAATTCCGTAGCACCTTATAGACTTTAGAATTGCATTGTATAACAAAAGTTTGCAATCCAACTTCAATGTCGAGTTTCTGCCCATAAGCCAATTTAGTTGCAGTGCTTTTCGTTTCAACTGAGTGACTTTTGCTTCAATGTGAGACTTCCACGTTAGCCTACGGTCGAATTGTATACCAAGGTACTTGCATTCATTGTGATGCGGAATAGGTGAGTTGTTAATTTAGATGTGACAGGAGTATATTTTTTGTTCATTAACATTGATTTTCCACAGTTTTAGTCATTTCTCTAATATTTAAATATTTATTTATTTACATTATACCTTACAAAGTAAATGTGTAAAGTATACAAACTAAAGGCGCAGGTTACTAGACCATATGCGCACGTATTGTCCAAAAATAAAAAAAGAGAATAAATATTTATTATGTATACATATATAGGTAAATGAGAACAAGAAAGCAGGAGAAGAATTCAGTCTTTTAAATTTCATCAATGTTATGCTTCTTAAGGCATTTTTTGATAGTTGGTATGTAGTTTTCTTTGGTGCAATCAATAGTTAGATTAACGTTGCAGAGGTTACATTTAGGTGGATCGGTCTTATAATAATGTTTAGAGTTGAATAATGCCTACTCTGAGACGGGCAAACATTATACATTGCTCCCTAGATCGTTTCTCACTATATTTTGGCCTTTGTGCTAAGGGCTTAGCAGATTCTTTAGGGCATTATATGGTCCCATTAGTGCTTTTGGAAAACAAGGTACCTCAGTAATCGCCGGTAAATTCAGTGCTTCTCTAGCAGCTACATCTGCGTGTTCATTGCCAGAGATTCCAATATGTGATGGAATCCATATAAGAGTGACATCACTTCCAGGGTTCTCCATCAGAAGAAATTCATCGTATTCCCCATTTTTGTTTTTCTTTAAGGCTTTTATGGCACTTAAGCTGTCAGTACAAATTAAACATTTATTTCTGCTATTAATTGCATAATTGATTGGCGTTTTTATTGCTGCAATTTCTGCAGTGAACACTCCAGTATGATTTTCCAATTTTGTGTTTGATCGCTGTTGAAATAAAGAGTAAGAGGTTCGGCCGTCCTGAAGAGATCCGTCTGTGTAGTAAATCGGCCCTGTAATGTAATTTTCTCCGAAAATAAGCTTTTAAAGCAAAATGGATCGGTTGACCTTTTCCTAAATGAGCTCAGGCTGTCATCTATCCCAATGGGGTTTCCCGAGCAAATAGTTCTTGGGTTATCTGGAATACATGTGTTCAATTTCTTAAAAATTGATAATATATTATTGATGTCCGATGGTGGTGCGTTCGCCGAGGATCTGCTTTTCCAAAATGAGGAATGTAGACCATCTGCAGCTATTGTAATAGCCCTGGATACCAATTTAACAGATCTTTTTTCTAGCAAAGTTCGGAAATCGACAAAATTTGCTTCTGTTCGTAATTTTGCAACGGGTGTTATACGTAATAACCCAGATGCTGTTGTGAAACATGTGTTGATTAAGGTGTTCAATTTATTCATATTTGCCTTCGATGTCCAGCCATAGATAGTTATCCCATGCTGAATTGTCCAAGTTGTTAAAGTTCTGCATATATTAAGAGCTGTTTCAATGTGAGGCCCCTTCTTACGAGAGCATATTAGTTTCAAAATATTATTGATTTTAGCTAGTTTATATGTAAGGTTCTTAATGTGATGATTCTATAGCAGTTTTTTTTTTGTAAATAATAAACCCAATATTCTAAGCTGGGGCTGCGTTCTGTAACTCTCGCCAGGAGAAACTTTTCGACTGAAACGTGTAAAATGAAACAAAGTTTTCATAAGTTGAAACAAACAGCTGCTTTTCTCACTAAACTGTAGCTATAACTTTTTTGGCGAGTAACAGCTGTCACGTAAGGAAATTACTCTCCATTTCATAGAAAAACTGTGTCTGTAAAACTTTTGCGAAAAAATTTCCCGCTTTCAACTGTCATTATTTCTCGCAAATAAAAAGGCTGTGAGATGGTATTTCAAATAACAATTATCATCATGAAATGAATAACAATACTGAAAAAATAACGGCCGTATTCACAAAAAATATTGTATGTTTATTAAACACTTATTTGACATATTTTCCATAGATATTTGTCAAATAACAGTTTAATACACATACAATATTTTTTATGAATAAGGCCATAAGTATTTTGCTGTTAAATTAAGTTTAATATATATATTTATACAGTTCAGAATGGTTGTTTTTTTAAGGGAATACTTATATAAGTTTGTAATTTCTACAATTTTAATTTCCGACCCAACAAAGTATATTGTAATACTTTTATAATGTTTTCTTTTCAGAATGCACAAAATGCAATTGTTTTTTAATTTTACAAAATTTCGTACATACGTATGTATGTAAGTATGTATTGGTAAATAAAATGTAAACGTTAGAGCCAGCCATACCATACGTTTTCTAGAATAGCCGGCGGTTATAATATGACGCCGTCGAACAAAATTTCTTAACTTTAGTAGTTTTTGGTCGAAGGCGGTATTAATTGTGACTGGCGCTTTCAGTTTTAAAATTGCATGTCAGCATCGTTTTTTATTTTCAGACATTTCTAACGTAACGACGTAATCGTTTTGGATAGTTTTCGACATGAGTTACAGACGCAGTTTTTTATCACTTTTCGAGAAACGATGGAATAATTTGTTTCACAAGTTTTCGACGCGAGAACTTCTCGCCAAAGTTACAGAACACAGCCACTGGTCTTTAATTCCAACGACCTCATTTCCAATTATAATTGTAGAGTTATTGCAGTTTCTTTTTCTGCACACATGAAGTACTTCCGATTTACTCGCGGGGATGACGGCATCCATTCCATTGGCCCATTTCTGTACCATATAGTTCATGTTGTTCAAATTTTCACCAATTTCTACTTGACTTCCAGACACTACTCCGAAAATGTTGTCTGCGTAGATACCTATGTAGTCAATGCCACGTAAGTTTTCAATTGTCTTTACCAAGGAATTTGCATAAATCGTGTACAAAACGACAGACAGTGGGGAGCCCTGAGGCACTCCATTATCTAGCGAATAAGTAGAAGAGAGATATCATCCATCGACTTTGACAACCATCCTGCGGTTGGTTAGAAAAGCTTTTATTAGTAATAATGTTTTTGCGGGTACTCTCCATTTATACATTTCCTTTACGACCGATAAAGACGTCACACGGTCGAAAGCCTTTTCTATGTCTTGTGAAAGTACTATGCTGTGTTTCCCTTTACTCAAGTTATGCCGAAGTGACTCTTCTAATTGGTGACATATGCTGTGAACTCCGTGCCTGGGAATAAATGCGTGTTGTAATTTCGATATTTCCCCTTTTGTAAATTTTCAAAATCGTTTCGTCATAATTTTTTCAAGTATTTTAGATAAAACTGGTAATAATGAAACAGGGCGATACCCCTCTAATTGGTTTTTATTATTGCCAAGTTTGCGAATAGGGGTCAAAACAACAATTTTCCAATTGTGGGGAAATACACCAGTATCAATTATGCTGTTTTATAGTTGTCAAATACGAGCCTTCAGGATGTCAGGCGCAAACTTGATCATTGCATATGTAATATTATCAAGTGCTGGTGTTGAACCCCTCAGCGATTTCATCACTTCGTTGAGCTCGGAAATTGTAACAGTGCTCTTCAGGTCCGAAAATTGGCCATCTATTTGAGGAAGGCTTCTGATGTTCAAATTGTTTTTTTCCGTAACGACTGCTGAGTCAAAAGCCTTGTCTGAGCTTAGATTGCACCAAAATCTTGCAAAACGATCGGCAATGTCTATGCGATGTGAAAGTGTATTATTACCTGCGTAAATGGGTGGAAAGGAAGTCAGTCTATATGATCTTAAGTTGTTGACTTTGCTCCATAGAATTCGCACATCCATAGAGGGGTTAAGCGAATTCAAAAAATTCTCTCATGTAGAACTTTTCGCTGTTTTGCACTCCTTCTTAATTCTAGCGCACAACCTTTTGAAATTTATTATATTTGTGTTGTTTCGACATCTTTTAAATAATTTCCATCCATCTTGCCTTTGCTGTGTTAGTTTGGCAATTTGCAAATTAAACCAAATTGGGTTATTCTTTTCCTTAGGCTTTAGGACCAAAGGAATAGTTTCATTAGCAGTTTTGCGTATTATTCTTTTCAATTGAGCAGCTTCCTTGTTTATAGGTTTTTACTTTCAAATTAACGATTTTTGTAATCAAATTCAATTTTTTACAAGTCAAACACAATGTTATGCAACACAAATTCAATTTCTTGCACTTCAAATTAAATTCTTTTCATTTCATATTAAATTTTTTCTATTTCAAATTAAACTATTTTTATTTCAAATTAAATCTTTTTTGTTTCAATTTAAATTTGTTTAACTTCGAACTCAAGTTTTTTTTATTTAGCTTAAAATTTACAAAATGAAATAAAAATAAACTTGTTGTTCAAGTCATTACTCGTAAATTTTCCACAGTTTGTGTTGTGTGTGGAGAACTGCACGGCACATCACAGTGCAAAAAGTAAAAAACTGACTCAAGTGTTAAAAAATGCAGTAACTGTGGAGGCAACCATACTGAAAATTACAGGGGCTGCCCTGTCTATACCCACTTTAAGCAGTCAATGACAAATAAGTCATCAATCACCCCAGCAGCCAAACACAATTCCTACAAACAATTTTCCGCAGATAGGCCAGTCAACCAGCCACATAATCATGCAAAACCCCAAACAAGTTTCATATGCTAATGTGGTAAAAACCGATAAACAAAACTTGAATCAGGAGCCCAAGCCCCAAAATTCCGATCAAAATTTTACCAATCTTGAGGCAACTCTGCAGACTCTTGTTCAATCCATAAACACATTTACGGTTTCTATGACAAACATGATGCAGGAAATGCTGAAAATGCAATCCACTATTTTGCAGGCAATTTTAAAAAAATGAATTGGTTAAAGATATGTTTTTGGAACGCAAACGGCATCCGCCAACACAAAAATGAACTTGAGCACTTCCTTATGGAAAAGCAAATCGATATAATGATGATTGCTGAAACTCATTTGACAAGCAATAGCCATTTCAAAATTAATGGCTACACACTGTATGACACTAAAGATCCTCGTGGAAGGTCTTGTGGAGGCTCAGCAATTCTAATAAAAAATAGAATTAAGCACTATTGTCTGCATGAGACACGTGAGGAGTATCTCCAAGCAACTAATATATGCATTGAATATTTGCATGAAAAAATCGTTATTTCTTCGATCTACTCACCGCCACGATTTTCAATAACACAAAATTAGTATTCACATTTTTTCAAATCACTTGGTTCTCGATTTTTAGCGGCTGGTGACTATAACGCTAAGCGCACTTTTTGGGGATCACGTTTAATTTCCCCAAAAGGCCGTGTGCTTTTTGACACAGTTTCCAAACTGGGCTTAGATGTGATTTCAAGCGGACATCCCACTTATTGGCCCTCAGACCGGCGAAAGATTCCAGATGTTATAAATTTTGGAGTTGCAAAAAATTTTCCTTTAGAATGGATGCAAGTAGAGTCTTCATTAGATTTGTCATCGGACCACTCACCCATTATAATATCCGTTTCGTTCCCCCAGGAGGTTGGCTCCCCGTATAGTGACTTGGCGTTCGCCATCACTAGAGTTAATTGGCTAAAATATAAGATATATTTGAGTACTCATTGTACAGAAAATATTGCCTTGAGAACCCCTGAGGATGCTGATATATCAATTAAAGATTTTTCTGAAGACCTTAAACTGGCCGTACAACATGCTACTACTACCCATACGAGTTTCAGAAATGAGAACAATAGAACTTATTCGTCTGAAATTGAGCAACTTTTGTCAGAAAAAAGAAGAGTTAGAAAAGAATGGCAACTTCGCAGGTCTCCCCAGCTTAAAAGCAGGCTACGGGAGTGCATAACTCAATTAAGAAATGTGCTTGAAATCCAAAGAATGGCTTCCCTTAAAAATTATCTAAAAGGTCTTGATGGTAGCCCGCAAACTGACTATTCTCTATGGAAAGCGACAAAAGGTCTGAAAAGACCCGTAATAGGTAAGCCACCTTTGCGAACTTCATCTGGCGACTGGGCAAGAAGTGATTCTGAAAAAAAAGGGATGGTGTATGTTAATCATTTGAAAAACGTTTTTACTGCAAATGATACAGTGGATGATGTTGCTGAATTTCCGCCATATGATGTTAGACCGCCTGTGCCTTTGAGACTTAGTTTTCAAGATGTCGAAAACGTTATAAATAAAGTAAACTCAAAAAAAGCTCCAGGTTTTGACAAAATTACTGGCAAAATGCTTGTACAGTTACCTCGTGTTGCTAGAAGAATTCTTCTTTTCATTTTTAACGCTATTTTGCGCCTAGAATACTATCCTGCAGAGTGGAAGTTGTCTATGGTTACTATGATGTCCAAGCCAGGGAAGGATCCCACTAAAGTAGAGTCATATAGACCAATAAGTCTACTGCTAACAATTTCAAAACTTTTCGAAAAATTGTTAATGGCGAAGTTGACTCCAATATTGAATGACTTAATTAATTTTATGTATTTAGTATTAAGATTTGAGTACTTATTGTTAGTTCACTTTGTGAAGTTTCAATAAATAAATGAATGAAAAAAAATTCGAAAAATTGTTAATGGCGAAGTTGAGTTCAATATTGAACAATGTGGGATGCATCCCAGATCATCAATTTGGTTTTCGGGCTAAACACAGCACCATTGAACAAACGCATAGACTAGTTAATGTTATAAGAAAGACTTTTGAGGATAAAAAGTATTGCTCAGCTCTATTCATTGATGTTTCCCAAGCTTTTGATAAAGTGTGGCACGAGGGATTAATGCACAAAATAAAGTTGAACTTGCCTGCAAACACTCATAAGCTTCTGGAAAGCTATTTATGCGGCCGGAAGTTTGTTATCAGAGAAAGCGACTTTATAAGCCCAACTCAGCCAATCGAGGCAGGAGTTCCCCAAGGTAGCATTCTGGGACCCACTTTATATTTAATTTACACTTCTGACATGCCAACCAGATCTGGTATTCACACTTCAACTTTTGCAGATGACACAGCATTCTGCAGCGTACATGAAAACCATCAAGTAGCTTCGCGAAAAATGCAGGAGTATATTTCAATATTAGAGATGTGGTTAAAACTTTGGAAAATTAAAGTTAATGAACAAAAGTGTACTCACGTTACATACACCCTGCGTAAACAAACATGTTCAGCTATCAAAATTAACAATTCACCTATTACGCAGCAAAATGAAGTCAAGTACCTTGGTATTCATCTCGACCGTAGGTTAACGTGGAAGCCTCACCTTGACGCGAAAGTCACTCAGCTAAAATTAAAAGCAGCGCAATTAAATTGGCTTATGGGCAGAAATTCTACATTGAAATTAGATTGCAAACTTTTGTTATACAACGCAATACTAAAGCCTATATGGCGCTACGGAATACAATTATAGGGCACCGCCTCAGCGTCAAACATTGAAAAAATTCAAAGGCGACAAAACAAAATTCTTCGAACAATTACTGCAGCTCCATGGTACGTAAAAAACTCCCGAATTCACAAGGATCTGTGTGTTCCACTGGTAAAAGATGAGTTTTCAAAGCATGCGTCAAGGTATATCAGCAAATTGGAACTTGACCCAAAGCCTCTTGCACGAAACATACTTAATTTTAGTGGTCACACTCGGTTAAAAATATTTAACAACAATATTAACGTCGGTGCTATTCAGTGACTTTTTTAAGAATAACGTTCACCGCTAAGTTCTAAGTTAACGTCAGCTCTTAAAGTTTAATAAAAGGCAAGAATATTTTCGTTGTTAATTTTTCAATTTGTGGTTAAATGTACATACATATCAATAAAAAACAGTATTTCTAGTAAAATTTTAAGAAAATCCAAGAATGAAATCCGAGAAAAATGCAGTGAATTTATATTTGTGAAAAATCTGTTTAATATTAAAAATTAACGAACGAATAATTTAGTTTGTGTAGAAATTTAGACAAATAAATACGATATTAGGAAATCTTAAAGATAACTTATCAATTTTTGGCTTATGATCTCACATTTTAAATTACTAATGTCTGTAACAGTACTTTGAGATGCGGACAACCCTTCTCATCTTTCATGTACGGATTTTGTGAAGCTACAACGTTTAACTCCGGATATCCCCGAAGCTCTGGGTTTTCAGCTTGATGATAAATTAGAAAAACCAAAAGAAAACCAAATGATCTAAAACCCAGAATCGACTAAACTGTATGAATGTATGTACATATATGCATACTTATATCTATATCCAACTCTTATATACATACATACATACATACATCTCAAACTTGGCTGGCAAACCGGATCTAAGTGCTAAAGATCCTGGCTGGGTTAAGGTTGGCCCAAGGGCTAAAACAAAGAAAGCGTCCGTTAAACCAGATGCTATAGTGATTAAAACCTGTGGAGATACTTCCTATGCGGATATTCTCAGACAGGTGAAGAGGGACCCTAAGCTAAACAACCTGGGTCAAAATGTGAAGAGCATTAGGAAGACAGGGAAGGGTGAACTGTTGTTTGAGCTGAATAGACCCGCGCACCAGAATACGGGCGAATTTAGGTCGGCTATAGAAGAGGTGCTAGGTGATGCTGCTAAGGTTAGATCACTTTCTCATGAGATCAGGCTTGAGATTAGGGATATAGACGAAGTAACCTCTAAGGAGGATATTTATGAAGCTCTCGTCAAAATATCTGACGAATTTAAAGCTTTGCACCCTACGGCAGTTAAGTCGCTAAGGAGAGCATACGGTGGGACACAGACCGCCACAATTGGCGTGAGTGCACTGATAGCTCGCCGCCTTATAGAGATGGCAAAGATACGTATTGGCTGGGTGGTTTGCCGAATACGCGAAAAGGTAGCACCAAAAAGATGCTTTAAATGTCTGGATTATGGACACGTAGCAGGGAACTGTAAGGGGCAAGACCTTTCACGGAATTGCCTACGATGTGGCAAAAGGGGCCACAAAATTGGAACCTGTTCCAATAAACCATCCTGCTTGCTCTGCAAGAAGGGAGCAGACACCGTTAGTGACCATGTCACCGGAGGTGCAGTTTGCCCGTTTTATAAAAGAGCTCTACAGAAACTTAGGGAGTAGAGTAGAACCTAAGTCACCAAAATGCGTATATTACAGTTAAATCTCAACCATTGCCAGGCAGCCCAGGAGCTTCTTAAGCAAAGCGTTCGAGATATAAGTGTAGATGTCGCTATTCTAAGTGAGCCATATCGGACCATGGCATCTGTAAACTGGGTTTCCGATAACACGGGTACATCGGCAATATGGAACACCAGCACGCTAACCATACGCGATAGAATAACAACGCAATGCGGATATGCTCGAGCGGTTATATCTGGCATCACTATTTACAGCTGTTATATACCCCCTAGGTATTCTATAGAAGACTTTCGGGTAATAGTTGACAGTATTGTAACGGATGCAGTTGGAAGAACCCCCGTAATAATAGCAGGTGATTTCAATGCGTGGGCTGTTGAATGGGGCTGTCCCTCAGCAAACGCAAGAGGAAGAATACTCTTGGAAGCCTTTTCTGTA
Source organism: Thecocarcelia acutangulata (assembly GCA_914767995.1). NCBI lineage: Eukaryota > Metazoa > Arthropoda > Insecta > Diptera > Tachinidae > Thecocarcelia > Thecocarcelia acutangulata. The sequence goes on along the minus strand of OU612098.1, from coordinate 46,993,962 downwards.
CTGGGTGTTGTACTCATCAATAATGGAGTTGAACACACCTTCAGAAGGGGTGATGCTGGCTCAGTAATTGACATTACATTCGTCAGTGCCAGTATCGCAACCCAAGTGAACTGGAGAATATCTGACATCTATACACATAGCGATCATAGCGCTATAATAATAGATGTGCAAGACGCACAGCCCCGTGCTATTGTACAAGCACGTGTCTTGACAGGATGGAAGGTAAATACCTTTGATAAGGATAGCTTCGCAGCCTGCATGGAGAACATGGAAATGGCTGGTTCAGCAGAAGACATGGCAGTGCAATTAGTGCGCAATATCACTAGTGCCTGCAATGTAGCTATGATAAGGCGAAAAAGATCGCCAAATAAGCCTCCAGTGTATTGGTGGAATGATGAAATTGCTAGCTTGCGTTCAGAGTGTATTAGCGCCCGAAGGCGGTATACACGAACGAGGGGTCGGTTAGAGAATAACGTGCAGCACCAGTTGTATAGGGATCAAAGAAAGGCATTGAAGATTGCAATTCGTAGGAGCAAGCGTAGGTGTTTCCTGGATGCTTGTGATGAAATAGATAGTAATCCTTGGGGCTTAGCATATAAGCTAGTAACCAGGAAACTTAAATGTCTTGGCCCATCACCGCCAAGAGAAGAGAATATCCTCAACGGAATTGTAGACCATCTTTTTCCTCAACAGGAAGCTCCGACATGGCAACACAGCTATCCAGCTGAATTATTCGACATTCCTCCGGTTACGGTCGTCGAGATAGAAGGTGCTGTCTCAAAATTCAAAGACAAGAAGGCACCAGGCTTAGATTGCATCCCAAATATGGTACTGAAGGAGGCTGTTAAGCTCCATCCTGATTATTTCCTGAAAGTACTAAGCGCATGCTTGATTCAGGGAACTTTTCCAACAATCTGGAAGAGGCAGAAATTGGTGTTGTTACCTAAGGATAACAAGCCGCTAGACGACCCTTCCTCCTATCGTCCGCTCTGTATGATAGATACAAGTGGAAAACTTCTGGAGAGTATAATCTGCAGAAGATTGGAAGATTGCGTACAAGCTAACCTAGGTTTATCAGATAACCAATTTGGCTTCAGGAAAGAAAAGTCAGCGGTGGACGCTATCAAAGTTGTAGTAGAAACCGCTGCTCAAGCTATCCAAGGGAAGAGGTGGATGAATGGAACAAAAGGGTATTGTGTGGTTATAACCCTAGATGTAAAAAAAGCCTTCAATACGGCAAACTGGGAGCATATAGTTAATGCTTTGGTGCGTATAGACATCCCAGGGTATCTACTAGCAATTGTACGGGACTATTTCCGGGATAGAGAGCTAGTTTATGATACCGATAAAGGTACTAAGAGGCGCAAGATCATTGGTGGGGTGCCTCAAGGTTCAGTTCTTGGCCCACTATTGTGGAACGTCATGTACGACGGAGTATTAAGATTGGATCTACCGGAAAAGGTGAAGATAGTTGGATTCGCAGACGACATAGCGTTAGTGTGTGAAGGGAAAGAGTTACTAGAGGTGGAAACCATTGCAAACGCCAGTATTCAGATCGTAAGATCTTGGCTAAGATCAATGGGCCTAACTCTAGCTGACCATAAAACGGAAGCGGTTCTGATTAGTAGTAGGAAAATTAGGGAAACTGTCAGGCTAAATATTGGCACGTGTAGCATAGAATCTAAGGAATGTTTAAAATACCTTGGGGTCATGATTGACACTCGTCTGTCTTTTCAAGAGCACTTGAAGTACATAGGCAGTAAAGCATCAAAAACATGCACAGCGCTATGCCGGATCATGCCGAATACAAGAGGTCCAAAATATCTGCAGAGGAGATTACTCTCTAGTGTAGTAAGAAGCATTATCTTATATGCATCGCCTATATGGTCAGGCTCACTTAGATATCCTACTTATGTGAACCTGATATCTCCTGTGTATAGGCTGATCGCCTTGCGTGTATGTAGCGCATTCCGAACTGTATCGGACCTGGCCGCTTTTGTCATTGCCGGCATGATACCGATCGAGCTAGAGGCCGCTTCGGACATCTCGGTTGGGTTGAGAGAATCGTGTCTGCGAAAATGGCAAGAAAGATGGGCGACAGCTGACAAGGGAAGATGGACCTACTTACTGATACCAGACATCAGAGCATGGCTATCAAGAAAGCATGGCGATTTGAACTACTATATTACACAGTTTCTAACTGGGCATGGTTGTTTTAGGTCGTACTTGTACCGTTTTGGACATGACAGTACTCCGTTCTGTCCGAGTTGTGATGATAATGTCTTGGAAGATGCTGAGCATGTGTTCTTCATCTGTCCACGGTTTAATAGTGATAGGGAATATTTAGAAACAGTCCTAGGACGTAGCATCAGTCCGAGCAGTATCGTTCCAATCATGTTGGAATCTTTGTGCAACTGGACGTACGTCTGTAGTTTTGTAAAATTGGTTCTGTTGGAACTTCGTGGGTTAGAACAGATTCGCAGCAGAATCAATGTAGTTTAGTTTAGATGTAGGGTGTATCACCTTTCCCACCCCGAGACGTAAAGCCTTGCGGCAGTCCCTCGGGGAGCATCTGGGTCAGGGCGAAGGGGTGTTTTTTAGCGAGTTAAAGTCTCGCACTACTGGCAACCACCATCACTGCCAGTGCCTTTCGATGGTTTTTCACCCCGCGAATAAAAAAAAAAAAAAAAAAAAAAACACATACATACATACATACATACATGGTGGCGTGGGTGCGAGCGTTCAAGGTAAAGCGCTGGCTTCCCATCGGGTGTAGCCAGTTAGCGATCCTTGTCCCTGCTCAAACCAAGTTGTCACACGGCCTTCTCGTGGCGCTACTGAATAGTTCTCAACAAAAGTTGAGAATGAACTAACTGTGTGACAGCGATAATGGATTGGATGACGACCTGACGCAGACGATTATGGGCTGGGAGCTGACGTATTCCGTGACCTGATTAAGCACGAGTGACATCGTGCTGAAATGGCTCACGGGCTAATGCGGAAGCTACCTCCGTCCCGGTAAAACCCTGGCAGGGGCTTAAAGTATGATCAAAGTTTGTAGCCAATAGTTTTTGGCTGTGCAGGGTTAGTTGAGATGACTCCTAATCAGCTCCCGACCTGGCTCTGTACACAAGTCTCATAAGGCCTTGTGTCAACCCTCGCGAGGAACTCACTGCTTGCATAACCACCCTCGGGGTCACTACAAGGGTAACTGCACATTCACTCAACAAAAAGTGAACTAAATTTTAATAAAATTAACTTAACCCGGAAAATGCGGGAATGTTTTGGACAAAGAAAAAACTTTTTATTGAGTGTGCGGCAAACGGAGACTACAGCTTTAAGCGGGGACCCAACTGAAAAAATGAATAAAAATAATAATAATAATAATGAGAGTATAAATGAGTTGAGCATGGGTGAAATTGTAAACCCTTTTGCTAAGAAATCGGTGATAACCAGATCACCTCCTACAGCGGTGAGTAGGACCGTTCCGGTGCCAGGCACCGTTGAAAATAGTGAAAATGGACAAAATAACGTCCAGAGGCTAGGAGAGAAGATCTCAAAGCTCGTAGCTTTCCTAAAGGCACGTTCAAACGTGCATAAGGAAATAGTGACAATGTCACGTGAGATACAGGCATTGTACATGCAGGTCTCAGATGAATTGAGTAGTGGAAGTGCTAGTAGTACAAAGAAAGCACATACTAGTACGCATACTCAAACAGACGAACCACCAAGGCTCAATCCTGTGATGGGCGGAACTCCAAAGCGTAGAAGGGAGGACTTAAGCCCAAAAGGTAACAGAGCTAAAAAGAATAGGGGAACAACCCCTAATAAAGTAGTCAGGGTAGGTGGACACACTATACCCAAGGCTATAAACTTAAACTTGGCTGGCAAACCGGATCTAAGTGCTAAAGATCCTGGCTGGGTTAAGGTTGGCCCAAGGGCTAAAACAAAGAAAGCGTCCGTTAAACCAGATGCTATAGTGATTAAAACCTGTGGAGATACTTCCTATGCGGATATTCTCAGACAGGTGAAGAGGGACCCTAAGCTAAACAACCTAGGTCAAAATGTGAAGAGCATTAGGAAGACAGGGAAGGGTGAACTGTTGTTTGAGCTGAATAGACCCGCGCACCAGAATACGGGCGAATTTAGGTCGGCTATAGAAGAGGTGCTAGGTGATGCTGCTAAGGTTAGATCACTTTCTCATGAGGTCAGGCTTGAGATTAGGGATATAGACGAAGTAACCTCTAAGGAGGATATTTATGAAGCTCTCGTCAAAATATCTGACGAATTTAAAGCTTTGCACCCTACGGCAGTTAAGTCGCTAAGGAGAGCATACGGTGGGACACAGACCGCCACAATTGGCGTGAGTGCACTGATAGCTCGCCGCCTTATAGAGATGGCAAAGATACGTATTGGCTGGGTGGTTTGCCGAATACGCGAAAAGGTAGCACCAAAAAGATGCTTTAAATGTCTGGATTATGGACACGTAGCAGGGAACTGTAAGGGGCAAGACCTTTCAGGGAATTGCCTACGGTGTGGCAAAACGGGCCACAAAATTGGAACCTGTTCCAATAAACCATCCTGCTTGCTCTGCAAGAAGGGAGCAGACACCGTTAGTGACCATGTCACCGGAGGTGCAGTTTGCCCGTTTTATAAAAGAGCTCTACAGAAACTTAGGGAGTAGAGTAGAACCTAAGTCACCAAAATGCGTATATTACAGTTAAATCTCAACCATTGCCAGGCAGCCCAGGAGCTTCTTAAGCAAAGCGTTCGAGATATAAGTGTAGATGTCGCTATTCTAAGTGAGCCATATCGGACCATGGCATCTGTAAACTGGGTTTCCGATAACACGGGTACATCGGCAATATGGAACACCAGCACGCTAACCATACGCGATAGAATAACAACGCAATGCGGATATGCTCGAGCGGTTATATCTGGCATCACTATTTACAGCTGTTATATACCCCCTAGGTATTCTATAGAAGACTTTCGGGTAATAGTTGACAGTATTGTAACGGATGCAGTTGGAAGAACCCCCGTAATAATAGCAGGTGATTTCAATGCGTGGGCTGTTGAATGGGGCTGTCCCTCAGCAAACGCAAGAGGAAGAATACTCTTGGAAGCCTTTTCTGTACTGGGTGTTGTACTCATCAATAATGGAGTTGAACACACCTTCAGAAGGGGTGATGCTGGCTCAGTAATTGACATTACATTCGTCAGTGCCAGTATCGCAACCCAAGTGAACTGGAGAATATCTGACATCTATACACATAGCGATCATAGCGCTATAATAATAGATGTGCAAGACGCACAGCCCCGTGCTATTGTACAAGCACGTGTCTTGACAGGATGGAAGGTAAATACCTTTGATAAGGATAGCTTCGCAGCCTGCATGGAGAACATGGAAATGGCTGGTTCAGCAGAAGACATGGCAGTGCAATTAGTGCGCAATATCACTAGTGCCTGCAATGTAGCTATGATAAGGCGAAAAAGATCGCCCAATAAGCCTCCAGTGTATTGGTGGAATGATGAAATTGCTAGCTTGCGTTCAGAGTGTATTAGCGCCCGAAGGCGGTATACACGAACGAGGGGTCGGTTAGAGAATAACGTGCAGCACCAGTTGTATAGGGATCAAAGAAAGGCATTGAAGATTGCAATTCGTAGGAGCAAGCGTAGGTGTTTCCTGGATGCTTGTGATGAAATAGATAGTAATCCTTGGGGCTTAGCATATAAGCTAGTAACCAGGAAACTTAAATGTCTTGGCCCATCACCGCCAAGAGAAGAGAATATCCTCAACGGAATTGTAGACCATCTTTTTCCTCAACAGGAAGCTCCGACATGGCAACACAGCTATCCAGCTGAATTATTCGACATTCCTCCGGTTACGGTCGTCGAGATAGAAGGTGCTGTCTCAAAATTCAAAGACAAGAAGGCACCAGGCTTAGATTGCATCCCAAATATGGTACTGAAGGAGGCTGTTAAGCTCCATCCTGATTATTTCCTGAAAGTAATAAGCGCATGCTTGATTCAGGGAACTTTTCCAACAACCTGGAAGAGGCAGAAATTGGTGTTGTTACCTAAGGATAACAAGCCGCTAGACGACCCTTCCTCCTATCGTCCGCTCTGTATGATAGATACAAGTGGAAAACTTCTGGAGAGTATAATCTGCAGAAGATTGGAAGATTGCGTACAAGCTAACCTAGGTTTATCAGATAACCAATTTGGCTTCAGGAAAGCAAAGTCAGCGGTGGACGCTATCAAAGTTGTAGTAGAAACCGCTGCTCAAGCTATCCAAGGGAAGAGGTGGAGGAATGGAACAAAAGGGTATTGTGTGGTTATAACCCTAGATGTAAAAAACGCCTTCAATACGGCAGACTGGGAGCATATAGTTAATGCTTTGGTCCGTATAGACATCCCAGGGTATTTACTAGCAATTGTACGGGACTATTTCCGGGATAGAGAGCTAGTTTATGATACCGATAAAGGTACTAAGAGGCGCAAGATCATTGGTGGGGTGCCTCAAGGTTCAGTTCTTGGCCCACTATTGTGGAACGTCATGTACGACGGAGTATTAAGATTGGATCTACCGGAAAAGGTGAAGATAGTTGGATTCGCAGACGACATAGCGTTAGTGTGTGAAGGGAAAGAGTTACTAGAGGTGGAAACCATTGCAAACGCCAGTATTCAGATCGTAAGATCTTGGCTAAGATCAATGGGCCTAACTCTAGCTGACCATAAAACGGAAGCGGTTCTGATTAGTAGTAGGAAAATTAGGGAAACTGTCAGGCTAAATATTGGCACGTGTAGCATAGAATCTAAGGAATGTTTAAAATACCTTGGGGTCATGATTGACACTCGTCTGTCTTTTCAAGAGCACTTGAAGTACATAGGCAGTAAAGCATCAAAAACATGCACAGCGCTATGCCGGATCATGCCGAATACAAGAGGTCCAAAATATCTGCAGAGGAAATTACTCTCTAGTGTAGTAAGAAGCATTATCTTATATGCATCGCCAATATGGTCAGGCTCACTTAGATATCCTACTTATGTGAACCTGATATCTCCTGTGTATAGGCTGATCGCCTTGCGTGTATGTAGCGCATTCCGAACTGTATCGGACCTGGCCGCTTTTGTCATTGCCGGCATGATACCGATCGAGCTAGAGGCCGCTTCGGACATCTCGGTTGGGTTGAGAGAATCGTGTCTGCCAAAATGGCAAGAAAGATGGGCGACAGCTGACAAGGGAAGATGGATCTACTTACTGATACCAGACATCAGAGCATGGCTATCAAGAAAGCATGGCGATTTGAACTACTATATTACACAGTTTCTAACTGGGCATGGTTGTTTTAGGTCGTACTTGTACCGTTTTGGACATGACAGTACTCCGTTCTGTCCGAGTTGTGATGATAATGTCTTGGAAGATGCTGAGCATGTGTTCTTCATCTGTCCACGGTTTAATAGTGATAGGGAATATTTAGAAACAGTCCTAGGACGTAGCATCAGTCCGAGCAGTATCGTTCCAATCATGTTGGAATCTTTGTGCAACTGGACGTACGTCTGTAGTTTTGTAAAATTGGTTCTGTTGGAACTTCGTGGGTTAGAACAGATTCGCAGCAGAATCAATGTAGTTTAGTTTAGATGTAGGGTGTATCACCTTTCCCACCCCGAGACGTAAAGCCTTGCGGCAGTCCCTCGGGGAGCATCTGGGTCAGGGCGAAGGGGTGTTTTTTAGCGAGTTAAAGTCTCGCACTACTGGCAACCACCATCACTGCCAGTGCCTTTCGATGGTTTTTCACCCCGCGAATAAAAAAAAAAAAAAAAAAAAAAAAAAAAAACACATACATACATACATACATACATGGTGGCGTGGGTGCGAGCGTTCAAGGTAAAGCGCTGGCTTCCCATCGGGTGTAGCCAGTTAGCGATCCTTGTCCCTGCTCAAACCAAGTTGTCACACGGCCTTCTCGTGGCGCTACTGAATAGTTCTCAACAAAAGTTGAGAATGAACTAACTGTGTGACAGCGATAATGGATTGGATGACGACCTGACGCAGACGATTATGGGCTGGGAGCTGACGTATTCCGTGACCTGATTAAGCACGAGTGACATCGTGCTGAAATGGCTCACGGGCTAATGCGGAAGCTACCTCCGTCCCGGTAAAACCCTGGCAGGGGCTTAAAGTATGATCAAAGTTTGTAGCCAATAGTTTTTGGCTGTAATAGTTTTTGGCTGTGCAGGGTTAGTTGAGATGACTCCTAATCAGCTCCCGACCTGACTCTGTACACAAGTCTCATAAGGCCTTGTGTCAACCCTCGCGAGGAACTCACTGCTTGCATTGCCACCCTCGGGGTCACTACAAGAGTAACTGCACATTCACTCAACAAAAAGTGAACTAAATTTTAATAAAATTAACTTAACCCGGAAAATGCGGGAATGTTTTGGACAAAGAAAAAACTTTTTATTGAGTGTGCGGCAAACGGAGACTACAGCTTTAAGCGGGGACCCAACTGAAAAAATGAATAAAAATAATAATAATAATAATGAGAGTATAAATGAGTTGAGCATGGGTGAAATTGTAAACCCTTTTGCTAAGAAATCGGTGATAACCAGCGGTGAGTAGGACCGTTCCGGTGCCAGGCACCGTTGAAAATAGTGAAAATGGACAAAATAACGTCCAGAGGCTAGGAGAGAAGATCTCAAAGCTCGTAGCTTTCCTAAAGGCACGTTCAAACGTGCATAAGGAAATAGTGACGATGTCACGTGAGATACAGGCATTGTACATGCAGGTCTCAGATGAATTGAGTAGTGGAAGTGCTAGTAGTACAAAGAAAGCACATACTAGTACGCATACTCAAACAGAAGAACCACCAAGGCTCAATCCTGTGATGGGCGGAACTCCAAAACGTAGAAGGGAGGACTTAAGCCCAAAAGGTAACAGAGCTAAAAAGAATAGGGGAACAACCCCTAATAAAGTAGTCAGGGTAGGTGGACACACTATACCCAAGGCTATAAACTTAAACTTGGCTGGCAAACCGGATCTAAGTGCTAAAGATCCTGGCTGGGTTAAGGTTGGCCCAAGGGCTAAAACAAAGAAAGCGTCCGTTAAACCAGATGCTATAGTGATTAAAACCTGTGGAGATACTTCCTATGCGGATATTCTCAGACAGGTGAAGAGGGACCCTAAGCTAAACAACCTGGGTCAAAATGTGAAGAGCATTAGGAAGACAGGAAGATACATACATAATGCACTAGTAACAGAATGATTTTGTAAGCCATCCTTGGAAATCATATAAAGTTGTTTTGGCAATAATTATTTAAACTTTTATTTATTAAATATGTAATAATTCTTAAGAATTATCTTTTGTCGAATAATTCCTAAACTAGTAAAATAATGATTTTGCAAACCATTCCTAGAAATCAATTTTAAGTTGTTTTTGGCAATAATTCTTAAGAATTAACTTTTATTAATTATTCACAATAAACAATAATTTTGTTAATTGAATAAGCATTTATTAAGTATTTAAAGAGGGAAAACAGATACAATAGTTTAGTTCAAAATATGGGTTCAAAATTGTAAAGTGATTACAAATAAATAAATAAAAAAAGGAATTAATCTTTTTTTTAAAACCCAACTACCTTGGATTTTTGTGTTATACACATGCATACATATGCATATACATATATGCATGCATGCAAACGTTATATTAATATGTACCTTCTGCAAAAGCAAAATCTTAACTAAAATTTTCAAAAACACTGGTTTTTTTCTATATTCTTTTTTGTATTTTTAATTATTTTGACACAATATTTAAAAGAGGTGCCACTTTATGAAAAATTTTAACAACGTTGTTAAAAGCAAGTTACTGAATAGAAGTATTGTTAAAATAAACAATAATCATTGATAGTAAAATTAGCGTTAACGTTTGTTGTTAAAAGTTACAGAATCGCACTACAGGTTGTTTTTGCATTGTTATACTAACTATAATTCCTATTTAATCTATTAAAATGATTTCGTCATAATTGGAATCCAAACAAAGCGTGATTTCGTGGATATCACGAGTTTTCGTGCTCACGAAATTTTTATGTCCAATACCCGCGAGCATAGGAAATTCATATTTGGACCGAGGCTGTATTATATTCGTATGATTATTTTGTGCTCGTATGTGAACATATTCAGTTTGCATAATTATAGAGCATTTTTAGCACTTGAAACATACTTTGTGACATGAAAAATATCTATTTTTTTAAATACATTAATTCCAGAACTATACAAGAAAACCCATCCTGAACGTTTGGCTAATGCTGGTGTCAAACTTGCTGAAGATACAGGAAATTTAATATGCACAATAATACCAGACGTGCACATACACCCAAGTGCATCAGTTCATTCCTCTGCAGTGGTAAGGAAGAAATACATACATACATATTTACATACTATATTAATGTTTATATTCCAAGTTATAATACATTTTTATTTGTAGTTAGGTCCAAACGTGTCTATTGGTCCTGGTGTTACTATAGGTCCAGGTGTAAGAATACGTGAAACAATTATATTGGAAAATGCGATTATTAAGGATCATACTTTAATATTACATTCAATAGGTAAAGATTATTGTGTAACCTTTAAAAAGAAAAACATTAAAATTATTCTATAAACCATTAATTAGTTGGGCGTGGTTCTACCATTGGCCAATGGTCCCGTGTTGAGGGTACGCCAAGCGATCCAGATCCCAATAAACCTTTTGCCAAAATGGAAAATCCACCGTTGTTTAACAGGGAGGGTAAACTTAATCCTTCCATAACTATTTTGGGTAAGATAATATTATTATATTTTAATTATTAGAAAAAAGCAAATTACAACTTTGTAAAATGTGTGTATCAGAGAACTTCAAAATAATGGCTTTTCCTGATTTTATTCAGCACAAAAATTTTTGTTCATTTAAAGAATAATGGAAAATTTGATGTTGATTGAAAATCATATTCATTCTGCTGCACATATTAAATTCTGATTATGAGCAGAATTACCAAAAGCATTTTATGAACAAGTGCGTTGCACATCGTGTCCAAACGCTCTTATTCTCGTTAACTCATACAACATGTTTGAGCCAACCGTCTGTGTGGCTTAAGCAATATGATATACCAACAATGTGCACGTCCGGTATGTATAGGTTTAATCATTTGCAAAACAGGCTTGGCTTTGTTTTTTTATTATTGTTAAACGTATGCCCGATTAATGGATCAAATTTTGTTGAAATACACACGCCGAAATACTCATGCTTATATGGCAGACGATAAAAGTGGCATTTTAAGCCACTGTAACAAAAAACAAACAAAAAAAAAAAGAACCAAAACAAAAGCAAAAAAAGCACACAAAAAGAAATAATGGAAAAAACTGCAAATAAAATTAATATTTTCTTACAAAAATGTCCTGTTTTGCCATAGACAACACGAATAGAAATCAAAAACCAATGTAAATTAAAATAAAAAAAACGCTTGCCTTTGATGATAGGAATGAACGAATTCATCCTTCATCATAGACCTCAATGTCTATCAAAATTTTGAATGTTGAGTGGAAGACACAACAGTGGAAAAATAGCAAGTGTTCAACCTGCATGTGGTTCGATTGTCTTAAAATGAACAACGTATAAAAAAGTTCGAGCAAGTTTAACTATTTCGTTCATTCATACTTAGCCGATGTGTAAACAACCATCAGAACCAACAATGAGACATATGTTCGGTTGCTTTAAAATGAACAATAAAAGAGAGTGTGTGAGCAAGTTTGATAATTTGCAAATAAAAGTAAGTTTTTTGTGCCTTTGTTATTGTTGAACGATTTTTTAATCAACAAGTGAAGTTCTCTGGTATACATACTAGTATGTATGTATGTGATGTTTTCTGAAATTGGGAAATTTGTACGAAATTCATTGAAAAAATTAAGATTTTCTATACAAATCTCTCGTTTGTGTTCCACAAGATGTACATTATTATTATTTTTTGGCGTGTATATCGTCGACTCATGTAGAGAGGGCCTTACCCTCATTTTTCCTAATTTGAACTTTTTACTGGTTCTAATACATTTTGCCTGTTCATAGAACGCGTTTCAAATAAAGCGAAAGCCAGCGACACGTTTATGACTACTTAAGAAATTGGGTCTGTGTAAAGCGCTTCTCATTGTTTGTGTTCAGTTACGAGACGTATTAGTAAACATTTTCCCAAACCCCAGTATTGCCACTATATAAGTTATATGTATCTTGTTTACTTTTTTTCGTGTAAAATATATTTTTGCAACGTGAATAACGGTAACCCTATTTCAATTGAAAAAAAAGAAACCGGTGATAAATATTTATGTAAACAAAACATCTTTATGCTGGAAAAAAATTATAGAATATTTGCTGGTCATACAAATACTGTTGATGTCCAGACAAATGTCTTTATGAATTGATTTGATAATTTATTGTTTTTTTTAATAATTTCCTTTTTTAAATAATTATCAAAAAAGGAAATTGTTTGCATATACATATACTTATATGTATGTACGCGCATATGAACGTTTATTTATGTATATATGTACATGTATGCATACTTGTTTTTGCTGTTATTTTCATTTTTGTATATTTGATTCTCTATTTTTGTTCAAGCTTCTTCTTTTTTCTTTCTCAACGAATACAAATTTCCATTAGCGCAGATGCCAATTGTTACATTTTTCGTCCAAAAAGTTTTTTTTTCGCGTTGCATGAACGCAAATAAGAAAAACGTCAAGATTTCTTCGCGTTTTTTGAGCACATTGTGTTCTATGAACAGGCTGTAAATGGAACAGTGTCATAAATAACGGGTTTGCAAGTAATTGTATAAAAGAGTTAGTTTCTATTATGCCCTTTCCTTCTGTAAAATTATAATTTTGTTAGCTAGATACGTACTCATTAATCCCATTATTTCGTTTCAGGATGTTTCGTACAAGTTCCTTCGGAAAAAATTCTTTTAAATAGTATTGTTTTGCCGCACAAGGAGTTAAGCAGAAGTTTTAAAAATGAAATTATATTATAAATTAATGATCAAACGTATACCTAATTGCAGATAACTACGAGTTATACATAAGTAAAATTTACATATCAAGGTAGCTTTACCAGGTAGTGTTAGAATTACAATAAATGCAACACCAAAAAACAGCACATGTACGATTATTTTGTTGGTAGAAATTACGTAATGTTAGCAAAATGTTGTCTCTCTTTTGCTTGAAAAAGCAAAAAAGACCTACATATTTCTTTTTATTAGAAGTATGTACATAGCTTGTAAACAAAGTTTTGACAATCTTACGGAAAGAAAACAAAAGACAGCTGTGCTCTCCTTCTATACTATTTCCTGGTAAATCTGTCTTGGTACATACATATGTGTTTTCGAAATTTTAAACTTTTCTGTAATAAAGTTTTTATGGCATTTTTATTAATTCAGGACAAAAAATATATACAGCTTGATTTTTATGTTTCTTAGCAGTCTATACGTCGACGTTTCATAGATGCTACCATAATCATCAGAAGACTTGGAACCTTTAAAATAAACATTTAAATGCATATGTATATTTACCATTGTTTTAAATAACAATACAAAATGCAAGCATTTTCGATATCAAACGTTTTTACATTTCTTAAGAACAAAAAAAGAAACAACCTGTTTATATTTTTGGTTGGTATAAATATTAGTAGCTAATAAAATAAAGAATAAATTAAATTTACTAAGCTTATAATGTGCCACGATTATTGATCACTGAATACTTGTAGAAAAACCAAAATACAACTCTATCATGATAAAAAAAAAAAAAAAAAAAAAAAAAAAAACAAAAACAGCTCTCATGATTAAAAATAAGAACAATTTATAGTGTGTTCAGACATACACAATTGACGCCTTAATTGAGCTCATTCAAGTTATTGAACAACTAGCGGAATAATTTTTTTTATCATCAGGGGATGACCCCTACATATTCAGTGCATTGTACCAGAACTAGAAAAATAGGTTGTGAGGAGGGGGAAAGAGGGAGTAGTGTTTGTGAACATTTGACTTAAACTTTCCAACGTTATAACAGACAGGAAACACGTCTGCAGGCAACTTATTCCACAGACGAAGTGTACGGCTGAAAAACGAATTCTCTCTGTAATCCATAGTACGATTCCCCGGGCAATCGACCACAAATGGATGAGTTCTGGACGATGAACGCGTGCTACGTAATAATGTGCGAGTTTCGGGAACAAGATCCCTAATCTCGTCAAGGCAAAATCCATTGTAGTAACGATAGAACAGAGTAACGCACCCCACGCTGCGTCGATGCTCCTGCACACGGTCAAATAACCTCAAAATATACTTTGGGGCACCGGCCCAAACATGAGAGTTGTATTCCATTTTCGGTCGGATATAGGTGGTACAAATAGTAAGGAGATCGGATGGAGTGAAGTACATCTTACACCGTACACCAAAACCCAAGGCACTTGAATGCTGCTTTAGAGACATGAAAAATGTGTTCAGTCCAGCAAACATCATACGGTATCTTCATTCCAAGAACATCCGATTCCTCAATATTTAAACCATCCATGAGTATAGATGAAGCATCATTTGCGGTTGTTTGTTTGTGCGTTAATAAACAACATTGGGTCTTACGAGCGTTAAAGGCGACCCTGTTTTTTAAAACCCCATTCGGAGATTAATAGAAGATCACTATTCAGTGAATCATTCTTATTTAGCCTCTTGGCGGCGATCTCTGATAGGCTGGGCCTATAACTATAAGAGTACGATTGACAAATGCTGCTGTCATCTTCGAAAGATTGAATAGAGTTGTAAGTTTGATATAGAAGGTCGTTGAGGAAAATAAGAAATAGGGTAGGAAAAAGAACAGAGCCCTTCGGTACCCCTGAATTAATCTTGAACTCGTTTGATGAGACCCCATCTACAACAACTCGTATAGTGGGGTCTCTGAGAAAGCTCGAGATAAACCGAGAAAAGTCATCACCGACCCCAAAAGCAGTAAATTTCGCCAGTAGTGCACCATGCCACACTCTGTCAAACACTTTTGAAATTTCAAGAGCCACCACCCTACTTTCACCGAAATGATGTATTGAGTGCCATAAGATCGCCAGTAGAACGACCAGGGCTGAACAGTATTTGAAATACAAATACGTATTTTGTATCTGTATTTCAAATATACGACCTGAAAGTATTTTGTATATCAAATACATTTGGATCAAAAATACATTTTTACAAAATACATTTATTTATTATAGTAAATTCAAAATAAGTTATTTCACACAAAAACTAAAATTGCTAGAAACTACGACCATTAAAATGTTTATCATTTTGCAAAACTGCAATTCAGCTTTCATTTTTTTATGCAGAGCAAATACATTTTACACTATTCAGGTGATATCAATAAGAATTTCCACATATTCGCCACCAGCTTTTTCCCAACGCTTTGGATTATATACAGGGAAATAATTGTTATTATGGAAAACTTTTGCCTATCTCTTCTGTGATAATCAGATTAGATCGACTTCAAATACAATAATTGAAGGCATTTCAGTTGTATTTTAACAAAATTAATCGAGAGCTTTGAAAGGATATTTCAAGGTGCATTAACGTATACACGGTGGCAGCACTAGAGCAAAATTACAACAATACAACAAAAACAGGCATGTGGTAAGCTATGTTTATCAAAAATATTTGTAACTATTTTCACAATTATAAACTATGAATGTACCTTTTCATAATTATAAATTATATTTATTTTAATTATTTATATGTTCACAAAATAATTTGTATATGTTTAATTCAGAATAAAACACTAACTTCACTTTCAAAAATGTAAACAATACATTTGACGTAAATAGCTTTCTATATTGCCAGTAGCAAAAAATTGTCACATGCCGTAATGCTACCACCGTGTATACGTTAATGCACCTTGGGATATTTAATGAGTTTCTCATGGTGACACCTGAAGCTCATTGAAAGAGAGGCAAGGAATTCCAAACCTTGCAATAGATACATTGGAGAAAAATTACAAAAAACGTGAGATCAAACGTGGATGCAGCAGAAAAAAGGTGTGTTCATTTACTAAAAATTTTCACAAATTTGTAACAATTGTTACTAGAAAGCGTTCATTAACCCAAAAAATTTGCAACGAGAGAGCGTGAAAAGAGCGTACAAAATTGAGAGACTGAAAAATTCTTGCAAGTTTTTGCAAGTAAAATTTTTACTTGCAATAATTATTCAAACAGCTGTTTTGCGTTTATGTTTACAAAACAATAATTCTAAATTAAGTTAAAAATAAAAATATTTTGGAAAATTTAAGAAATTGTAAGTGTAGGTAAACTTTTAAAACTATAAAAAGTATTAAAAAGGTAACAAATTTATTTTTGTGTAACTTAGAAACAACAGAGGTAAGATAAGACGTCTAATGGTAATAAACTAACATAGTATCTGGCACATCAGTGGCAAAGGATGTTCCATCAAATTTACTTGCTTGAATGTGTTTAAAACTTTTAGGGGAGCAATTAAATTAACACTTAGACCCTTCCATTTTCAATTATATTAATATTTTTCTAGTTTTAAGCTCTGAAATGTTTTTGTTTCTTTCATTTTTACAGACCGGCTGTTATTTTTAGTATTATAAATATTATGAGTACCTAGCTGCTCGGTACTTTACACTTTGAAATTAATTTAAAATAAAAATGCTGTGTATGCAAGCTGTTGTAACGTATAAAGCGGCCCATACACGTTTCAATTCAATTGTTGGATCTTTCAATTGAATTGATTCTTGGCTACACACTTCATAAACTGAATTGAAAGATTTTCATTCAACTATCAGATTCAATGAAATTAAATACAATTTTAAAAATTATTAACGGTCGCCTTGCAAAAAAAAAAAAAAAAACAAATATAAGTTTTGACGGTTGATCAGAAGACTCAACCACACAGTACAATGGAATTGAGAGACTTGCTAACCAATTTGAAAAATCAAAATCTTTTGATTTTGCTTCAACCAACTCGATAACTGCAATCTAATCAATTCACAAAGCCATATACGCCTTGAATTGCACAACAACCGACTCTGTTACGAATTGAATTGAAACATGTATGGGGTGCTAATAAAATATAGATATTTTATTCAAAAGTAGCTAATCACCCTTATACTCGTAGTGCTTAGCGTATTTCGACTATGCCTAGTACTAGATTAAATAAAATTGTAAAGCTTTTCATTATTCTATTACAAGCCGTACTCGAAAAACACCAGTCAAAACAATGCTGCATATAAATGACCATAATCATATTATTTTTATAATAATATACATATACATATGTATAATTTGTCCAAAAGATATAAGGGTAGTTTATTAAACACATATGTATATACATATACACAACAACACTACTCTAACTTTTTTCAATTTGCAAATTTTTGCTAGTAAAGTGTTCATTTACTTTTTCACATTTTTGAGAGTAATTTTGAACATTTTCTTGTTACTCTCTCGTTGCTAATTTTTACTAGTAAAGTAAATGAACACACCTAAAATTGTAGTTGCAGTAAAGATGATGACGGTTTTATTGCTTTTATGCATTTATAGAAGTTGGCAGCAGCTTATGTTGCTCAGGACCTGTAGAAATATTATTTTCCTCAGCAGGTTTTATCGGTCCATATATATAGCCTAAACCGGATTTTTCATGAAAATGTCGCGTAAGCGAACTTAAACAACTTTTTTTTTTTGCTTAAAAGCAGTTCTGGTACTAAGAGAAGGTTATTTAAAGAAAAAAAATTTCCGATATCGGTCCATTCATATATACCTTAGATATATATATTTTCATGAAAATGTCGCGTACGCGAACTTAAAAAACTTTTTTTGCTTAAAAGCAGTTCTGCTAATGAAAGAAGGTTATATAAATATGGAAATGAACATTTCCCACTTTTTAGAACATTAGATATAGCCTAAACCCGATTTTTAATGAAAATTTCGCGTAAGCGAACTGAAACAACTTTTTTTTTGCTTAAAAGTAGTTCTGGTAATAAAATAAGGTTATGTAAATGTAAATTAAAATTTCCGATATCGGTCCATATATACCCGAGATATAGCCAAAATCGGGTTTTTCATGAAAATGTCGCGTAAGCGAACTTAAACAACTTTTTTGCTTAAAAGCAGCTCTGGTACTAAGAAAAGGGAATTTAAAGAAAGAAAATTTCCGATATCGGTCCATATATACCCTAGGTATAGCCTAAACTGGGGGTTTCATGAAAATATCGCGTAAAGGCCCTGATTCACTATCCTACACGATCGTACGATTCATTCACAGGAAACTGCTTCAAAAGTCTGGCCGACTTGAAAAAATCGCTTCAAAATAGCGTTGTAGGCCACACTATTATACAAGTATAATTGCAATAATTTATATACACAATAAAAGAATTAAAAACTTTTATTACTATAATAATTTTACATTATTTATAATTTTTTTCTTGAGGTGCCAACAACATTATTATATTTTTCACAATAAATACCACACTGATCACACTGAAACAATAATGCTTTGAAGTTTCATAAAATTTTTGAAATCGCACGATTTGTCGAAAACTCTGTCGCACGGTTGCATTTTAAGTACTTTTTCAGCACACATGCTTTATTTAGTAGATCTCACGATTGTGTATGATGGTGTAACATGGCCTTAAGCGAACTTAAACAACTTTTTTTTGCTTAAAGGCAGCTCTGGTACTAAGAGAAGGTTATTTAAAGAAAGAAAATGAAAATTTCCGATATCGGTCCATATATACCCTAAACTGGGGGTTTCATGAAAATTTCGCGTAAGCGAACTGAAACAACTTTTTTTTGCTTAAAAGTAGTTTTGGTAATAAAATAAGGTTATGTAAATATAAATTAAAATTTCCGATATCGGTCCATATATAACCGAGATATAGCTTAAACAAAATTTTCCATAAAAATGTCAATGAATGATTTCTTTTATGGAATGGTGATTACAAGGCAAAAATATTTTTTCCCCGATATCGCTCCATATACATCCAAGCATATTCAGTACAAATTTGTAATATATACTATACATATAAGTGACTATCGTGAAGGGTATTTTTGAAATTTTCTCTCCAAATACATCGATACACGATACGACTGAGCTTGTGAATTCAGCAATTGTGTATTAATGATTAAAAGGAGAATTCTTTAGTTTCTTTTTATAAACATGAGAAATGCTTAAAAAAAATAAACAAACCTCTTTAACGTAATTATGCTTATTCCGCATTTTTATATCAAAAGACCAACAACATAAGAAATGCCTAAGAATTTATAATTTGATAAGATTCAGTAAGCACACTCAGTACAACAATATAAATATACACCGCTTTAATATAATTATGACTTATGACATAAGAAACGTTATCATTCAAGCAAATCAAGTAAAATAAATGTAAAGCAAGGGACGGACAAACTTCCGCCCTTTTTGATGATGTAATGTTTTTAATTTCACAATATGATGAAATACATATAAAGGGTAATAGTGTAAACATCTGGTAACCCTATTATGGTTGAATATCAAAAGGGCGGACAAACTTCCGCCCTTTTTGATGATGATGTAATGTTTTTAATTTCACAATATGATGAAATACATATAAAGGGTAATAGTGTAAACATCTGGTAACCCTATTATGGTTGAATATCAAAACCATCTGGCACTCTATCATTTTGTCATCGGCAACAACCCTCACAGTTAAATTTAGCATAGACAACTTCCCACCACACATGCAAGAAATATGAATTAGCTTCCTAAAAGGGCCCCCATTAAAGGCCGCCCCTTTTCAGTTTACTGCGATACGTCCCTGCATGCTCCAAAATTTTGTATGGGGAGATGGCGCGCCAGAAACGGCACAAACATACTACTCATAAATCAATGGGGTAAAAGAATTGTGAAAGAAAAAAGTTTCTATATCTAATGGTTTTCTCAGAAACGGTATTTCAACGACCGACAGACGGACATCGCTTAATCGACTTTTCCATTAAATCTGATTGCGACCATAGGGTCGCAAATGAAAATTGTAGAAATTAGAAACGGAATCACAAACTTATATATACCCTTTACATTTTTGTTAAGGGTATAAAAACATTTAAACCGCAACCAATATATTTGAGAGAACCTACTTCTAGTGAGCTGGTAAAACAACTTATTACGGCGATTGGTAAAGACGCTTTCAACGTAACATCAGTTAAGCACGGAAACATCAATGAATCAAAAATTCAGCTAAACCATGAAAATTATTACCGAAAATTGTCTGACGTTTTGGTAAAGTGCTAAAGGTATTCAGGTCGTTATAAAAAGTATTGACCCATGTGTAGCCACGGATGATGTTAAGATTGGTTTGGAGGACAAAGGGTTTGAAATCAAAAGTGTAGTGGACATCAGGAACCGTGAGAAGAACCCTTAACCAATGTTTAGGGTTGAACTGGAACCAAGATATATTGTCCTGAAACGGAATGAAGTGCGTCCAATACCCTTAAATTTCTCTTGCACCGTAAAGTTACCGTAGAGGAGCCGCATAAGCGTTTAGGTCCCGTTCAATGCCTAAACTGCACGCAGTTTGTGTTGTATGTGGAGAACTGCACGGCACATCACAGTGCAAAAAATCAAAGACTGACTCGAGTGTTAAAAAAAAAGCAGTAACTGTGGAGGTAACTATACTGCAAACTACAGGGTTGTCCTGTCTATACAAATTTTAAGCAGTCGATGACAAATAAGTCATCAATTACCTTTAAGCAGTCCCAGCAATCAAAAATTATTTCTGCAAACAATTTTCCCCAGGTATGCCAACCAGCCACATAATCATGAAAACCCCAAAACAAGTTTCATATGCTAATGTGGTCAAAGCCGATATACAAAACTTGAATCAGGAGTCCAAGCCCCAAAACTCCAATCAAAATTTTTACAAACTTGAGGCAACTCTGCAGACTCTTGTTCAATCCATAAACACATTTACGGTTTGTATGACTAATGCTATAATGATGCAGGAAATGCTGAAAATGCAATCCACTGTTTTACAGGCAATTAAACAAATGAGTTTATTTAAAATATGTTTTTGGAACGCAAGCGGCATCCGCCAACATAAAAATGAACTTGAATACTTCCTTATGAAAGATCAAATCGTTATAATGATGATTGCTGAAACTCTTTTGATAATCAACAGTTATTTCAAAATTAATGGTATGACTATATGATACTAAAGACCCCCGTGGAAGATCTTGCGGAGGCTCGGCAATTTTGATAAAAACTAGAACTAAGCACTATTTGCTAAACGAGACATGTGAGGAGTATCTCCAAGCAACAAACATATGTATTAAACATTTTCATGAAAAAATCGTTATATCCACGATTTTCAGTAACAGAAAATCAGTATTCACATTTTTTCAAATCACTTGGTTCTCGATTTTTAGCGGCTGGCGACTATAACGCGAAACACACTTTTTGAGGATGTTGTATGTCGATCATTTACGAAACGTTTTTATTACAAATAATTCAGGGAATAATACAGCCAAATTACTGTCATATGCTGCCAGACGGCCTGTGCCTTTGAGAGTTAATTTTCAAGATGTCGAAAACATTATCGGTAATATAAATCCCAGGAAAGCTCCAGGCATTGATCAAATTACTGGTAAAATGCTTGAACAGTTACCTCGTGTAGCGAGAAGAGTTCTACTTTTTATTTTTAACGCTATTTTACGCCTTGAGTATTATCCTGCGGAGTGGAAGGTCTCTATGGTTACTATGATGCCCAAACCAGGGAAGGATCCCACTAAAGTGGAGTCATATAGACCAATAAGTCTACTACTAACAATTTCAAAACTATTCGAAATATTGTTAATAGTGAAGTGGAGTCCAATATTTAACAATGTCAGATGCATCCCTGACCATCAATTTAGTTTTCGGACTAAACACAGCACCATAGAACAAACGCACAGACTAGTCAATATTACAAAACAGAACTTTGAGGAGAAGAAGAATTGCTCAGCTCTATTCATTGACATTTCTCAAGCTTTTGATAAAGGGTGACAAAATAAAGTTAAACTTGCCTGTAAATACTCACAAGCTTCTGGTAAGCTACTTATATGGGCGGAAATTTGTTATCAGAGAAGGTGATTTTATAAGCCCAACTCAACCTATCGAGGCATGAGTTCCCCAAGGTAGCATACTGGAGCCTACTTTGTATTTGATTTATGCCTTTGATATGTCAACGGCATCTGGAATCCACACTTCAACTCTTGCAGACGCTACAGCGTTTTTGAGCGTTCATGAAAACCACCTTAGCAGATGCAATTCTGCGAAAGAGCTTAGCTCAACTAGTAGAAACATTTGGATTTCTGAAGACGAATCTTTACAAAAATCGTTAGAAAATCTTCTTTCTACAAGGGAAAGATATATTTGCAACATCTGAAGAAAAAACATCTTCTAGTTCAAGTAGCGCCAATAAGCCGAAAACCCAAGTAGGCATGGATAAGTACATCACCATTGTGAAAGGGCAACGAAGTCCTAAATCTGTCCAATTATCATCAAAGTCTAAAATATCTAAAGATGAAAACCCCGGTAAGCCTTCTGGTAATAATAGGTTTGCTATTCTCCAAACGGATGAGGCAACATGTTCAAAAAAATCGTTTAAACCTCCTCCAATTTATTTGAGAGAGCCTACATCTAAGGAACTGGTAAGCAAACTTATTACCGTAATAGGTGAAAATACCTTTAGTGTAACATCTGTGCAGCATGGAAATATTAAAGAAACAAAAATTCAGGTAACTTATTAAAATGATTACCGCAAATTGACGAACGCCTTGGAGAAAGAAAATAGAGATTTTTACACCTATCAGCTTAAAAGTGCGAAAGGCCTTCAAGTTGTTGTTAAAGGCATTGATTCTGGCGTAGATCCTAATGACGTTAAAACTGATTTGGAGGAAAAAGGGTTTAAAATTAAGAATGTTTTTAACATCAGAAACCGAGAAAAGATACCTCAGTTTAGGGTGGAATTAGAAGCTGGAGATGATACCTTAAATAAGAATGAGGTTCATCCAATATATAATGTTAAATACCTTCTGCACCGGAAAGTTACTGTAGAGGAGCCTCATAAGCGCTCAGGACCCGTTCAGTGCATGAACTGCCAGGAGTATGGCCACACTAAGACATATTGTAAATTGCCCACTGTCTGTGTTGTGTGTGGTGATCTCCATGGCACATCAAAGTGCACCAAATCAAAAACTGACACAAACGTAAAAAAATGTAGTAATTGTGGAAGCAATTATACTGCTAATTACAGGGGTTGCCCCGTTTATACCCACTTCAAACGCTCAATGCCAAATAAATCATTAACTCCTCCCAAGCCTACCTAGCAATCGCAATTCATTTCAAGCAACAATTTTCCTCAAGCAGGTCAGTCAACAACCCAAATAAATGTTCCAAGCTCTAACCAAGTTTCTTATGCCAATGTGGTTAAGACTAATATACCAAACGCGAATCAGAAGTCCAAGTCTCAACAGCCCGACCCATATTTTAGCAACCTTGAAGCCACATTGCAGACTTTGGTTCAATCAATAAACACTTTTACAGCTTCTATGACCACCATGATGCAGGAAATGCTAAAAATGCAATCAACTATTTTACAGGCTATTTTAAAAAAATGATTTATTTAAAAATATGTTTCTGGAATGCGAACGGCATACGCCAACACAAAAATGAACTTGAACACTTCCTGAGGGAAAGGCAAATCGATGTTATGTTGATTGCTGAAACTCACCTGACGCCAAGAAGTTATTTCAGGATAAATGGCTATATACTATATGACACTAAAGATCCACGTGGAAGATCTGGTGGAGGTTCGGCTATTCTAATTAAAAATAGAATTAAACATTACTTGTTAAATGAGACATGTGAATAATATTTTCAAGCAACAAATATTTGTATTGAACACATTCACAGTAAATTGGTAATTTCATCAATTTATTCCCCGCCTCGGCCTTCAGTTACAGAAAACCATTACTCAAATTTTTTTACTTCTCTTGGATCCCGATTTATAGCTGCTGGTGACTATAATGCTAAACACACATTTTGGGGCTCAAGATTAATCTCCCCGAAAGGTCGTGTGCTTTTTGATACTATATCAAAATTGGGTTTAGATGTAATCTCCAGCGGGAGTCCCACCTATTGGCCATCTGACCAGCGAAAGATCCCAGATGTTATTGACTTTGGAATCGTAAAAAACGTCCCCTTAGAATGGATGCATGTGGAGCCTTTATTGTATTTGTCCTCTGATCACTCACCTACTATGGTCTCTATATGTTTCCCCCAGAACATTGGATCCCCATTTAACGACATAGGTGTATTCCAGTCTAGAGTGAATTCGCTAAAATATAAACAATATTTAAGTACTCATTGTACGGAAAATATATCTTTGAGAACTCCAGAGAATATTGATGAGTCAATTAATGATTTTTCCCAAAATATTATAAAAGCCGCGCAACATGCTACTACTACAAATTTTAGAAATATGAATAGCAGAACTTATTCTTCTGAAATCGAACACCTTGTCTCAGAAAAGAGAAGAATCAGAAGAGAATGGCAACTTTGCAGGTCTCCCCAGCTTAAAGCTAGGCTTCGAGAATGCGTAAGTCAACTAAGAAATTTGCTTGAAGTCCAAAGAGAGGCTTCTCTCACAACCTATTTGGAAAGCCTTGATGGTAGTCCTCAATCCGATTATTCTTTGTGGAAAGCAGCAAGAGGGTTAAAGAGACCCATTAGATCTAAGCCACCCTTGCGTACTCCAACTGGGGACTGGGCAAGAAGTGACTCCGAAAAGGGAATGCTGTACGCTAACCACTTGAGAAGCGTGTTTGCCATTGACGGACTGAATGATGAAGCTGATATGCCGCCATATGCAGTTAGACTTCCTGTACCTTTTAGACTTCGTTTTCAAGATGTCGATAATGCTATTAGTAACTTAAACCCGAGAAAAGCTCCAGGTATTGATAAAATTACCAACAAAATGCTTGTGCAGTTACCCCGAGTAGCTAGAAGACTCGTCCTTTTTATTTTTAATGCTATTTTACGTCTCGAGTATTTTCCTACTGAGTGGAAGGTGTCTGTCATTACTATGATACCCAAACCAGGAAAGGATCCTACAAAAGTTGAGTCATACAGGCCGATAAGTCTATTGCCAACAATTTCAAAACTGTTCGAGAAATTGCTAATGACGAGGTTGACCCCAATCTTGAATGAAGTAGGATGTATTCCTAACCATCAATTCGGTTTTAGGGCTAAGCATAGCACCATAGAACAAACACACAGGCTGGTGAATGTTATCAGAAATGCGTTCGAAGATAAAAAATATTGCTCAGCTTTATTTATTGACGTTTCCAAAGCTTTTGACAAAGTGTGGCACAAAGGCTTAACCCATAAAATAAAATTAAACTTGCCAGCAAACACGCACAAGCTGTTAGAGAGCTACTTATATGACCGGAAATTCGTCGTTAAGGAAGGTGATTTCAAAAGCTCAGCTCAGCCAATCGAAGCTGGAGTTCCCCAGGGTAGCATATTGGGCCCAACTTTATATTTGATTTATGCTTCAGACATGCCAACGAGTTGCAAAATTCACACTTCAACTTTTGCAGATGATACAGCATTCATTAGTGTCCATGAAGACTATAAATTAGCATCACAAAATTTGCAACAACATATTCTTATATTGGAGAAATGGCTGAAACTTTGGAAAATCAAAGTAAATGAACAAAAATGTACCCATGTTACATTCACTCTACGCAGAAAAACTTGTTCGGCTATTAAAATCAACAACTACATTGTTCCGCAGCACAGTGAAGTCAAATACCTTGGTATTCACCTCGACCGTAGGCTCACGTGGAAGTCTCACATTGACGCTAAAGTCACCCAGATGAAATTAAAAGCGGTGAAACTAAATTGGCTCATAGGCAGAAATTCTATCTTGAAGTTAGATTGCAAACTTTTGTTGTATAACGCAATCCTAAAGCCAATATGGAGCTATGGAATTCAATTGTGGGGTACCGCCTCTGCATCTAACATTGAGAAAATTCAAAAGCGCCAGAATAGAATTCTCCGGTATGTTAAAAACTCTCGAATTCAAAAAGATCTAGGTGTACCCTTAGTGAAAGATGAATTTTCAAAACACGCGATAAGGTACATTAACAGACTGGAGTCTCACCCGAATCCTCTCCCACGTAGCATCCTTAACTTTGGTGGCCACACTCGACTGAGAAGGATGGACACCCTTGCAACCATCAAAGCGTTGGAAAGGTGATTTACCAACAAAATACACGCAAGAAACAACTTTTCGTCTAGCATTGGTTGGACCTAAGTAAATAAAATTTTTCAATATTAATTAATTTTTTTTCCATATTAATTAATGAATTTTTAGTTTTAAGATTTGCATACTTATTGTTAGTTCTTTTAGAAGATACAATTAATAATTGAATTATAATAAAAAAAAAATCTATTACTCAACCGATCCATGGGTTTGATATTGAAGTTCAAGAAAATCGGCTCTTGTATAGCTGAGATATATCCATAATTCCGAAAAAATACATTTTTCCCCAATTTTGTATGAAAATTAAAAAAAAATGTATATTTTTGCTTCAAACTTAATAATGTTATTAAGTATAACGATTACAAAGGAAACAAATATTTTTCCCAACATCGGTCCATATATACCCGAGATATAGCATAAACAGATTTTACAATAAATTGTTCCCATTAAACAATTTTTTTTTTTTGCTTTAAAGCAGTTATATCAGAAATTTTCATTTTCCATATT